>JAWNPJ010000110.1:4200000-4702209 GCA_035047585.1 Drosophila monieri | reverse complement strand
ATCTTTTAGTTGTCCCTCCCAGGGCAGCGATTTTCAGGGTTGATGACTCCAACTGGAGTCCCAGTGTGTCAGCCATTCTTCTGGAGATTATGTTGACCTGTGAACCAGAATCTAGGAGAGTGCGGAATTGCTGAGGGGCTGGTCCACGTATTTTACACTTGCGCGGTTGGTAACAGAACGGCAGGTTTATTTGTAAGAGGAACTGTGGCTGAACACATCACTGGTGATGAGCAGGATTGACGTGGAGCGGTATGCGTAATTTTCCGGATTGTTACTTGACTGGTTGTCTGACGCTCAAGGTGTTCTAACTTCAGCTTCAGGGATTGTCTAGTGGTTGGATCGGCGATGGCTAGTTCTAGAGATGATACCGTGTGTGGGTCTAATCTTTCCTCAATGATGTGTATCAAGATTGGATCCCATTCGGTTGTTGAAACATTGAGGGTGTTGAGGGCGGTGATTGTTCTTAGCACCGTATCATGTAGGCTGCGTAACAGCTCCGCTGACCGATTTGTCTTGGGGTGTGCAAATAAAGTTGCAAGTATAGATTTGACTATAATTCATTCAGTTTGATATAGTTTTTTTAACCGCTGCCAGGCATCCTTGTAGTTTGGATGCCCCCCAAGTGTTGAGGAGATTAGGTCTTGGCTTCTCCGGTGACATGATTTTTCAAGTGCCGAAATTTTAGTCTCGCTATAATCTTGACTGTCGACTAGTTCTGTGAACATGTCGTGGAACCGGGGCTATTGCAGATAGTCGCCGTCAAATTTTGGAATATCTACTGGTGGCATCACGAACGTCGGTGTGGCAGTGGTTTTTTGAGATGGTACTGCCTTTGATGGTGATTCCGCTCGCACGACCTGGAATCGATCGCTCGTTTGTCCATCTGTAGTAATTTTTGGATCCAAATCAATAAGGTCATGATGGCCGTCCACAATCTCCTTCCATAACTCTTTCATAAATTGCCTGGTGTAAAAAGATACTTCCTTTCCTTCAATGCGATTACATAGGAAGTCTTCAAGATCATCTAAGCGCCCTTCATGCCTTCGATTTAATAATGCGATTTGAGGGTCTTCAGTACTTCCTGATCCGCTTTCCCTCGGATGTAATATAGCTTCATATTTTCTGACAAGATCTGTGAGTGCCTTGGCCTTTGAAAAGTATTCATTGTCTGGGCTGAGTGCCAGCTCATGGAGCTTGGCATCATTTTTTTGAAATTGATTCCACACGTGGGTGAGTTGTTTTAGTCGCTCATCGAAGTACCCTTCTCTGAGTCGTCGTTCTGCTGAATCTTTTGTAAAGTGTCTTATCAGTCTTTGGATAGCTGTATTGCTTTCAATTTGCTCATCAATGCGCATCTGTATTACAGGGTCTGATTCGGATCCCATGGTTGAGGTTTGTGTTTATTGATGTTTTTTAACGTTGAATGGCCTTGCGGCCTGTGTTCAAGTTGTGATCCAATAGAAAAAGGATCACGTCGGGGTCACCAAATGTTCGTCCGTAGAGCGATTGCGGCCACTATCGTCGAACTTGGACTCACGGGCGTAACGGTAGGCCCCGGAGTAATAGTCAAAACCTTATAGAAAGTCTGACTGAATTACCTGTACAAGGGTCTGCTTGGGCTGAACAGTCGCTTGCTGTGATCAGGATGAGGTCGCTAGGGTATAGCGATGAGCTGAGGTCCAGTTGGTTGTCTGCAACTGTGGTGTTGGTATGTTGGATAGTAATCCCTCCTGCAGTTGATAGCAACACACGGAGGCTACGTAGCGTATTGGTTCTACTGACGGTCCGTTTCACGGGAGCAACACTCAGAGGTACTACGTATTGTTGAGAAGATGTCCGGCTACCGTGTACGTAGCGGAGGCGTAACGTATTGGTCCTACTGACGGTTCGTTTCACGGGAGCAACACTCAGAGACGTTATGTAGGGGTGAGAGGATTTCCGGCGGTCCTTGGGTCTGGAGCAACACACGGAAGCTACGTAACGTATTGGTCCTACTGACGGTCCGTTTAACGGAAGCAACCCTCAGAGGCGCTACGTAGGAGTGATTCCTACTTGTGGTCCGTTTCAAGGGAGAAACAGTCGAAGTGGGTTCGAAGTTTTAAGTACTTGTGCCGCACTTGGCACTGAGTAACGAGAAGATTAACTCTGGTTTCGCAACTGTCTTTATTTTGGACCAGGTGATCTTTTATAAGATCAGATAATTACATATGTGGTGGCTTAACTATGGTTAGTTGGTCAGTGTTAATGAAAGTCCGCGCCGTAAGGTCAATGTTAAAGAAAGTACGTGCTAAGTACTGGTTCTGGGTCTGAGGTCGCTGGTTTTGCTCGCTCCGGTCAGACGGTCATTCCTACCGCTGATATTGCTCAATTCGGTCTCCGGCCCGATTCCGGTGATTTCTGGGGCCATCTATTGGGGCTGGGTTCTTAGGTCTTGTCACTAGGTGCCAACATTCTTCCCCCGCCCATTGAGGGACTCAATCCAATGCGAATGTGCGTTGTTGTTTGACCATTGTAGTGAACCATTGTGTACCTTCGCACTAAAAAATTTTGCAACTCTTAAACTAATTCCTTAATCTAATGTTAAAAAAAAATTATATTCGAATCATGTGGGAGCGATCTCCAACATTTGTCAGAAACCAAAGATGTTTCTATCCGGCCTGTTGTCTCCTTCGTTTATATGCGCGCCCGCGTAACCGTTCTCCTTTGGTATCCCACGGAGTGACAGGCGTTTCTTCTGGGTGGTCAATGCGCATACAGGACTCTGGGTTTCTTCTTGGCCTTGCTTCTCGGTCCCCTTTGGAGGTGCCTGTTGCCCATGCCGGGGGATGTGTCTCCCTCTTGCTCACTTTCGAGTTAGCGGTGACTTGAACTCCTTGAATTCCCTTGTTTACTGGCACTTGCACAGTGGGCTTTTCAGTCGTGATTTGACAAAATTGGGGTTGTGGTTCAATGTCCTTCTGAAGCTAGTCTTGGTGATCCGCCATCGGTGGGGAATTTCCTAATCTTCCAGGTCTTACTATTTGCTCTTTGGCGATGCATGCACTGTACCTTCGGTCGGATGCGTCGATTTCACCGATACATATTCGCGGCTTGCTAGCTCCCGGTCCCCCAGCCGCGTGATTAAGGACGACTTGGTGTGCCTTGGGACTCGGGACTGATTCCGGTCGCACTGGCCCCATCACAATCCATCCAAGCGCGGTATTTTTGAGTAGTGGCTGTCCTTCTCCCAAATGCACTTATTGTGGCCTCATAAGCTGGCAGAAGTATTCGGTGCCCAACAATAGGTCAATCTTTTGAGGCTGTGTAAATTCAGGATCGGCTAAGCGCAACTGGGGTGGAATATTTCTAGGCGTCTGAATAGGGTGGGATGGTTGATTGGGCATTATTTCCGATAGAACGACTACATTGATTTGTTTTTGGAAATCAGTGGTTAATGATGATAGGGTCAACACAGCCTTTTTTCGTGATCTTTTAGTTGTCCCTCCCAGGGCAGCGATTTTCAGGGTTGATGATTCCAACTGGAGTCCCAGTGTGTCAGCCATTCTTCTGGAGATTATGTTGACCTGTGATCCAGAATCTAGGAGAGTGCGGAATTGCTGAGGGGGTTCCGGCTGGTCCATGTATTACCACTTGCGCGGTTGGAAACAGAACGGCAGGTTTATTTGTAAGAGGAACTGTGGCTGCACACATCACTGGTGATGAGCTGGATTGACGTGGAGCGGTATACGTATTTTTCCGGATTGTTACTTGACTGGTTGCCTGCCGCTCAAGGTGTTCTAACTTCAGCTTCAGGGATTGTCTAGTGGTTGGATCGGCGATGGCTAGTTCTAAATATGAGCGCGTGTGTGGGTCTAATCTTTCCTCAATGATGTGTATCAAGATTGGATCCCCTTCGGTTGTTGAAACATTGAGGGTGATGAGGGCGGTGATTGTTCTTAGCACCGTATCATGTAGGCTGCGTAACAGCTCCGCTGACCGATTTGTCTTGGGGTGTGCAAATAAAGTTGCAAGTATAGATTTGACTATAATTCATTCAGTTTGATATAGTTTTTTTAACCGCTGCCAGGCATCCTTGTAGTTTGGATGCCCCCCAAGTGTTGAGGAGATTAGGTCTTGGCTTCTCCGGTGACATGATTTTTCAAGTGCCGAAATTTTAGTCTCGCTATAATCTTGACTGTCGACTAGTTCTGTGAACATGTCGTGGAACCGGGGCTATTGCAGATAGTCGCCGTCAAATTTTGGAATATCTACTGGTGGCATCACGAACGTCGGTGTGGCAGTGGTTTTTTGAGATGGTACTGCCTTTGATGGTGATTCCGCTCGCACGACCTGGAATCGATCGCTCGTTTGTCCATCTGTAGTAATTTTTGGATCCAAATCAATAAGGTCATGATGGCCGTCCACAATCTCCTTCCATAACTCTTTCATAAATTGCCTGGTGTAAAAAGATACTTCCTTTCCTTCAATGCGATTACATAGGAAGTCTTCAAGATCATCTAAGCGCCCTTCATGCCTTCGATTTAATAATGCGATTTGAGGGTCTTCAGTACTTCCTGATCCGCTTTCCCTCGGATGTAATATAGCTTCATATTTTCTGACAAGATCTGTGAGTGCCTTGGCCTTTGAAAAGTATTCATTGTCTGGGCTGAGTGCCAGCTCATGGAGCTTGGCATCATTTTTTTGAAATTGATTCCACACGTGGGTGAGTTGTTTTAGTCGCTCATCGAAGTACCCTTCTCTGAGTCGTCGTTCTGCTGAATCTTTTGTAAAGTGTCTTATCAGTCTTTGGATAGCTGTATTGCTTTCAATTTGCTCATCAATGAGCATCTGTATTACAGGGTCTGATTCGGATCCCATGGTTGAGGTTTGTGTTTATTGATGTTTTTTAACGTTGAATGGCCTTGCGGCCTGTGTTCAAGTTGTGATCCAATAGAAAAAGGATCACGTCGGGGTCACCAAATGTTCGTCCGTAGAGCGATTGCGGCCACTATCGTCGAACTTGGACTCACGGGCGTAACGGTAGGCCCCGGAGTAATAGTCAAAACCTTATAGAAAGTCTGACTGAATTACCTGTACAAGGGTCTGCTTGGGCTGAACAGTCGCTTGCTGTGATCAGGATGAGGTCGCTAGGGTATAGCGATGAGCTGAGGTCCAGTTGGTTGTCTGCAACTGTGGTGTTGGTATTTTGGATAGTAATCCCTCCTGCAGTTGATAGCAACACACGGAGGCTACGTAGCGTATTGGTTCTACTGACGGTCCGTTTCACGGGAGCAACACTCAGAGGTACTACGTATTGTTGAGAAGATGTCCGGCTACCGTGTACGTAGCGGAGGCGTAACGTATTGGTCCTACTGACGGTTCGTTTCACGGGAGCAACACTCAGAGGCGTTATGTAGGGGTGAGAGGATTTCCGGCGGTCCTTGGGTCTGGAGCAACACACGGAAGCTACGTAACGTATTGGTCCTACTGACGGTCCGTTTAACGGAAGCAACCCTCAGAGGCGCTACGTAGGAGTGATTCCTACTTGTGGTCCGTTTCAAGGGAGAAACAGTCGAAGTGGGTTCGAAGTTTTAAGTACTTGTGCCGCACTTGGCACTGAGTAACGAGAAGATTAACTCTGGTTTCGCAACTGTCTTTATTTTGGACCAGGTGATCTTTTATAAGATCAGATAATTACATATGTGGTGGCTTAACTATGGTTAGTTGGTCAGTGTTAATGAAAGTCCGCGCCGTAAGGTCAATGTTAAAGAAAGTACGTGCTAAGTACTGGTTCTGGGTCTGAGGTCGCTGGTTTTGCTCGCTCCGGTCAGACGGTCATTCCTACCGCTGATATTGCTCAATTCGGTCTCCGGCCCGATTCCGGTGATTTCTGGGGCCATCTATTGGGGCTGGGTTCTTAGGTCTTGTCACTAGGTGCCAACATTCTTCCCCCGCCCATTGAGGGACTCAATCCAATGCGAATGTGCGTTGTTGTTTGACCATTGTAGTGAACCATTGTGTACCTTCGCACTAAAAAATTTTGCAACTCTTAAACTAATTCCTTAATCTAATGTTAAAAAAAAATTATATTCGAATCATGTGGGAGCGATCTCCAACATTTGTCAGAAACCAAAGATGTTTCTATCCGGCCTGTTGTCTCCTTCGTTTAGATGCGCGCCCGCGTAACCGTTCTCCTTTGGTATCCGACGGAGTGACAGGCGTTTCTTCTGGGTGGTCAATGCGCATACAGGACTCTGGGTTTCTTCTTGGCCTTGCTTCTCGGTCCCCTTTGGAGGTGCCTGTTGCCCATGCCGGGGGATGTGTCTCCCTCTTGCTCACTTTCGAGTTAGCGGTGACTTGAACTCCTTGAATTCCCTTGTTTACTGGCACTTGCACAGTGGGCTTTTCAGTCGTGATTTGACAAAATTGGGGTTGTGGTTCAATGTCCTTCTGAAGCTAGTCTTGGTGATCCGCCATCGGTGGGGAATTTCCTAATCTTCCAGGTCTTACTATTTGCTCTTTGGCGATGCATGCACTGTACCTTCGGTCGGATGCGTCGATTTCACCGATACATATTCGCGGCTTGCTAGCTCCCGGTCCCCCAGCCGCGTGATTAAGGACGACTTGGTGTGCCTTGGGACTCGGGACTGATTCCGGTCGCACTGGCCCCATCACAATCCATCCAAGCGCGGTATTTTTGAGTAGTGGCTGTCCTTCTCCCAAATGCACTTATTGTGGCCTCATAAGCTGGCAGAAGTATTCGGTGCCCAACAATAGGTCAATCTTTTGAGGCTGTGTAAATTCAGGATCGGCTAAGCGCAACTGGGGTGGAATATTTCTAGGCGTCTGAATAGGGTGGGATGGTTGATTGGGCATTATTTCCGATAGAACGACTACATTGATTTGTTTTTGGAAATCAGTGGTTAATGATGATAGGGTCAACACAGCCTTTTTTCGTGATCTTTTAGTTGTCCCTCCCAGGGCAGCGATTTTCAGGGTTGATGATTCCAACTGGAGTCCCAGTGTGTCAGCCATTCTTCTGGAGATTATGTTGACCTGTGATCCAGAATCTAGGAGAGTGCGGAATTGCTGAGGGGGTTCCGGCTGGTCCATGTATTACCACTTGCGCGGTTGGAAACAGAACGGCAGGTTTATTTGTAAGAGGAACTGTGGCTGCACACATCACTGGTGATGAGCTGGATTGACGTGGAGCGGTATACGTATTTTTCCGGATTGTTACTTGACTGGTTGCCTGCCGCTCAAGGTGTTCTAACTTCAGCTTCAGGGATTGTCTAGTGGTTGGATCGGCGATGGCTAGTTCTAAATATGAGCGCGTGTGTGGGTCTAATCTTTCCTCAATGATGTGTATCAAGATTGGATCCCCTTCGGTTGTTGAAACATTGAGGGTGATGAGGGCGGTGATTGTTCTTAGCACCGTATCATGTAGGCTGCGTAAATGTTCCGCTGACCAATGGTGTGCAAATAAAGTTGCATGTATAGATTTGACTATAATTCGTTCATTTTGATATCGTGTTTTTAACCGCTGCCAGGCATCCTTGTAGTTGGGATGCCCCCCAAGTGTTGAGGAGATTAGGTCTTGGCTTCTCCGGTGACATGATTTTTCAAGTGCCGAAGTGCCGCTATAATCTTGACTGTCGACTAGTTCTGTGAACATGTCGTGGAACCGGGGCTATTGCAGATAGTCGCCGTCAAATTTTGGAATATCTACTGGTGGCATCACGAACGTCGGTGTGGCAGTGGTTTTTTGAGATGGTACTGCCTTTGATGGTGATTCCGCTCGCACGACCTGGAATCGATCGCTCGTTTGTCCATCTGTAGTAATTTTTGGATCCAAATCAATAAGGTCATGATGGCCGTCCACAATCTCCTTCCATAACTCTTTCATAAATTGCCTGGTGTAAAAAGATACTTCCTTTCCTTCAATGCGATTACATAGGAAGTCTTCAAGATTATCTAAGCGCCCTTCATGCCTTCGATTTAATAATGCGATTTGAGGGTCTTCAGTACTTCCTGATCCGCTTTCCCTCGGATGTAATATAGCTTCATATTTTCTGACAAGATCTGTGAGTGCCTTGGCCTTTGAAAAGTATTCATTGTCTGGGCTGAGTGCCAGCTCATGGAGCTTGGCATCATTTTTTTGAAATTGATTCCACACGTGGGTGAGTTGTTTTAGTCGCTCATCGAAGTACCCTTCTCTGAGTCGTCGTTCTGCTGAATCTTTTGTAAAGTGTCTTATCAGTCTTTGGATAGCTGTATTGCTTTCAATTTGCTCATCAATGAGCATCTGTATTACAGGGTCTGATTCGGATCCCATGGTTGAGGTTTGTGTTTATTGATGTTTTTTAACGTTGAATTGCCTTGCGGCTTGTGTTCAGGTTGTGATCCAATAGAAAAAGGATCACGTCGGGGTCACCAAATGTTCGTCCGTAGAGCGATTGCGGCCACTATCGTCGAACTTGGACTCACGGGCGTAACGGTAGGCCCCGGAGTAATAGTCAAAACCTTATAGAAAGTCTGACTGAATTACCTGTACAAGGGTCTGCTTGGGCTGAACAGTCGCTTGCTGTGATCAGGATGAGGTCGCTAGGGTATAGCGATGAGCTGAGGTCCAGTTGGTTGTCTGCAACTGTGGTGTTGGTATGTTGGATAGTAATCCCTCCTGCAGTTGATAGCAACACACGGAGGCTACGTAGCGTATTGGTTCTACTGACGGACCGTTTCACGGGAGCAACACTCAGAGGTACTACGTATTGTTGAGAAGATGTCCGGCTACCGTGTACGTAGCGGAGGCGTAACGTATTGGTCCTACTGACGGTTCGTTTCACGGGAGCAACACTCAGAGACGTTATGTAGGGGTGAGAGGATTTCCGGCGGTCCTTGGGTCTGGAGCAACACACGGAAGCTACGTAACGTATTGGTCCTACTGACGGTCCGTTTAACGGAAGCAACCCTCAGAGGCGCTACGTAGGAGTGATTCCTACTTGTGGTCCGTTTCAAGGGAGAAACAGTCGAAGTGGGTTCGAAGTTTTAAGTACTTGTGCCGCACTTGGCACTGAGTAACGAGAAGATTAACTCTGGTTTCGCAACTGTCTTTATTTTGGACCAGGTGATCTTTTATAAGATCAGATAATTACATATGTGGTGGCTTAACTATGGTTAGTTGGTCAGTGTTAATGAAAGTCCGCGCCGTAGGGTCAATGTTAAAGAAAGTACGTGCTAAGTACTGGTTCTGGGTCTGAGGTCGCTGGTTTTGCTCGCTCCGGTCAGACGGTCATTCCTACCGCTAATATTGCTCAATTCGGTCTCCGGCCCGATTCCGGTGATTTCTGGGGCCATCTATTGGGGCTGGGTTCTTAGGTCTTGTCACTAGGTGCCAACATTCTTCCCCCGCCCATTGAGGGACTCAATCCAATGCGAATGTGCGTTGTTGTTTGACCATTGTAGTGAACCATTGTGTACCTTCGCACTAAAAAATTTTGCAACTCTTAAACTAATTCCTTAATCTAATGTTAAAAAAAAATTATATTCGAATCATGTGGGAGCGATCTCCAACATTTGTCAGAAACCAAAGATGTTTCTATCCGGCCTGTTGTCTCCTTCGTTTAGATGCGCGCCCGCGTAACCGTTCTCCTTGGGTATCCCACGGAGTGACAGGCGTTTCTTCTGGGTGGTCAATGCGCATACAGGACTCTGGGTTTCTTCTTGGCCTTGCTTCTCGGTCCCCTTTGGAGGTGCCTGTTGCCCATGCCGGGGGATGTGTCTCCCTCTTGCTCACTTTCGAGTTAGCGGTGACTTGAACTCCTTGAATTCCCTTGTTTACTGGCACTTGCACAGTGGGCTCTTCAGTCGTGATTTGACAAACTTGGGGTTGTGGTTCAATGTCCTTTTGAAGCTAGTCTTGGTGATCCGCCATCGGTGGGGAATTCCCTAATCTTCCAGGTCTTACTATTTGCTCTTTGGCGATTCATGCACCGTACCTTCGGTCGGATGCGTCGATTTCACCGATACCCTTTCGTGGCTTGCTATCTCCCGGTCCCCCAGCCGCGTGATTAAGGACGACTTGGTCTGCCTTGGGACCCGGGACTGACTCCGGTCGCACTGTCCCCTCACAATCCATCCAAGCGCGGTATTTTTGAGTAGTGGCTGTCCTTCTCCCAAATGCACATGTTGTGGCCTCATAAGCTGGCAGAAGTATTCGGTGCCCAACAATAGGTCAATCTTTTGAGGCTGTGTAAATTCAGGATCGGCTAAGCGCAACTGGGGTGGAATATTTCTAGGCGTCTGAATAAGGTGGGATGGTTGATTGGGCATTATTTCCGATAGAACGACTACATTGATTTGTTTTTGGAAATCAGTGGTTAATGATGAAAGGTCAACACAGCCTTTTTTCGTGATATTTTAGTGGTCCCTCCCAGGGCAGCGATTTTCAGGGTTGATGACTCCAACTGGAGTCCCAGTGTGTCAGCCATTCTTCTGGAGATTATGTTGACCTGTGATCCAGAATCTAGGAGAGTGCGGAATTGCTGAGGGGGTTCCGGCTGGTCCATGTATTACCACTTGCGCGGTTGGAAACAGAACGGCAGGTTTATTTGTAAGAGGAACTGTGGCTGCACACATCACTGGTGATGAGCTGGATTGACGTGGAGCGGTATACGTATTTTTCCGGATTGTTACTTGACTGGTTGCCTGCCGCTCAAGGTGTTCTAACTTCAGCTTCAGGGATTGTCTAGTGGTTGGATCGGCGATGGCTAGTTCTAAATATGAGCGCGTGTGTGGGTCTAATCTTTCCTCAATGATGTGTATCAAGATTGGATCCCCTTCGGTTGTTGAAACATTGAGGGTGATGAGGGCGGTGATTGTTCTTAGCATCGTATCATGTAGGCTGCGTAAATGTTCCGCTGACCAATGGTGTGCAAATAAAGTTGCATGTATAGATTTGACTATAATTCGTTCATTTTGATATCGTGTTTTTAACCGCTGCCAGGCATCCTTGTAGTTGGGATGCCCCCCAAGTGTTGAGGAGATTAGGTTCTTGGCTTCTCCGGTTACATGATTTTCCAAGTGCCGGAATTTTACAGTCTCGCTATAATCTTGACTGTCGACTAGTTCTGTGAACATGTCGTGGAACCGGGGCCATTACAGATAGGTTAGGTTAGGTTAGACGGCTGGCGTTCACCTCCTGGTGGAGGCTACCGCCACACTTAGACCGTGTTCGGTCCCTTGTGATACCGTGATCTGAATCTAAAAATCCCTTTTCGCGCAGAAGGTCTTATGGTTTAGCAGTTCCCCCACCCTGAGGCTTTGGTGAACCTATCTATCCTGTTCGGGTCTATTTCTGACATCGCTGAGATGCTGTTAAGGAATCTGTCGCCTAGGTGCTTAAGTTTGAGAGACTGCAGCGCTGGACTCGACAGAGAAGGTGCTCGACTGTTTCTTCCTCTTCTTCATCCCTGCAGATGCGGCCGTAGTCGTTGTGGGGTGAATTCATTCGCCTAGCATGTGTTCCCACTAGCCAGTGCCCCGTGATGACTCTTATCGCCGTGCCGATGTGGGTTCTATCCATCCTAAGTAGTTGGGATGTTCTTTTTGTAGAGATTTTGGGCCATAGTTGGCGGGCCAACCGGCAGTTTGGGACGGTTTCCCAGCTAAGCTGGTTCTTTTCCTTATTTGCTTCCCTAGGTTGGAGCTTGCATGAGGCTAGTGGTATACCAGTGCCCTCCAGTTCTCCCTGGAGTGGTGTGGTGGTGCCTTTGCGTGCCAGTTCATCTGATATGCAGTTGCCTGTGATGTCCCTATGACCTGGGACCCAGATGAGGCTTATGACATACTGGTTTGCCATCTCGTGGAGAGATGATCTGCAGTCTGAGACAGTTTTGGAGTTACTTGTGACCGAGCTGATCGATTTTATAGACGCTTGGCTGTCGCTGTATATGTTGACTCCTCTTTGTGTGGAGTTGTGTAGGTTTAGGAATTTTAGCGCTTCCCTTATGGCAATCACTTCTGCTTGAAATACGCTGCAGTGATTTGGAAGTCTGAAAGAGGTTTTAATGCCTAGTTGCTCGGAGTATATTCCCCCTCCTACTCTGTTGTTTAGTTTGGAGCCGTCAGTGTAGAAGCATATTGCGTTCTCTGGGCCTTGGGATTTGGTCTCACCATTCCTTTCTGTTAGGAATGAGGGCTTGGAAAGGTGTTTGTGTGTACTCCCTTGGAGTACAGTAGTCTGTACTGCTAGGAATGAGAGGATGGTTCAGCAGAATGGTGGAGTGGCCCTTATTTAGGAGGCTCCATTGCTGAGTTTCCCTAAGCCTGATTGCCGATACTTTCGCTTGTTCTATTCCAGCTCGTCCTGGATTTTGTAAGCTAAGTATGGCGTTTAGTGCTTCGTTTGGTGTGGATCTTAGTGCACCGCTGATGCATAGTGCTGCTGATCGCTATATTTTTTCCAGCTTTATAAGTGTGCTTTTCTTTTTGAGAGCTGGCTACCATACCAGAACTCCGTAAAGTAGTATGGGTCTGACTATGGCAGTATAGATCCAGCTTACTATGTTAGGGGACATGCCCCACTTGTTTCCTATGGCTTTTTGGCAGGTAAAAAGGGCTGTAGCAGCCTTTTTTGTGGGAGTGTGAGTTTGTATTTCCTGCTGAAGAGGACTAGCTCTGTTTTCTGCGCATTTACTCCTAGGCCATTACTGCTTGTCCATTCGGCTAGGGTTTGCAATTTCTCGCTCATGAGATCGCAGAGCGTTTGAGGGTATTTACCTGTGAACAGGATTGCGACGTCGTCTGCGTACGCCACTATCCTGCAGCCTCCTTCTTCCATCTTGCATAGAATTGAGTTAACTGCTATGTTCCATAGGAGAGGGGATAGGTCCCCTCCTTGCGGTGTGCCTCTATTGACGGCCTTTGTTAGGGAAGATGTTCCTAGAGAGGACGTCACTGTTCTGCGTGTTAGCAGCTGGTCAATGAGTCCTATCAAGTGATCATCTACCCCCAGAGTTCTTAGTGAGCTAGTTATGGTGTTTGGGAGAACATTATTGAAAGCCCCTTCTATGTCAAGAAAGGCTACTAGGGCGTATTCCTTCTGAAGGAAAGCTTTCTCTATTCTGTATATGAGCGCGTGGAGGGCAGTTTTGGTAGATTTACCCTTTTTGTATGCATGCTGTGCATTGGAGATGTGGGTGGGATTTAAAGTTGACCTAAGGTGTAGTCCTATGACTCTTTCTAGCGTCTTGAGCAGGAAGGATGATAGACTTATTGATCTAAAATCTTTAGGGGTCGTATGTGATGGTTTGCCCGCTTTGGATATGAATACTATTCGCGATTTAAGCCATTTTCGCGGAATTTCGTTTAGCGCAAGGAATCTGTTAAAGATGTTTTGGAGCCAGTTGATGGCAAAGTCTCCCGCTTGTTGGATTTGTGCCGGTATTATCTCATCAGGACCGGCCGATTTATAGGGGTTGAAACTGTGAATTGCCCAGGGTAGGGTTTTCTGGTCAATATCAAGTTTGAAGTTTGTATGGGTGGCATTACTGTTTGGGGTCCCCGCTAGAACCGGGGTACAGCCCGGAAAATGGGTTTCTAGGAGTGCATCTAGTGATTCCTCGCTAGTGTTGGTCCAAGTTCCATCTTCTTTTTTAAGATAGCCTAGAGTTATGGCTGTTTGGGACAGAATTTTTCTAAGCCTCGCAGCTTGGGTAGTGCTTTCGATATCCGAGCAAAAGGAGTTCCATGAGGAGCGCTTCGCTTTTCGGATGGCCTTTTTGTAGGAGGCCAGAGAGACCTTGTATTCGGTCCAGACTGCCTCTTCGCTACCGGCTTTGGCCCTGTTGAACAGGGTTCTGCTTGCTGCTTGTAGGGTTGCTAGCTCCTTAGACCACCAGGGTGGCCTATTTCGCTTGCGTGGTTTGGTTTTTGGGCATGCTCTTCTGAGGGCATTATTACAGGCTTGAGTGAAAACTTGCACCAGAGTGTTTAGACTTTCCACGGTTTGGGGATAGTCAGGTAGCTGTGGTGCAATGTTGTTTGAGAGGACTTGATGGTACTTGACCCAGTTGGTTTTCCTCAGATTTCTAAAAACCGCAGTATCGGGGATTTTGCAACTAAGGGATGTTTCTAGGTATCTGTGGTCGGAAAAAGAGTGTTTCTCTAGGACCCTCCATTTGGTTACGTTGCTGAATAGCTGTTTAGATACGAGCGTGAGGTCAATGGATTCCCTGCGATTTGCTATTATGAAGGTGGGGTCGTCTCCCTTATTGCAAAGGAAGAGGTTTGACCTTAGAATAAAGTTTGTGTTGGAACTCGCCCATTGCGAGTGATGAGCGTTGGAGTCACAACCTATAAGGAGGCCTATATTTAGCCTTTCGCTATCCGTTGCTAGTTTGCCCACTAGCTCGTCGGGGGGTTCTGGCCTTTCGTAGGCCATGTAGGACGTCGTCTCTGACTCCACGGAGGCTGCCGCATTGTCCGCGTCGCTGTAATTATGGAGCAAGAAAATGCTGAGGTGCTTTTTAGCTAAGATGCAGGCTCTGACTTTACCTTCCGTATTAGCTACTAGTAGCTTGTACTCCCTAGTCGCTAGTTCAGAAACCCTTCCTCCTGCTATCCATGGTTCCTGGACTAGGAACCACCATTGTGATCTCCGCCTCTTCGTCGTCGGAGATGTCTTCGTCGACAACTCGACTCGCGGCCATTCTGCGCAGCAGCGACGCATTGGTGCTGTAGCCGTCCTCTATATCTGAGGCCTCTATCTCGGAGGCCAGTTCCTCCTGAGTAGAGGCTGTTTTTGCTCCGTCGCCTGAGTCTGACTTGTAGACTTTTAAGGTCAAGGCGCTGAAACCAAAGTTTAGTTCCCCGTGAGCAGCCTCTATGGGAGCTAGACTTTCTTTGTTTATAATGAGGACCGCCTGGTTCGTTGGCCCTTCCATCTCCTCCACCTTCGCCACACGCCAGACCGTCGTGGGAAGATGTGGGTTGCATCTTTGTAGCATTGTGAGGATCTGGCCCGGTTCCTTTATGGAGGCCGGGATACAGATCCTTGCTCTTGGTCTACTAGCGACGTCCCGCCAGCTCAGCGCAACAAGCTTGGCGCCCTCGTAGACTTCTTCAAGCTCCCCTACCGCAGCCTTGTAAAGCTCTGCTGACGTCTCGTCTTCGCAGGCTATAACTTTCACGCAGCCTTGGAACCACCCCAAGTCTTTGCAGACAGGAGGGGGGCCTGGTTCCTTGGCCAGGAGCTCGAAACATTTCGCGGCCAGGGCTGCTTACACCCATCTCCACTTATCCCTGGGGATTTTGCTGTCGGAGTTACCCTTGTCGATAACCCCGAGCAGGATGCGACTTTTCGCAATCTCTGCGAAGGACCTCTTCGGCTGTGTGCGCAGCCACTTTGCCGTTGGTCCTCCCGGCACGTCCTGGGACCTTTCCCTCTTTGGATGTGGTTTTGGCTCCTTTTTTGGAGCTGGCGGTGTCGGCGTCTTGCCATATTGAGGAAGGACTCCTTTCGCCCATTCCACCTTTTTGAGCCACTCCGCGGAAGTCTTCTCCGACTTGGCTATGCCGTTGCTGCGCAGGATCTGGCCTGCAGTTCTTTTCTCGGCATAGGTATGCCGGATTTGACCAGGCTTGTTGGCCGCTTCAGGTTCGCTGCCCTTTACCGCACCTGAAGGCGGCATAATGACACTTGGGCCGGGAGATGCCGTCATGGTGGCGGTAGTTGTTGTTGTTGAAACATTGAGGGTGTTGAGGGCGGTGATTGTTCTTAGCACCATATCATGTAAGCTGCGTAAATGCTCCGCTGACCGATTTGTCTTGGGGTGTGCAAATAAAGTTGCAAGTATAGATTTGACTATAATTCGTTCATTTTGATATAGTGTTTTTAACCGCTGCCAGGCACCCTTGTAGTTGGGATGCCCCCCAAGTGTTGAGGAGATTAGGTTCTTGGCTTCTCCGGTTACATGATTTTCCAAGTGCCGGAATTTTACAGTCTCGCTATAATCTTGACTGTCGACTAGTTCTGTGAACATGTCGTGGAACCGGGGCCATTGCAGATAGTCTCCATCAAATTTTGGAATATCTACTGGTGGCATCACGATCGTCGGTGTGGCAGTGGTTTTTGAGATGGTACTGCCTTTGATGGTGATTCCGCTCGCACGACCTGGAATCGATCGCTCGTTTGTCCATCTGTAGTAATTTTTGGATCCAAATCAATAAGGTCATGATGGCCGTCCACAATCTCCTTCCATAACTCTTTCATAAATTGCCTGGTGTAAAAAGATACTTCCTTTCCTTCAATGCGATTACATAGGAAGTCTTCAAGATCATCTAAGCGCCCTTCATGCCTTCGATTTAATAATGCGATTTGAGGGTCTTCAGTACTTCCTGATCCGCTTTCCCTCGGATGTAATATAGCTTCATATTTTCTGACAAGATCTGTGAGTGCCTTGGCCTTTGAAAAGTATTCATTGTCTGGGCTGAGTGCCAGCTCATGGAGCTTGGCATCATTTTTTTGAAATTGATTCCACACGTGGGTGAGTTGTTTTAGTCGCTCATCGAAGTACCCTTCTCTGAGTCGTCGTTCTGCTGAATCTTTTGTAAAGTGTCTTATCAGTCTTTGGATAGCTGTATTGCTTTCAATTTGCTCATCAATGAGCATCTGTATTACAGGGTCTGATTCGGATCCCATGGTTGAGGTTTGTGTTTATTGATGTTTTTTAACGTTGAATGGCCTTGCGGCCTGTGTTCAAGTTGTGATCCAATAGAAAAAGGATCACGTCGGGGTCACCAAATGTTCGTCCGTGGAGCGATTGCGGCCACTATCGTCGAACTTGGACTCACGGGCGTAACGGTAGGCCCCGGAGTAATAGTCAAAACCTTATAGAAAGTCTGACTGAATTACCTGTACAAGGGTCTGCTTGGGCTGAACAGTCGCTTGCTGTGATCAGGATGAGGTCGCTAGGGTATAGCGATGAGCTGAGGTCCAGTTGGTTGTCTGCAACTGTGGTGTTGGTATGTTGGATAGTAATCCCTCCTGCAGTTGATAGCAACACACGGAGGCTACGTAGCGTATTGGTTCTACTGACGGTCCGTTTCACGGGAGCAACACTCAGAGGTACTACGTATTGTTGAGAAGATGTCCGGCTACCGTGTACGTAGCGGAGGCGTAACGTATTGGTCCTACTGACGGTTCGTTTCACGGGAGCAACACTCAGAGGCGTTATGTAGGGGTGAGAGGATTTCCGGCGGTCCTTGGGTCTGGAGCAACACACGGAAGCTACGTAACGTATTGGTCCTACTGACGGTCCGTTTAACGGAAGCAACCCTCAGAGGCGCTACGTAGGAGTGATTCCTACTTGTGGTCCGTTTCAAGGGAGAAACAGTCGAAGTGGGTTCGAATTTTTAAGTACTTGTGCCGCACTTGGCACTGAGTAACGAGAAGATTAACTCTGGTTTCGCAACTGTCTTTATTTTGGACCAGGTGATCTTTATAAGATCAGATAATTACATATGTGGTGGCTTAACTATGGTTAGTTGGTCAGTGTTAATGAAAGTCCGCGCCGTAAGGTCAATGTTAAAGAAAGTACGTGCTAAGTACTGGTTCTGGGTCTGAGGTCGCTGGTTTTGCTCGCTCCGGTCAGACGGTCATTCCTACCGCTGATATTGCTCAATTCGGTCTCCGGCCCGATTCCGGTGATTTCTGGGGCCATCTATTGGGGCTGGGTTCTTAGGTCTTGTCACTAGGTGCCAACATTCTTCCCCCGCCCATTGAGGGACTCAATCCAATGCGAATGTGCGTTGTTGTTTGACCATTGTAGTGAACCATTGTGTACCTTCGCACTAAAAAATTTTGCAACTCTTAAACTAATTCCTTAATCTAATGTTAAAAAAAAATTATATTCGAATCATGTGGGAGCGATCTCCAACATTTGTCAGAAACCAAAGATGTTTCTATCCGGCCTGTTGTCTCCTTCGTTTAGATGCGCGCCCGCGTAACCGTTCTCCTTTGGTATCCCACGGAGTGACAGGCGTTTCTTCTGGGTGGTCAATGCGCATACAGGACTCTGGGTTTCTTCTTGGCCTTGCTTCTCGGTCCCCTTTGGAGGTGCCTGTTGCCCATGCCGGGGGATGTGTCTCCCTCTTGCTCACTTTCGAGTTAGCGGTGACTTGAACTCCTTGAATTCCCTTGTTTACTGGCACTTGCACAGTGGGCTTTTCAGCCCACTTTCCTAATCTTCCAGGTCTTACTATTTGCTCTTTGGCGATGCATGCACTGTACCTTCGGTCGGATGCGTCGATTTCACCGATACATATTCGCGGCTTGCTAGCTCCCGGTCCCCCAGCCGCGTGATTAAGGACGACTTGGTGTGCCTTGGGACTCGGGACTGATTCCGGTCGCACTGGCCCCATCACAATCCATCCAAGCGCGGTATTTTTGAGTAGTGGCTGTCCTTCTCCCAAATGCACTTATTGTGGCCTCATAAGCTGGCAGAAGTATTCGGTGCCCAACAATAGGTCAATCTTTTGAGGCTGTGTAAATTCAGGATCGGCTAAGCGCAACTGGGGTGGAATATTTCTAGGCGTCTGGTGATAGGGTCAACACAGCCTTTTTTCGTGATCTTTTAGTTGTCCCTCCCAGGGCAGCGATTTTCAGGGTTGATGATTCCAACTGGAGTCCCAGTGTGTCAGCCATTCTTCTGGAGATTATGTTGACCTGTGATCCAGAATCTAGGAGAGTGCGGAATTGCTGAGGGGGTTCCGGCTGGTCCATGTATTACCACTTGCGCGGTTGGAAACAGAACGGCAGGTTTATTTGTAAGAGGAACTGTGGCTGCACACATCACTGGTGATGAGCTGGATTGACGTGGAGCGGTATACGTATTTTTCCGGATTGTTACTTGACTGGTTGCCTGCCGCTCAAGGTGTTCTAACTTCAGCTTCAGGGATTGTCTAGTGGTTGGATCGGCGATGGCTAGTTCTAAATATGAGCGCGTGTGTGGGTCTAATCTTTCCTCAATGATGTGTATCAAGATTGGATCCCCTTCGGTTGTTGAAACATTGAGGGTGATGAGGGCGGTGATTGTTCTTAGCATCGTATCATGTAGGCTGCGTAAATGTTCCGCTGACCAATGGTGTGCAAATAAAGTTGCATGTATAGATTTGACTATAATTCGTTCATTTTGATATCGTGTTTTTAACCGCTGCCAGGCATCCTTGTAGTTGGGATGCCCCCCAAGTGTTGAGGAGATTAGGTTCTTGGCTTCTCCGGTTACATGATTTTCCAAGTGCCGGAATTTTACAGTCTCGCTATAATCTTGACTGTCGACTAGTTCTGTGAACATGTCGTGGAACCGGGGCCATTGCAGATAGTCTCCGTCAAATTTTGGAATATCTACTGGTGGCATCACGAACGTCGGTGTGGCAGTGGTTTTTTGAGATGGTACTGCCTTTGATGGTGATTCCGCTCGCACGACCTGGAATCGATCGCTCGTTTGTCCATCTGTAGTAATTTTTGGATCCAAATCAATAAGGTCATGATGGCCGTCCACAATCTCCTTCCATAACTCTTTCATAAATTGCCTGGTGTAAAAAGATACTTCCTTTCCTTCAATGCGATTACATAGGAAGTCTTCAAGATCATCTAAGCGCCCTTCATGCCTTCGATTTAATAATGCGATTTGAGGGTCTTCAGTACTTCCTGATCCGCTTTCCCTCGGATGTAATATAGCTTCATATTTTCTGACAAGATCTGTGAGTGCCTTGGCCTTTGAAAAGTATTCATTGTCTGGGCTGAGTGCCAGCTCATGGAGCTTGGCATCATTTTTTTGAAATTGATTCCACACGTGGGTGAGTTGTTTTAGTCGCTCATCGAAGTACCCTTCTCTGAGTCGTCGTTCTGCTGAATCTTTTGTAAAGTGTCTTATCAGTCTTTGGATAGCTGTATTGCTTTCAATTTGCTCATCAATGAGCATCTGTATTACAGGGTCTGATTCGGATCCCATGGTTGAGGTTTGTGTTTATTGATGTTTTTTTACGTTGAATGGCCTTGCGGCCTGTGTTCAAGTTGTGATCCAATAGAAAAAGGATCACGTCGGGGTCACCAAATGTTCGTCCGTAGAGCGATTGCGGCCACTATCGTCGAACTTGGACTCACGGGCGTAACGGTAGGCCGCGGAGTAATAGTCAAAACCTTATAGAAAGTCTGACTGAATTACCTGTACAAGGGTCTGCTTGGGCTGAACAGTCGCTTGCTGTGATCAGGATGAGGTCGCTAGGGTATAGCGATGAGCTGAGGTCCAGTTGGTTGTCTGCAACTGTGGTGTTGGTATGTTGGATAGTAATCCCTCCTGCAGTTGATAGCAACACACGGAGGCTACGTAGCGTATTGGTTCTACTGACGGTCCGTTTCACGGGAGCAACACTCAGAGGTACTACGTATTGTTGAGAAGATGTCCGGCGGTCCTTGGGTCTGGAGCAGCACACGGAGGCTACCGTGTACGTAGCGGAGGCGTAACGTATTGGTCCTACTGACGGTTCGTTTCACGGGAGCAACACTCAGAGACGTTATGTAGGGGTGAGAGGATTTCCGGCGGTCCTTGGGTCTGGAGCAACACACGGAAGCTACGTAACGTATTGGTCCTACTGACGGTCCGTTTAACGGAAGCAACCCTCAGAGGCGCTACGTAGGAGTGATTCCTACTTGTGGTCCGTTTCAAGGGAGAAACAGTCGAAGTGGGTTCGAAGTTTTAAGTACTTGTGCCGCACTTGGCACTGAGTAACGAGAAGATTAACTCTGGTTTCGCAACTGTCTTTATTTTGGACCAGGTGATCTTTTATAAGATCAGATAATTACATATGTGGTGGCTTAACTATGGTTAGTTGGTCAGTGTTAATGAAAGTCCGCGCCGTAAGGTCAATGTTAAAGAAAGTACGTGCTAAGTACTGGTTCTGGGTCTGAGGTCGCTGGTTTTGCTCGCTCCGGTCAGACGGTCATTCCTACCGCTGATATTGCTCAATTCGGTCTCCGGCCCGATTCCGGTGATTTCTGGGGCCATCTATTGGGGCTGGGTTCTTAGGTCTTGTCACTAGGTGCCAACATTCTTCCCCCGCCCATTGAGGGACTCAATCCAATGCGAATGTGCGTTGTTGTTTGACCATTGTAGTGAACCATTGTGTACCTTCGCACTAAAAAATTTTGCAACTCTTAAACTAATTCCTTAATCTAATGTTAAAAAAAAATTATATTCGAATCATGTGGGAGCGATCTCCAACATTTGTCAGAAACCAAAGATGTTTCTATCCGGCCTGTTGTCTCCTTCGTTTAGATGCGCGCCCGCGTAACCGTTCTCCTTTGGTATCCCACGGAGTGACAGGCGTTTCTTCTGGGTGGTCAATGCGCATACAGGACTCTGGGTTTCTTCTTGGCCTTGCTTCTCGGTCCCCTTTGGAGGTGCCTGTTGCCCATGCCGGGGGATGTGTCTCCCTCTTGCTCACTTTCGAGTTAGCGGTGACTTGAACTCCTTGAATTCCCTTGTTTACTGGCACTTGCACAGTGGGCTTTTCAGTCGTGATTTGACAAAATTGGGGTTGTGGTTCAATGTCCTTCTGAAGCTAGTCTTGGTGATCCGCCATCGGTGGGGAATTTCCTAATCTTCCAGGTCTTACTATTTGCTCTTTGGCGATGCATGCACTGTACCTTCGGTCGGATGCGTCGATTTCACCGATACATATTCGCGGCTTGCTAGCTCCCGGTCCCCCAGCCGCGTGATTAAGGACGACTTGGTGTGCCTTGGGACTCGGGACTGATTCCGGTCGCACTGGCCCCATCACAATCCATCCAAGCGCGAAATTTTTGAGTAGTGGCTGTCCTTCTCCCAAATGCACTTGTTGTGGCCTCATAAGCGCAACTGGGGTGGAATATTTCTAGGCGTCTGAATAGGGTGGGATGGTTGATTGGGCATTATTTCCGATAGAACGACTACATTGATTTGTTTTTGGAAATCAGTGGTTAATGATGATAGGGTCAACACAGCCTTTTTTCGTGATCTTTTAGTTGTCCCTCCCAGGGCAGCGATTTTCAGGGTTGATGACTCCAACTGGAGTCCCAGTGTGTCAGCCATTCTTCTGGAGATTATGTTGACCTGTGATCCAGAATCTAGGAGAGTGCGGAATTGCTGAGGGGGTTCCGGCTGGTCCATGTATTACCACTTGCGCGGTTGGAAACAGAACGGCAGGTTTATTTGTAAGAGGAACTGTGGCTGCACACATCACTGGTGATGAGCTGGATTGACGTGGAGCGGTATACGTATTTTTCCGGATTGTTACTTGACTGGTTGCCTGCCGCTCAAGGTGTTCTAACTTCAGCTTCAGGGATTGTCTAGTGGTTGGATCGGCGATGGCTAGTTCTAAATATGAGCGCGTGTGTGGGTCTAATCTTTCCTCAATGATGTGTATCAAGATTGGATCCCCTTCGGTTGTTGAAACATTGAGGGTGATGAGGGCGGTGATTGTTCTTAGCATCGTATCATGTAGGCTGCGTAAATGTTCCGCTGACCAATGGTGTGCAAATAAAGTTGCATGTATAGATTTGACTATAATTCGTTCATTTTGATATCGTGTTTTTAACCGCTGCCAGGCATCCTTGTAGTTGGGATGCCCCCCAAGTGTTGAGGAGATTAGGTTCTTGGCTTCTCCGGTTACATGATTTTCCAAGTGCCGGAATTTTACAGTCTCGCTATAATCTTGACTGTCGACTAGTTCTGTGAACATGTCGTGGAACCGGGGCCATTGCAGATAGTCTCCGTCAAATTTTGGAATATCTACTGGTGGCATCACGAACGTCGGTGTGGCAGTGGTTTTTTGAGATGGTACTGCCTTTGATGGTGATTCCGCTCGCACGACCTGGAATCGATCGCTCGTTTGTCCATCTGTAGTAATTTTTGGATCCAAATCAATAAGGTCATGATGGCCGTCCACAATCTCCTTCCATAACTCTTTCATAAATTGCCTGGTGTAAAAAGATACTTCCTTTCCTTCAATGCGATTACATAGGAAGTCTTCAAGATCATCTAAGCGCCCTTCATGCCTTCGATTTAATAATGCGATTTGAGGGTCTTCAGTACTTCCTGATCCGCTTTCCCTCGGATGTAATATAGCTTCATATTTTCTGACAAGATCTGTGAGTGCCTTGGCCTTTGAAAAGTATTCATTGTCTGGGCTGAGTGCCAGCTCATGGAGCTTGGCATCATTTTTTTGAAATTGATTCCACACGTGGGTGAGTTGTTTTAGTCGCTCATCGAAGTACCCTTCTCTGAGTCGTCGTTCTGCTGAATCTTTTGTAAAGTGTCTTATCAGTCTTTGGATAGCTGTATTGCTTTCAATTTGCTCATCAATGAGCATCTGTATTACAGGGTCTGATTCGGATCCCATGGTTGAGGTTTGTGTTTATTGATGTTTTTTAACGTTGAATGGCCTTGCGGCCTGTGTTCAAGTTGTGATCCAATAGAAAAAGGATCACGTCGGGGTCACCAAATGTTCGTCCGTAGAGCGATTGCGGCCACTATCGTCGAACTTGGACTCACGGGCGTAACGGTAGGCCCCGGAGTAATAGTCAAAACCTTATAGAAAGTCTGACTGAATTACCTGTACAAGGGTCTGCTTGGGCTGAACAGTCGCTTGCTGTGATCAGGATGAGGTAGCTAGGGTATAGCGATGAGCTGAGGTCCAGTTGGTTGTCTGCAACTGTGGTGTTGGTATGTTGGATAGTAATCCCTCCTGCAGTTGATAGCAACACACGGAGGCTACGTAGCGTATTGGTTCTACTGACGGTCCGTTTCACGGGAGCAACACTCAGAGGTACTACGTATTGTTGAGAAGATGTCCGGCGGTCCTTGGGTCTGGAGCAGCACACGGAGGCTACCGTGTACGTAGCGGAGGCGTAACGTATTGGTCCTACTGACGGTTCGTTTCACGGGAGCAACACTCAGAGACGTTATGTAGGGGTGAGAGGATTTCCGGCGGTCCTTGGGTCTGGAGCAACACACGGAAGCTACGTAACGTATTGGTCCTACTGACGGTCCGTTTAACGGAAGCAACCCTCAGAGGCGCTACGTAGGAGTGATTCCTACTTGTGGTCCGTTTCAAGGGAGAAACAGTCGAAGTGGGTTCGAAGTTTTAAGTACTTGTGCCGCACTTGGCACTGAGTAAAGAGAAGATTTACTCTGGTTTCGCAACTGTCTTTATTTTGGACCAGGTGATCTTTTATAAGATCAGATAATTACATATGTGGTGGCTTAACTATGGTTAGTTGGTCAGTGTTAATGAAAGTCCGCGCCGTAAGGTCAATGTTAAAGAAAGTACGTGCTAAGTACTGGTTCTGGGTCTGAGGTCGCTGGTTTTGCTCGCTCCGGTCAGACGGTCATTCCTACCGCTGATATTGCTCAATTCGGTCTCCGGCCCGATTCCGGTGATTTCTGGGGCCATCTATTGGGGCTGGGTTCTTAGGTCTTGTCACTAGGTGCCAACATTCTTCCCCCGCCCATTGAGGGACTCAATCCAATGCGAATGTGCGTTGTTGTTTGACCATTGTAGTGAACCATTGTGTACCTTCGCACTAAAAAATTTTGCAACTCTTAAACTAATTCCTTAATCTAATGTTAAAAAAAAATTATATTCGAATCATGTGGGAGCGATCTCCAACATTTGTCAGAAACCAAAGATGTTTCTATCCGGCCTGTTGTCTCCTTCGTTTAGATGCGCGCCCGCGTAACCGTTCTCCTTGGGTATCCCACGGAGTGACAGGCGTTTCTTCTGGGTGGTCAATGCGCATACAGGACTCTGGGTTTCTTCTTGGCCTTGCTTCTCGGTCCCCTTTGGAGGTGCCTGTTGCCCATGCCGGGGGATGTGTCTCCCTCTTGCTCACTTTCGAGTTAGCGGTGACTTGAACTCCTTGAATTCCCTTGTTTACTGCCACTTGCACAGTGGGCTTTTCAGTCGTGATTTGACAAAATTGGGGTTGTGGTTCAATGTCCTTCTGAAGCTAGTCTTGGTGATCCGCCATCGGTGGGGAATTTCCTAATCTTCCAGGTCTTACTATTTGCTCTTTGGCGATGCATGCACTGTACCTTCGGTCGGATGCGTCGATTTCACCGATACATATTCGCGGCTTGCTAGCTCCCGGTCCCCCAGCCGCGTGATTAAGGACGACTTGGTGTGCCTTGGGACTCGGGACTGATTCCGGTCGCACTGGCCCCATCACAATCCATCCAAGCGCGGTATTTTTGAGTAGTGGCTGTCCTTCTTCCAAATGCACTTGTTGTGGCCTCATAAGCTGGCAGAAGTATTCGGTGCCCAACAATAGGTCAATCTTTTGAGGCTGTGTAAATTCAGGATCGGCTAAGCGCAACTGGGGTGGAATATTTCTAGGCGTCTGAATAGGGTGGGATGGTTGATTGGGCATTATTTCCGATAGAACGACTACATTGATTTGTTTTTGGAAATCAGTGGTTAATGATGATAGGGTCAACACAGCCTTTTTTCGTGATCTTTTAGTTGTCCCTCCCAGGGCAGCGATTTTCAGGGTTGATGACTCCAACTGGAGTCCCAGTGTGTCAGCCATTCTTCTGGAGATTATGTTGACCTGTGATCCAGAATCTAGGAGAGTGCGGAATTGCTGAGGGGGTTCCGGCTGGTCCATGTATTACCACTTGCGCGGTTGGAAACAGAACGGCAGGTTTATTTGTAAGAGGAACTGTGGCTGCACACATCACTGGTGATGAGCTGGATTGACGTGGAGCGGTATACGTATTTTTCCGGATTGTTACTTGACTGGTTGCCTGCCGCTCAAGGTGTTCTAACTTCAGCTTCAGGGATTGTCTAGTGGTTGGATCGGCGATGGCTAGTTCTAAATATGAGCGCGTGTGTGGGTTTAATCTTTCCTCAATGATGTGTATCAAGATTGGATCCCCTTCGGTTGTTGAAACATTGAGGGTGATGAGGGCGGTGATTGTTCTTAGCACCGTATCATGTAGGCTGCGTAAATGTTCCGCTGACCAATGGTGTGCAAATAAAGTTGCATGTATAGATTTGACTATAATTCGTTCATTTTGATATCGTGTTTTTAACCGCTGCCAGGCATCCTTGTAGTTGGGATGCCCCCCAAGTGTTGAGGAGATTAGGTTCTTGGCTTCTCCGGTTACATGATTTTCCAAGTGCCGGAATTTTACAGTCTCGCTATAATCTTGACTGTCGACTAGTTCTGTGAACATGTCGTGGAACCGGGGCCATTGCAGATAGTCTCCGTCAAATTTTGGAATATCTACTGGTGGCATCACGAACGTCGGTGTGGCAGTGGTTTTTTGAGATGGTACTGCCTTTGATGGTGATTCCGCTCGCACGACCTGGAATCGATCGCTCGTTTGTCCATCTGTAGTAATTTTTGGATCCAAATCAATAAGGTCATGATGGCCGTCCACAATCTCCTTCCATAACTCTTTCATAAATTGCCTGGTGTAAAAAGATACTTCCTTTCCTTCAATGCGATTACATAGGAAGTCTTCAAGATCATCTAAGCGCCCTTCATGCCTTCGAATTAATAATGCGATTTGAGGGTCTTCAGTACTTCCTGATCCGCTTTCCCTCGGATGTAATATAGCTTCATATTTTCTGACAAGATCTGTGAGTGCCTTGGCCTTTGAAAAGTATTCATTGTCTGGGCTGAGTGCCAGCTCATGGAGCTTGGCATCATTTTTTTGAAATTGATTCCACACGTGGGTGAGTTGTTTTAGTCGCTCATCGAAGTACCCTTCTCTGAGTCGTCGTTCTGCTGAATCTTTTGTAAAGTGTCTTATCAGTCTTTGGATAGCTGTATTGCTTTCAATTTGCTCATCAATGAGCATCTGTATTACAGGGTCTGATTCGGATCCCATGGTTGAGGTTTGTGTTTATTGATGTTTTTTAACGTTGAATGGCCTTGCGGCCTGTGTTCAAGTTGTGATCCAATAGAAAAAGGATCACGTCGGGGTCACCAAATGTTCGTCCGTAGAGCGATTGCGGCCACTATCGTCGAACTTGGACTCACGGGCGTAACGGTAGGCCCCGGAGTAATAGTCAAAACCTTATAGAAAGTCTGACTGAATTACCTGTACAAGGGTCTGCTTGGGCTGAACAGTCGCTTGCTGTGATCAGGATGAGGTAGCTAGGGTATAGCGATGAGCTGAGGTCCAGTTGGTTGTCTGCAACTGTGGTGTTGGTATGTTGGATAGTAATCCCTCCTGCAGTTGATAGCAACACACGGAGGCTACGTAGCGTATTGGTTCTACTGACGGTCCGTTTCACGGGAGCAACACTCAGAGGTACTACGTATTGTTGAGAAGATGTCCGGCGGTCCTTGGGTCTGGAGCAGCACACGGAGGCTACCGTGTACGTAGCGGAGGCGTAACGTATTGGTCCTACTGACGGTTCGTTTCACGGGAGCAACACTCAGAGACGTTATGTAGGGGTGAGAGGATTTCCGGCGGTCCTTGGGTCTGGAGCAACACACGGAAGCTACGTAACGTATTGGTCCTACTGTCGGTCCGTTTAACGGAAGCAACCCTCAGAGGCGCTACGTAGGAGTGATTCCTACTTGTGGTCCGTTTCAAGGGAGAAACAGTCGAAGTGGGTTCGAAGTTTTAAGTACTTGTGCCGCACTTGGCACTGAGTAACGAGAAGATTAACTCTGGTTTCGCAACTGTCTTTATTTTGGACCAGGTGATCTTTTATAAGATCAGATAATTACATATGTGGTGGCTTAACTATGGTTAGTTGGTCAGTGTTAATGAAAGTCCGCGCCGTAAGGTCAATGTTAAAGAAAGTACGTGCTAAGTACTGGTTCTGGGTCTGAGGTCGCTGGTTTTGCTCGCTCCGGTCAGACGGTCATTCCTACCGCTGATATTGCTCAATTCGGTCTCCGGCCCGATTCCGGTGATTTCTGGGGCCATCTATTGGGGCTGGGTTCTTAGGTCTTGTCACTAGGTGCCAACATTCTTCCCCCGCCCATTGAGGGACTCAATCCAATGCGAATGTGCGTTGTTGTTTGACCATTGTAGTGAACCATTGTGTACCTTCGCACTAAAAAATTTTGCAACTCTTAAACTAATTCCTTAATCTAATGTTAAAAAAAAATTATATTCAGGTTTGTCAGAAACCAAAGATGTTTCTATCCGGCCTGTTGTCTCCTTCGTTTAGATGCGCGCCCGCGTAACCGTTCTCCTTGGGTATCCCACGGAGTGACAGGCGTTTCTTCTGGGTGGTCAATGCGCATACAGGACTCTGGGTTTCTTCTTGGCCTTGCTTCTCGGTCCCCTTTGGAGGTGCCTGTTGCCCATGCCGGGGGATGTGTCTCCCTCTTGCTCACTTTCGAGTTAGCGGTGACTTGAACTCCTTGAATTCCCTTGTTTACTGGCACTTGCACAGTGGGCTTTTCAGTCGTGATTTGACAAAATTGGGGTTGTGGTTCAATGTCCTTCTGAAGCTAGTCTTGGTGATCCGCCATCGGTGGGGAATTTCCTAATCTTCCAGGTCTTACTATTTGCTCTTTGGCGATGCATGCACTGTACCTTCGGTCGGATGCGTCGATTTCACCGATACATATTCGCGGCTTGCTAGCTCCCGGTCCCCCAGCCGCGTGATTAAGGACGACTTGGTGTGCCTTGGGACTCGGGACTGATTCCGGTCGCACTGGCCCCATCACAATCCATCCAAGCGCGGTATTTTTGAGTAGTGGCTGTCCTTCTCCCAAATGCACTTGTTGTGGCCTCATAAGCTGGCAGAAGTATTCGGTGCCCAACAATAGGTCAATCTTTTGAGGCTGTGTAAATTCAGGATCGGCTAAGCGCAACTGGGGTGGAATATTTCTAGGCGTCTGAATAGGGTGGGATGGTTGATTGGGCATTATTTCCGATAGAACGACTACATTGATTTGTTTTTGGAAATCAGTGGTTAATGATGATAGGGTCAACACAGCCTTTTTTCGTTCAGGGTTGATGACTCCAACTGGAGTCCCAGTGTGTCAGCCACTCTTCTGGAGATTATGTTGACCTGTGATCCAGAATCTAGGAGAGTGCGGAATTGCTGAGGGGGTTCCGGCTGGTCCATGTATTACCACTTGCGCGGTTGGAAACAGAACGGCAGGTTTATTTGTAAGAGGAACTGTGGCTGCACACATCACTGGTGATGAGCTGGATTGACGTGGAGCGGTATACGTATTTTTCCGGATTGTTACTTGACTGGTTGCCTGCCGCTCAAGGTGTTCTAACTTCAGCTTCAGGGATTGTCTAGTGGTTGGATCGGCGATGGCTAGTTCTAAATATGAGCGCGTGTGTGGGTCTAATCTTTCCTCAATGATGTGTATCAAGATTGGATCCCCTTCGGTTGTTGAAACATTGAGGGTGATGAGGGCGGTGATTGTTCTTAGCACCGTATCATGTAGGCTGCGTAAATGTTCCGCTGACCAATGGTGTGCAAATAAAGTTGCATGTATAGATTTGACTATAATTCGTTCATTTTGATATCGTGTTTTTAACCGCTGCCAGGCATCCTTGTAGTTGGGATGCCCCCCAAGTGTTGAGGAGATTAGGTTCTTGGCTTCTCCGGTTACATGATTTTCCAAGTGCCGGAATTTTACAGTCTCGCTATAATCTTGACTGTCGACTAGTTCTGTGAACATGTCGTGGAACCGGGGCCATTGCAGATAGTCTCCGTCAAATTTTGGAATATCTACTGGTGGCATCACGAACGTCGGTGTGGCAGTGGTTTTTTGAGATGGTACTGCCTTTGATGGTGATTCTTCGCTTAGAAATGAAAAATATTCCGCTCGCACGACCTGGAATCGATCGCTCGTTTGTCCATCTGTAGTAATTTTTGGATCCAAATCAATAAGGTCATGATGGAGGTTTCATAAATTGCCTGGTGTAAAAAGATACTTCCTTTCCTTCAATGCGATTACATAGGAAGTCTTCAAGATCATCTAAGCGCCCTTCATGTCTTCGATTTAATAATGCGATTTGAGGGTCTTCAGTACTTCCTGATCCGCTTTCCCTCGGATGTACCTTCGGCTCCAGATTTTTGCCGGTTTTTCGGGGACGCTGTGATGGGCCTGACCCTGATGGTATTCCATCCGAAAATATAGCTTCATATTTTCTGACAAGATCTGTGAGTGCTTTGGCCTTTGAAAAGTATTCATTGTCTGGGCTGAGTGCCAGCTCATGGAGCTTGGCATCATTTTTTTGAAATTGATTCCACACGTGGGTGAGTTGTTTTAGTCGCTCATCGAAGTACCCTTCTCTGAGTCGTCGTTCTGCTGAATCTTTTGTAAAGTGGCTTATCAGTCTTTGGATAGCTGTATTGCTTTCAATTTCCTCTATTTGTGATCCAATAGAAAAAGGATCACGTCGGGGTCACCAAATGTTCGTCCGTAGAGCGATTGCGGCCAGTATCGTCGAACTTGGACTCACGGGCGTAACGGTAGCCTCCGGTGTAATAGTCAAAACCTTATAGAAAGTCTGACTGAATTACCTGTACAAGGGTCTGCTTGGGCTGAACAGTCGCTTGCTGTGATCAGGATGAGGTCGCTAGGGTATAGCGATGAGCTGAGGTCCAGTTGGTTGTCTGCAACTGTGGTGGTGGTATGTTGGATAGTAATCCCTCCTGCAGTTGATAGCAACACACGGAGGCTACGTAACGTATTGGTGACGGTCCGTTTCACGGGAGCAACACTCAGAGGCGTTATGTAGGGGTGAGAGGATTTCCGGCGGTCCTTGGGTCTGGAGGAACACATGGAAGCTGCGTAAGGTATTGGTCCTACTGACGGTCCGTTTAACGGGAGCAACCCTCAGAGGCGCTACGTAGGAGTGATTCCTACTTGTGGTCCGTTTCACGGGAGCAACACTCGAAGTAAGTTCGAAGTTTTAAGTACCGCACTTGGCACTGAGTTACGAGATGATTAACTCTGGTAAGGTCAGGTCAATGTTAAAGAAAGTACGTGCTAAGTACTGGTTCTGGGTCTGTTGGCTCAGATCGCTTGGTATTGGGTTTCAGCTGAGCTCGCTGGTTTTGCTCGCTCCGGTCAGTCGGTCATTCTTACCGCTGATATTGCTCAATTCGCATCCGCATATGCCATTGTTTATTTATTTATTTGCGCATCGGCCTAATCTACCGCTGGCTAACGACAAGTCGATGATGTAGCCCGCGTCTGCTCTATTGAATGTTGCCATGTAGCACTAATTGTGGTTAGGGTCCAAAGCTGGACTCTGCCTTTTTTATCCGTTGTGTGACACCCCCACCCATGCGCCCACGCGATGAAATCCCCGGTTATAATAATCAGGTATTCCTCTTTGGTGTCGATTACCAGCTATTCGAGAACACATCAAAAGGATCCGAGAAAGAGGTAGCATCTCTAGATCTAGGTGCCTCCATACTGTACCTTTATAACACTTTGCCTCTCATGCCCGTCTTGGTGCATCTGCGGAACTGCTGCAGACCCATATTGCCGCCTTACCTGTATTGTCGGTCGCTCATATAGCAGTGGGCGATGATGATGGTTATGTCGGGGTAACTTCACCTACCGTGTGCAGTAGAAGACCCTGCGCCGCTCTCTAGTGAGTCAGATTTAACTAAATCACTCCCAACTTGTGATATCCGTGACTACCGGCATTTCGAACAAATCGCAAATCCTACACATCAGATGGTAGAGTCGGCGCGTAGTATGTGTATGCACCGTTCTTGAGGAAAAGCGGTATGCACTGTTCTTAGTATTTCAAAAACTAGTCAAACTTGGAGGCCTTTATAAGCCTTTACAAATGTATTTCTCATCTACCGATGATTCGTATAAATGTTGCCATCTTATTCTCATTCAATCATGGGTTCTGCTTAATTTTTGTTACTAACAAGTCAATGATAATCTCTCGATTATCTTCGCTCAAATCGCATTCTAAACGTGGCAGCTATCTGTAGAACATATTTCGTATTATTACATAAGAAATATGTAATAATATATGTAATAACGTATAATACATTGTATTATTACATAAGTGTATTATTACACTTTTACCGTATATACCGTTTTTTGGGAGTGCATGATTGAACAAAGTTACATAGACCTGCTCACTGGCTAAAATTTATTTTCGGATGTATATTACTCTCATTAGTAAGATCTTCGGTAAGCATCGTGGAATTTTTTGTGATGTTTGTATAAAAATCGGAACACGAGCGTCCGCAGGTTGGCTGCACAGGGCTGCCTTAAATTAGGGATAATTTTTTACGTAGCGATTTTAAGAAGGTACAACCTTTGAAGACTTAAACAAATTGTAACCAACATAATGGTGGAAATAATAAATATTTTTTTACCCATACACTGGATATTGTTATCTACATAGTTATTTTATAATATAAATAACGTTTATCTTGAATTATCCTTTTAATGGGTAAGCCAATAGACTTAAAACTTTGAGACTAGACTTGTAGCTGTATATACTGACAGAGGCACTGAAATTTAGACATGGTTCCCGTACTGATAGTAGCTATCAAACAGGCTCTTCCAAACGCTTGCGGGGCAAAAGAATTGGAGAAACTTCTAGGATTAATTGAACTTCAAAGTATGGTTCCAATAAACGTAATGATAAGTTCCAACTCATCCAGTAATTTAATCGCCTGCAACAAAAGAAATAATGAGACTTTATAAACAACAGAAAAAAATATGAAATATTCCACATCTGTTGTTAATACACCGCCGAATGTTGCTAGAAACATTAAATAAATTTCTTGAAGAAATATAATGGGACAGCTGTTAATACCTTCCAATGGAAGGGTTGGTATATACAAACGACATGTGCTATAACAGGAAAGGCCTACAAGAAGGCTTGGACGCCTTATATGATATGATATTAAAACTTCGAAAAATAACAAAGTCTTATAAAAAGAAAAGGTAGACCCGAGAATAATATAATAAATTTAATAATTATTTAATTTAATAAACAAAACGCGTTTGGGGCGTTTTCCAACATTAGAATATATATATGATATTTAAATTCTAATAAAGATCGTCCAACTCGTATATAATAATATGAGCTGCTACTTAATTGCAAGAGTATATCAACTTCGGCTATTTGCAAGTAAGCATAAACACCTAGGCTTGGTACACCTAGTACGGCTACAGCACCGATGCATTAATGCTTCATTAACACTAGTTTCCACAAGAAAACTCAACTTTTTGTCCCACTGGGGATTGCTGGATAAGCACTCGTTCTTCGTCCACAGATACACAGAAATTTCTCTCAGTTTCAAAAGTTCTTTTGGACAACATCACACCAATAAAAATATAAAATCCCACCAAAACTAAACAGCCAAAAGCTCTCTTTCTGACGAAAGTGGCGGCAATTAGACTAAGAAACTCATTAGTCCGAACAACACCGGAGTCCGAACAACACCGGACACTCCACTCTTCTACTGAACGACCCTCTGGTTCCCACCACCACAGACTACTGTACTCCTAGACTACTGTACAGAAAAACTCTTTTCTGAAGGATTTTTTTTTTGCAATAATGCAGGAGAATGCAAATTAGAAAACTAAGGAAGAAGGGGAGAATACCCCAGACAATTAGGCATCAAACCCAATTTCAGATTTCATATCCGCTTCTTCCATGCAGAGGAGATGTCCATTAAAGAAGCTCTTAAACAGTACTTAAAAAAAATCTAGTATAAAAAATGGTGATGTACAAATCTTTAGTGACAATAAGCGGCCATCGTTCGGCTCGATCTCAAGAAACACAAAAACTGTCTTAGACTGTAGATCATCTCTACACGATATAGCCCAACAGAAGAACATCTGTCTCATCTGAGTCCTAGGCTATAGGCATATATCAGGAAACTGGATAACAGATGAACTGGCTCGTATAGGCATCACCACGACGCTCAGAAAAATGGTGTACGGATGAAATTTGTACCAGCCACATACAAATTTCAACTCAAAGAAGCTATCAATATCCATAGAAAGCTCAGCTGGGACTTCTTCTTAAATTTTATTATTTTAGCGGCCTTCTTTAAGCACTGCATTGAAGCCTTTGACAGTCGATGTCAGATTGACGCTATTTACACAGACTCCTCCAAAGCTTTATGTCAACTACTTGTTGAAGGCGGATGACCATAAAATCTATAAGGCCATAAGCTGCATTGGGGACAGCTATCTGTTACTAAGAGTTGCATCTTGGTGCACCCTTAATCGTATTCGACTATTAATATGTCACTTTGAATCAATCAGATATAAAAAAACCGAATCTTTGATATCTGTACTGCTTATCGGAAAACTTTCGATAAGTATAGTTTGACAGCTAAAGAGGAATTGTTAGATTTAGGTTTCTTACTCGATGTTCAGCGTTTATGCTGCATTTGTCCGATCGAGGTTAAAATCATTTGGAATGCCTCAATCATTTGGAATCCTATATGTAAAATTCGCTCCGATGGAGTAGGGCGTCAAGAAGTCAGGAAATTTATAAAATTTTTCCTTCTGCCTTCTTCTGGATCCCCTGCTTCCTATCAGAGCCGATTCTTTTTACATTGGAGAATCGACGTACAATGGCAGCACTGAAATTCATATAAAATAATTAGTTTCGGATAACATAAATTGTTTGTTTGGCTGTTATTGTTATATTTTTTAAGCAATGCTAGTTGCTTACAATAGCGGCATCGGGTCTCCGGCAGATGCTCATCACTGGTTCAGAAGCGCTCTATCTAGTTTGCATTCTTCATGTCACCGAATAGCGGTTTCTCTCTCTCTCTTGGTCAGTTCATAGGACAATGCATTGTACCCCTACCCCTATTTGAGCTTTGCGCATATACGCCAGGCCTTATCTCGCCCCGGCCGCTTTTCGTATATGCATCATAAGCTCCCGTTCCCTTATCCCGGTCTCATTCCTTCGCCCTTGTTATACGACCCCATTTATTATACCCTTGCAGAGGGAATTATAATTTTGGTCAAAAGTGTGCAACGCAGTGAAGGAGTTATCTCCGACCCTGTGAAGTATATATATTCTTGATCAGGATTACCTTCTGAGTTGATATATGCATGTCCGACTGTCCGTCTGTCTGTTTCTACGCAAACTAGTCTCTCACTTTTAAAGCTATCGACTTCAATCTTTGCACACATCCTTCTTTCCTTTGCAGGAGGTATATAAGTCGGAACGGCAGGGATCGGTCAACTAAATCCTATAGCTACCATAAAACCGATTGATTGGAAAAGCCTTAACTTCGTTGTTTTGTAAGTTGGAAAGATGGGATTTTCTAAGGAACCCATTTTTGGGCTAACATATCCGATCTGGCAAATTTCATAAGTATCGGCTGACTATATAAGAACCGATATATATCTTATAATATAAGCTGCAACATATTGGCTGCGTCGAATTTGTTCCCTTTTTTATATAGAGGAATAATTCCATATTAGGGGAAAGATCGAAGTTTCAAGCGATAAATTAAAGAGTTTCATACATTATTCCTCTGCATAAAAAAGGAGAAAAATCCGACGCAGCCTATTTAGAGGCATTTCTAAATTGTCGGCAATTCCGAAGTTCTTTGTAAAACTTATCACTCCACATTTGCAAAACCTATGTAGCTCAATAATATCTCCGTGCCAGCAAGGCGACCTTGACATGGGTCCTGGACGACCTTGGACATCTGGAAGGAATAAAATAAGGAAATAATAACCACAATTAAGTACCAGGAATAAAACCATCACAGGAATATGATCAAGAAAGACGGAAACCTAAGGAATACACTAAGGAAAAGCTACCGTTGGACCGAGCAAAGGGAAACTACTAATCGGAAACGGAAACTAAAGAAAATATGAGTGAGTAGAGTGATTTGATGGGGAAGCGCGGTGGAGTACAACAGAAATAAAAAAAAAGAATAACCATAATAACCATAACCAAGAATAACATCTGAGATGGCTACTCTATACTAAAACTCCAGCCCCCGCATGGTCAAGAGCTCAAAAGTTACAAAACGAGCTTGACTTTTTATTAGAAAAAAACAACAGAAAAAACCCCAAACACATCTACTCATTCAAGAAATATAAATACAATTCAAAAACAAATTACTAATCCGCCAACCCAAAAAAAGCTTCCGCAACGAAAAAAGAGATGCCCCAACGACTGCAGAGGACCACTTGTGAACTTGTGATCACCATATTGTGAACACACATGTGCCAGCACCGGTGCCCCTACAAAGTAATGGAATAACAGAAGCCTGTGCAGCCAGCACCGGCCACGTTTAGCACATCAAGCTAGATCCGGAATAGTGAGCCGACAGCGCTACTAAGATGCCCACCGAATAACATATTTTTTTTTCAATTAAATCAATTTTTTTCAATAAATTTTGTAAAATTGAGAAGAAACCTTCTGCCCTATTAGAGCGCGGCCTGTAAAGCCACACAAATACTAAGCAGGAAATTATGTTATATTAATTTGTAAAACATTGTTTTTGAGCAATTTTAAAATTAAAATCATTAAAAAAAAAAAATATATATATATATATGTCTATTGAGACTAATAGAATTCTGCAAAGAGCCACAAAAACTTGTGTACATTTTATATTTTTTAGAATTAGTATATTGTCCTATGATAATAGTAGATAGCGGACTGTATATGTATATGTGTATTTCTGCTTTTGTATTATTATGATAACAATATGTAGTTCACTGTATATTTTTAACTCATATTTTTAAATATTTTAACATTGCTTAAGATATTATATTACTTCCCATGTTCAACATAATGTTTGAATATCCTGCAAGGGGCCACAAAAGAGCCTTAATTATATTTATATTTTTTGCATTTTAAATTAATTTTTTATTCGATTATTTAGTGGTCTGTAATTTTTATTTATTTTATTTCTTATCTTTTTTTTAAAGTTTCATTCTTCTTCCTTGGTATTCTATTGATCACTAAATTATCGTATAAAAAATAAACATATAAAATAAACCCTTTTTTTTAACATTCGGCATTGGGGTTGGCAATGCAATAGCCAACAATTGTCTTTTCGACTTTAATTTTCTTAAATAGGATATAATCTGTACAGTAATGATTATTATTACCAAAATTAAAGAGCTATGACCTGACACATGATGAAAACCGATATATTTTAGTTCTAAATTTTGTGCTTTCAAATCTTCTATTTGTTTGGCCAGGTGAGCTATTTCTGCTGTATGATTCATAACAGGAGGCTTTAGAGGGTCCCAAGCAATTGTTAATATTTTAGGTTCAGTACAACATACTGTAAATTTAAACTCGTCCTTGCAAGGGTCCCACTGTAGCCCTAAGGTTTTTATACATTCATCTTCTCTGATGCTAACTATTTTAGTATCTCCTGAATTTTCTACCATTTCTAATATTTTTGCTTTATTTGAAACCCACTTTCTCAAATTTAACACAGAGTTCGATAGTTCCTTAGCGATTAATTCAACTTGCGCCTGTCATGAGGTCGTCCATATAAAAATCATTTTTTATTATTTCCCCAATCATTTTATTTTCGCCATTTTCACCTATATCTGCTAATACTCTAGTTGCTTAATATGGGACAGAAGCGGTACCATAAGTAACCGTAGTTAATTTGTAAGTATTAACTTTCGGTTTTAATTTTTCAATGTCCGATGACCCCACATATTCCCACTTACGCCAATTTATGATAATATCGAAAATATCTTTTTGAACTCTTAGTCCAACCCACATAATATCATTTAGGCTTTTTTTATTACTGGTTGTGGCGAGTCAACCGACACAATTTAAATAGCAACGAATAAGAACTTCGGCCATTGATCTCCAAAGCTTTCGGGCATACTGAAAGTCTCTCGCTACAAAAAACTTCACTTTCCAACACATCATCTCTACACCCTTAGCAGCAGATATATTTCACCAGAACCTTGTATTCACTAAAAATAAGTTTATAGTCAATAAATAGTAATAGTGTATAACCAACGTGGTTGTATTAATTCGGAGCATATAAGTCTCTATAATTGGTGACCCTCGACAATTAGAACTTACAAATCACATCAAAGTCTTGTACACACAAGCATTTCACAACATGGCAAAAACGAAGACTTCGCTGATGCTCAAGACACTGCGCAATTCACCAGCACAGGAATGATCTAATCAGTATTTGGAAAAATGCCGTTCCCAAATCTACAATCAATCACAAGCATCGAAATGTTCTTCACGAAGTTAGAAAGCTGGTTCGCACTACAAGGGCTTGGTGCACGAAAGGAACAGGAAAAGTTCGCTGCAGTCATCGCCTACGCAGACCCCAAGTACCTGGAACAAGAACACGATCTTGTCAGCAATCCACCCGAAACAGCTCCATATTCTACATTAAAGGAAGCAATCCTATCAAAGTTTACTGACTCGGAAATGGTACGTCTGGACAGACTCGCAACTGGAATTCAGCTCGGCGACAGCCGCCCAAGCCACTTACTTTGCCAACTGCAGCAAACCAAGGCAACCAGCGACGAATCAGTAGTACGACGCTACTGGATCAAACGTTTGCCTCCTCCCGTGCGGGCGGTGATTTTCGGCATGATAGGAAGCTCACCACAGACCAAACTATTGCAACTGGCAACTGCAGCCGATGCAGTTATGGACTCACTAAACGACGATGTGGCTGACCACATATATGCGTTTTCAAAAAACAAGCAACAGCAATCCCATCAAGAAGATCGCGTCATAACATTGACCAGACGACTCGACGATAACGACAAAGCTCTTCAGCAGATCAACAGCAAACTAGGTCAGTTACTAAATAGCAATCAGGCACGTGGCAGAAATAATCAGCGACCCCTAAATCATTACCGCAACAACGCACCCGACGGATCGTCACAACAACTGTGTTGGTACCACAACAAATACGGCAGAGATGCACAACGCTGCAGCCAACCATGCTCCTTTGTAGCGTTCATCGAAGACGCCCAAAAAAACTAAAGGCAACCGTCAGAGGATCAAGAGGCAACACATCCAATGCATTCGCTCAACTGTTGGAGGAATTTAAAGACATCACACAATTTAACAAAATTACAAATCGTCCATCGTCAACGACCAGCGTAACCCACGTCATCGACACCAAAGGAGCACCACCATTCACGCGACCACGAAGACTGACTCCTGAGAAACTCCGAGCAGCAAAGAACGAGTTCCAATATTTAATGGATTTGGGAGTATGCAGACCTTCTAAAAGCCCATATGCTTCACCTTTACACATGGTACGTAAACCTACTGGTGAATGGAGACCATGCGGCGACTACCGCGCCCTCAATGCGCAAACCATACCGGACCGGTATCCGCTACCACACATACAAGATTGCACACACGTGTTCTACGGAAAAACCATTTTCTCCAAAATCGATCTCAATCGCGCATACAATCAAATCCCTATAGAACCCAAAGACATCCCAAAAACGGCCATAACAACTCCATTTGGTCTGTTTGAATTCACACACATGACATTTGGACTGTGTAACGCAGCTCAAACATTTCAACGCTATATGCATACTGCATTTAGAGATTTAGACTTCGTCTTTGTTTACGTCGACGATATAGCAGTCGCATCGGCCAACATACAACAACATCAGATCCACCTGCGCCAAGTTTTTAAGAAACTGCAAGAGTACAATCTCACGATAAACCCCAGCAAATGTAATTTCGGAAAAGAATCGATCGAATTCTTAGGACATCAAATTAACAAACAGGGTATTAAACCTCTACAGAACAAGGTTAAAGCCATTACAAATTTCCCTTTACCCAAGGTGGCAAAAGAATTACCAAGATTCCTCGCAATGATCAACTTTTATAGAAGATTCCTCCCTAATGCTATTCGTCATCAAGCTCCACTAGTGCAGTTAATACCAGGAAATAAGAAAAACGATTCCACCCCAATCAACTGGACAAAAGAAACGATCGAGAATTTCAATAACTGCAAAAATTCTTTGGCAGAAGCTGCGCTGTTGGCACATCCTGCACCGAACGCAAACCTCTCGCTAAGCACAGACGCGAGCAACATAGCAGTGGGAGCTGTTCTACATCAAGTCATCAACTCGGAATACCAACCAATGGGATTCTTCAGCATTAAGCTCTCAGAGACGCAACGAAAATATAGCACATACGACCGGGAGCTGCTAGCAATTTACCTTGGAATTAAACATTTCCGCCACATGCTGGAAGGCAGGGTTTTCCACATCCGTACGGACCACAAACCTTTAGTCTACGCATTCGATCAAAAACCCGAAAAAGCTTCCCCGCGACAACTTCGCCAATTGGATTTCATAAGACAATTCACCACATCCATAACACACGTAGCAGGGGACGAAAACACAACAGCAGATACGCTTTCCCGCATCGAAGCCATCGGAGACAATTGCATAAATTTTAATGAAATAAGCGATGCGCAATCACGCTGCCCAGAGCTCCAAAAACTATTCAATTGCAACACCGGCTCACTTCAGTTAAAAGCAGTGAATATTTCTCATACACAACATTCAATAATTTGCGATGTATCTACTTTTAGCGTACGGCCTTTCATACCACAGCCTCTTAGAAGCAAAATTATCGAGGAGCTTCACAATATTGCACATGGCGGAGTTAAAGCAACTATAAAACTTTTAAAACAACGATTCGTTTGGCCCTCCATGCATAAAGAAATCTCCGAGTTTGTAAAACACTGCATTCCTTGCCGCCACGGAGCAATGCAGTGTAAAAATTACCCGCCACGTTCGTTCACCTCTCCAACACTTCACAGTACCCAACCAACGATTCGAGCATATCAATCTAGATCTTATTGGACCACTTCCACAATCTGGACCTTACAGATACTGCCTCACCATCATAGATCGGTACACAAGGTGGCCAGAAGCCATCGCCCTTGAAGACATGCAAGCCGACACCGTAGCATCTGCTCTTATTCGCTCCTGGATCTCTAGATTTGGAATACCGGCTCGAATCACAACGGATCAAGGCAGACAATTCGACCCGAGGCTATTCAATGAATTGTCAAGGCTACTGGGAAGCGATCACCCACCTAGGTTTCCACCAATCAAACAAAATGCAACCTCAAACGGAATATGCCAAAGAATTGGAAAAAATCATGCAAGTGATCCGTCCAGCACAAACAGCTCATCATGACACCTCCAAACCATTTATATTTAAGGAATTGGAAACCACATCACATGTATTCCTACGAAATGATGCTGTACGCACTTCACTTCAACCTCCATACGATGGTCCGTTTGAAGTCATCGCAAGGAACGACAAGTACTTCACCCTGTCCGTCGCTAGACGTACGGTCAAAGTTTCAGTGGACCGCCTCAAGCCCGCCTTCGTAACAACGCAAGACCCGATAGACAGAAGCTTAACTCCGGAACCACCAGATAATGAACCAGACCTACAGGCTCATGGAGGATCACCGGAAACAACCTCGCCTCCAAGACCCCGGCGTACAATTAGACTCCCTGCTCGCTTTACACCATGAAGCCTAGGGGGGAGTACTGTGGCGAGTCAACCGACACAATTTAAATAGCAACGAATAAGAACTTCGGCCATTGATCTCCAAAGCTTTCGGGCATACTGAAAGTCTCTCGCTACAGAACTTTGTATTCACTAAAAATAAGTTTATAGTCAATAAATAGTAATAGTGTATAACCAACGTGGTTGTATTAATTCGGAGCATATAAGTCTCTATATGGTTTTAGCTGAAGCATCAAAAACTACCCTTATTTTGTTGTGAGACTGGATTCTCTGATAACAGCTTGGTGAGGAAGGTAATACTTTCCTTCATCATTTACTTCTACCATATGTCCTAAGTCCAAATATTCCTTCATAAATTTTGAATGTTCAACTCGAAGTTTTTCATTTTTTTGTAATCTCTTTTCTAAGTTCATGAACCGAGCCATTGCTTGATTCTTTGAGTCTCCTAATGTTATATCTTCTTTAAAGGGTATAGCAATAATATATTATCCAATCGTATCTTTTTTGTATATTTTTTAAAATTTTTTTCACATATTTCTGTCTCTAAGTCATTGTTATCCTCTTCTTCCACCTCCCAATATCGGTCCATATGAAGAGGGGAAGGGAAGATTTACTTCCCCTGGATTTTGTGCACCCTGATACTGTTAATCTAAAAATCGTTTTTTGCCCAAGAAGCATATCTTTTTTGGTTATCTCCGGCAGTAAAATTTTTGGATATAAATCCGCACCAATAACAAGGTCAATTCGACCAGGTTTATCGAAATTGGGATCCGCCAAATATAATTCTTTCCAATCCGACTTATTTATAATAATTTTATTTGTGGGGAGACATTTTATAAGTTTTGGTAAAATAATTGCGTTTGTGCTAAATTCTTTTGAATATTTACCATTATTTTTTAGGGTCAATTTTAATTTGTGATTTGAAACACAGGCACCTGTTGGTTACACTCCACTTATTTCAGTGTGCGCTTTTATTTTTGGCAAGTTAAGTTTTTGTGCCGCTTCTTAAAAAATCAGAGTGATTTGTGACCCATTGTCAATCAATGCTCTGAATTTTCCGAATTCACAATCTTGACCTTTAATCTGAACATACGCAGTGGCCAACAGCGCTGGTTCAGAGGTCATACATGTATTTAAATTCTCTTTTTTAAAATGCAACATGCTATGGTGTGAAAATCTTTGACAATACGAGCATATTAGTTCGCTTGTACATTTGATGCTTGAACTATGCTTTAAACATCTGTAGCACAAAATCAATTTTTTAACCGCGTCCATTCTTTCCTGTGGACTTAATGCTTTTAATTTATAGCAAACAATTAATTGATGCTGGGACATTTTGCACATCGGGCATGTTTGGCTATTTGTGTTATTTATTATTAATTTTGTTGTTGTTAATTCAATTCATTTCAATGATGTCAAAGATCAAAGCCGTTGATCTAAAAATTCTATGACATATTTTAAATTTTGGATTTCATTCGATTTTTTTACTTGGCCCTCATATTGTTGTAGAGCCTCAATATTAAATTTCTTTATAATTATATGCGCAAAAATGCAATCTGATTCTTCGGTCTGATTTGCTTTAAGACGCATCATATATGTAAATTGATTCATTTATAGAATCAATTGTATTTTTTAAAAGCCTATATGAGTCCAAATTTATTTTTGGAAGTTCAATGAGGCGATTCAGCTGATCTGAAAATATTTTTCTATTATTTTCATACCGCTTTACAAGTAACTCCCAAGCTGCATCATAATTGTTGCCTGAGCCCAGCAATAAATGGGAAACCACATTTCGTTCTTCCCCTTTTAGAGCACTTTTAAGGTAGCTTAGCTTCAAGGATGGACTTAAATCCATCCTTGAATGCACAAGATCCTTAAATAATTCATAAAAAATGTCCCAATCTTTAGAGTTTCCAAAGAAAATGGGGACCTCAATTTTTGGTAGGGTAGGTAGTTCGTCCATTATAGCGCCACTTTCTACTTTATCTATTTTGTTTATGTTGATTTTATTAATCATTAGCTCAATGTGTATCTCAACATCGTCTTTGAGCTCTATTATTTTCGACTTATATTTGTTGTTTAGCCCTTCAATATTTATTAGATCGGACACTGTTTCAACTCTGCTGAGCAACATTTTTAATTATACCCTTGCAGAGGGTATTCTAATTTTGGTCAAAAGTGTGCAACGCAGTGAAGGAGACATCTTCGACGCTATAAAGTATATATACTCTTGATCAGGATCACCTCCTGAGTCGATATAAGCATGTCCGTCTGTCTGTTTCTACGCAAACTAGTCGCTCAGCTTTAAAGCTATCGACTTCAAACTTTGCACACATCCTATAGTCATCCTTGACTATATCCTATAGCTGCCATATAACTGATTGATCGGAAATTCCATATCTCTGTTGTTTTTTAAGTTAGAAGACTGGGACTTGTATGGATTCTACTTTCGGCAAACTAATTTGATCTGCCGAGTTTTATAACGATCGGCCGACTAAAAAAGTTTCTTTTTCTTTAAAAAAAACTTGCCGATGACTAAATGTAATTGCTGCTTTTGTTTTGCTGCTGCTGGTTGTTGTTGTCGCTGCTGCTGCTCTGGCTATTAATGTTTCTGCTGTTTGTTGGTATTGTTGGTAATTGGATTGTTGTTGTCGCTGCTGCTGCCAATGCTGCTGTTGCTCTGGTTGTTGTTGTCGCCGTTGTTTTTTATTTTTGTTGATGTTGTTATTTGCTTTAATTTTTTTCACAATAACATTTATTTTTTAACTTTTCCGATGTAGGGCCTCGGATACGCCAACAAAAATATAATTTTATTTATTTTTTTTTGTATATATATTTGTATATTTATATATTTTTTTTTATTCCGGTGTTGTTCCGAAAAAAAAACACTTCATAGAAAGGAACAAAATATTTATTTATTTTTGTTCTTTCTTTCTATTTCTTTATGCACATTGGAATTTATATAGTTTTATTTTCTGTGTTCCTTACCTCTTGGGGGGAAACGACAGAAGACTACGATTTTTAAACTGGGATCTTTTTTACCCAGATCGCAGCCTTATTTTTTAGCTACCATGGGCTGAGAATTTGTATTTTTCTACAGCCACTTATAGGTGCCAGATTTTTAAACCTGAGTCTCTTACCACAGGGGGGAAAACGTCAGGGTGTCTCGAGGGACCAAATGTTAAGAGGAGCCCAATAATGTATGTGTTACTCCAATGAGTTCCGTTTTAAAACTGTTTTTATTTAATTCCATTCTCTTATAAAAAAGATACATGAAAATACTTATATTTCTTATACACTTAAAATACACTTAAAATTCTACTTATACACTTAAAATACTTAAAAATACTTATCAACGAACTCTACGCTGACCTGCTGTTCACTGAGATTAGTTTATCTCTTTTACTATTTTCACCGAAAAGAAAAGGGCTGTAAATTATAAGAAGCACTACGAAAACGAACCAAAAAAATGGGTGCACTCGCTTTCACTGTATAATTCGAATATATTTATCAACTAACTTAAGCCTAGCTTATCTATTGCGGCGAAGCGGGGCGAATTCACGAGAGCGCAAGTGAGCTTATCTTGCGCTCCCGCTCCGCCTTATGCTACCTTACACTATACTTCAAAAAATTCAACTTAAAATTCTACATTTATTCTAAACCGGCCCCGTTGAAGGCCTCCATCAGGCTTCAACCACTGGCAGCCTCGCCAGCTTGTGGACTGCTCTCTTGAAGACCGCTCCTGCACTAGTCCTTACGTCGGCGACCCTGACCCTTCCGTCCGCGCCGGCGTAAGTCTCGACGACCCTGGCGGTGATCTACTCTTGGGGTGGCCTGTAGTCCTCGGCGACCAGGACCAGATCGCCCTTCTTGACGTCCTCCTGCTCTCGCTGCCACTTCGACCGCACCTGTAGGCCCAAGACGCACTCCCGGGACCATCGCTGCCAAAACGTTTGCTTGATTGACGAGACAAGCCGCCATCGCCGCAAGCACGTTAGACCCTGCCGGTCCGGGGTCCGCGGTACTGGTGGGGCGATGAGCGGCCCGCTTGTCAACAGGTGCCCGGGAGTCAACACCTCGCCGTAGCTTGGGTCCTGACTGAGGGCGCCCAGGGGCCTCGAGTTCAGGACGGCCTCGACTCCAACGAGGAGGGTCTGCAGCTCCTCTGCGGTCAACTTCGCGATGCCCACCGCTCGTAGGAGTAGGTGCTTTGCAACCTTCACACCTGCCTCCCATAGTCCACCCATGTGCGGAGCCCGCGGCGGTATGAATGCAAATACGCATCCTTTTCTTGATGCGTATTGCAGCAGCTCGTCCGCTTCGTCTTCTATTTGGTGCCGCAGTGCTGCGAAGTGGCGACTCGCTCCTACGAAGTTCGTCGCGTTGTCGCAGTCTGCAGGATCTGCGGACATCCTCGGCGCCCAACGAACCTTTGAAATGCCAATAAAAAGGAATCAGTTGACAAATCGGAAACTACTTCTAAATGTACTGCTTTGGACGCAAAACAAACAAACAGGACAATGTAGGACTTCTATGGTGGCCTACCACGAATTTTCAATGTCGTCTCAATAGGGCCACAGAAATCCACGCCACATATGGAGAATGGGCGGAGAGGACGGACTCGATCTAAGGGTAAATCTCCCATGATTTGAGTCATCAGATGAGGCTTGCATTTAAAACAGCGTATGCATGACAGTACTATCTGACTGCAGACTTCCCACATGAAAATTCGACACGTACAAGTACCGGACGTAGCTCTGAACAAATTGAGAGCGCTTCGTCAACAATACTGTAAACTTGGCATCGTACGAAATAGGTCCATTAGCTAGTCGCCCCCCGACCCGCAACAACGAAAAGGTAAGCCCAGCTTGAAAGGCTTCATGGAAAAACGGATTTAGCTTCTGTAGGCTCGGGCTAACAACCAGATTTTTTCCAATATTTTTAATTTCCTCTTGATACTCGTGCTCTTGGACTATCTGGACAATTTTGTTAAAAGCTTCTTGATATTCGACAGGAGAAGGTACACTATCAGAAGTAACTACTAATTTCTTACACTTCTTTATAAAGCGGACCATGTAAACGAATACTCGCAGCAGTTTTAAGTGAGAGGAAAATTCTTCTATCACTTCCAACAAATATAAGGTGGAGACCATTGCGGTCAGTTCAACCGCATTCTACTTTGCTTCCATCTGCAAAATCTCTGGTGAAGGATCAAACCGGGGACTCGTTGGCCACTTATCTTCCGGCTCCGTTAAAAACGATGGACCTGTAAACCAGATCGATTCTGCCGTTTCCTTTACGTCTCCGCCTCTAGACACAATATCTGCCGGGTTCTGTTTAGTTGGTTCATGCCACTACGTGCTATCCGCTGACCACTCTTGAATCTCAGCAACTCTATTTGATACGAACGTTGACAACGACGATGGATGGGAACGAATCCAATGAAGACAAACTTCTTAATCTGACCAATATACACTTCGTTCGATCGGTGCTTTGATAAGAGGTTTTATTTTGCGGCAGAGGTTTGCGAGAAGGTGAGCGGCACATAACTCAAGTTGGGGGAGCGTCTTTGTCTTGAGCGGCGCTACTTTGGACTTTGCAGTCAACAATGAGACTTTAATACCTTCTTCAGATTTGCAACGAATATAGACGCAGGCTCCATAGGCTCTCACCGATGCGTCAGAGAAGGCATGAATTTCAATTGGTGACATCGGCTCACTCATAATAAATCTCGGTACTGAGATATCTTCTAGCTGTGACAAGGCAAGCTGAATTTTGTCCACGCGGTTTCCAAATGCAATGGAATCGACTCATCCCAATCTAGCTTATTGAGCCAAAGTTTCTGCAACAGGATCTTTCCTTTAATAAAGATTGGGCTTAATAAGCCAAGGGGGTCGAAGAGCTTTGATGTCACCGACAGAATATTCCGCTTAGTCGCCCTTTGACCCAAGACTGACATATCAGTTTCGAATTTAAACACGTCATCTTTAGGAACCCAAACGATTCCTAGTGTTTTTGTCAGCTCTGAGTCCGAAAGTGTTATTGGCTTAACCGTGCTCTCGGATGCAGTAACTTCAAGCGAGTTTGAAAACCACTTACTCAATTCAAAGCCAGCGTTTTGAAGAACCTGAGTTACTTTAGAATTAATTGTCTTTAGCTCCTCCACGCAACCAGCACCTGTTAACATGTCGTCAGCGTCAAAGTCAGACCCAATAACTTTAGCAGCTCGAGGGAATGTATTTTTCGCGGATTCACTCAACCTCTTTAAACACCTTATGGCCAGGAATGGGTCTGGTGCAGTGCCATAAGTAACGGTGTTGAGCTTCTTGAGTCCTTAAACAATTTCAAGGACTCAGATGGGTCTTTTCTCCACACTATCAACTGGTATCGTCGATCTGCATCATTCGCCATTACTTGACGATACATCTTTTTTATGTCGGCTACCAGAGCGAATTTGTTTAGCTGAAACCTAAGAAGAGTTGAGTAAAGCTCTTCATGAATTGTTGGACCCACCATCAACAACTCATTTAAACACTTCTGTGTGGATGTCTTACAGGACACATCAAAAACGACTCGTAGTTGGGGTAGTTGGGGTGGGGTATAACGTAGTGTGGAGAAGCAAAAACATCATTGCTTGCAGAGGACATACGGCCTAGGAACTCGTACTCTTCCATAAATTCCAAATACATTTTCTTTATGTTCGGATCTCGAGATAATCTTCTCTCGAGCGACAGAAAACGGCGTTTGGCTATCTCGACTGAGTTGCCCAAAACGCTTGGATCCGACTTAAATGGAATTCTAACTTCAAATCGACCTGAAGGCAGTGTTTTTGTAGTCCGACTTAAATGGAATTCTAACTTCAAATCGACCTGAAGGCAGTGTTTTTGTTCCTCACATAGCTCTTGTTCTGGCGACAAGATCTTTTTTAAAGATGGAACTTCTTCCAACGACCAGAATTTTTTCAAATTGTTGTTTATTGACTCTAATATTTCTTCTCGGCAATTCAGGCTAGAGACCGGCTGTTGAGGAGTTGAGGAATTTGCCATATATTTTCCGATACTATGCACCCAAGGAGAGTTTTTTGAAGTATGGGATGGTTCGGACCTTGCTTTATTTGACCAACGGAAAAAAGCTCGAAAAATGACTCAGCTCCAATTAACATATCTATCCGCTGAGGTTTATAAAACTATGCATCTGCTAATGGCAAGTTCTTTGGTAGGGTTCAATCTTTCACGTTCACTGACTGGTCAGGGTGATAGCCTGAAATTGTTTTCAAAACCCAAAAGTCGAACGGAAACTCACTACCATTGATTCTCGACTTCACCACGGTGTGTATCTTTTTCTTTACTTGTAAATTAATTTGACCAATTCCAAGCAAGTTGATGCACGATTCCTCCCTACGGATCTGTATGCGTTGAGCAAGATCTTCAGTAATGAAATTCATTTGTGACCCTGAGTCAAGTAATGCTCGGGCCAATATGCGCTCGCCATTTTTTGTTCGAACGCTTACGATCGGCGTTGCTAACAAAACCCTTTTCAAAGACGTTATTTTCAGTCACTGTAAATCGGTGCAGAAGTTGGTGCGATCTTGCACAGATTTGACACCTAGTCGATTTGCACTTCGCTACCGTGTGACCTTTTCGCAGACAATTTAAACAGAGGGAGGCTGACTTAACAAACTCAAACCTTTGCATTACAGCAAGGCGAGCCAAAGGACTGCACTGGGCCAAAAAATGGTCTTGAGCGTTACAATAACTGCAAGCTTGTTTGGCGTTGGCGGAGGAACAAGCCAACGAACTTCTATTAAGTTGCTTGCTAAACCCAGTTTTTTCCTGTTTTGGTTTTCCAGTCTCTTCAGCGGACAGGTGCTGGTAATCGGACCACAGCGGCAATTCCTCATAATCCAGTGACTCTTCCCATTTTTGCTTGGTCACTGGATCCACTCTACTCAAAACTAAATGTATAATCATTGAGTTTTGCAATTTTAGTATCATCTCCTATGGATAATAGTGATCCATAAAGTGATGACACATTGTCGATGAGACCCCTCAACGACGACGCAGAGGGTTGGGAAATTTTCGAAAGGCTGAACAGTTGACTTATTTGGTTCGCAAAGATGAGACATTCGTTATCATAAACTCTTTTTATACTAGCGATAGCTTTGTCATAATTACTCTCGGTGACCTGGAATGCCTTGATAGTTCCTAAGGCTTCACCAGAGAGGCAAGAAATTAAATGATTAAATTTTTCGATAACAGGAATGTTCACATCTATGTCAACTAATGTCTCGAAAAGACTTAAAAAATTTTGAACTCCGAATAATTTCCACTGAATTTTGGTAATGCCAAACTGGGAAGTCGAGCTCGAGTTGGGGCTGCAGAAATTGCAGTAGCTGGACGGGAGTCTTCAGCTGAATTTAAGGCATTACATAAGGACATAATCCTTGCCTTGGTTGTTATGGCTAACTCTTCCAACTCGCCTTTGAAATCATCCAATTCATCTAATGGCTCGATCTGGTCTTGCAACTCATTTGCTTTAGAAATTGCCTCATCTAAAACCTGAAGCCTGCACTCTAGCTCGGTTTTGTCTAGAGGAAGTGATCCCGCTTCCAAACGTTCCTCCAACCGGCGAATGCTTTTAACTTTAACATTTAATCTTCTTTTTAAATCAATAAGAGTCGTGGAATTAAGTTTCGGTTTGTTACGGTCCATTTTATAAAATTGTTTATTTTCCAATGAGGAAGCGAAAACAGTCAAATTTTTAATATTTAATATTTTTATTTAAATACTTGTTAAATAAAATTTATTAAAATATTTTTATTGTTAATTAATTAAATTAAATTAATTTTAATTTCGATAAAGGCGAAAACGAAAATAATTAATTTATCTTATTTTTTTTTTTTAAATATTTATAATAAAATAATTTATTAAATTTAACCGAAAATCGAAATTGATTAATTAATTGATAGTCGAATAATTTGATAGTCGAGGCACAGAGTATCCAAAAAATAGTTGGTCGCCAATGACACCGAAAACAATATACCCAACCTAGTTGTAGGGTAGCGCGTCACTTGGCGTTCCGTTAAATAAAATGCGCCAAAAAATGCATATACGTACATACAACAGCGGATAACGGTGGGAAGCGAAAAACGAAAATATTACCGCTGCATCTATTTTTATACACACTTAATATTTATGCACATTTATTTTATCTGTAATATGTAAAATAATTTTTAGCTGCACTTTAATTTATTTATTTGGCAAATTTGTATAATCAAGAACGAAGGGTAGGGGCGACAGTGTGGCGAATAATATATATATATATGTTTTTTGATTTGTCCACAGGTAGTACCTTTATGTAGCAGACATATATTATAATGAAATTTTTTAGAACTTTTATACACTTTATTATTTGTTTTTGCTCTACTATTTTTAATTTACGTACATATGCGCCAAGAATTGAAGGAGGGTGCAATATTCCAGCACAAGACGGATTTTAATTTGCCTTTTCTCTACTTTCAATTTTTTGCACAAATACCTGTGGTTCTGCTTTTGGATCCTTTAATCTTGCGGCCACTTTCCTGGTACAGTCGATGCAGGTGCAGGGCATGGGGACGACGAATCTTTTCCGTTGCAGCTCGTTGGCGATGAATATTTGGTTTGCAACTCTTGTATTTTGTTTATATATATACATATACATATATGTATTGTTTCACTGTCACTTTTTTTTTGTTGTTGCCAAGCACTACGATATTGACGAAAAATGCGTGCACTCGCTTTCACTATATAATTCGAATATATTTAACAACTTACTTCATTTCACGAGAGCACAAGTGAGCTTTTCTTGCGCTCCCGCTCCGCCCTATGCTACCTTACACTATACTTTAAAAAAATTCAACTTTAAATTCTATATTTATTCTACAATAACTTCTACCGCACACCATCACCACACTGTTGGCACAGTGGAGCGAAGCCACAGAACACTTAATGAATTCATCCGCTCATACATTTCAATCGACAAAACAGATTGGAATGTATGGCTACAATACTTCGTATACTGTTTCAACACAACACCATCTATGGCACACGATTATTGTCTATTTGAGCTAGCAAAACACCGAATTTGCCAAAACATTTTAATACTTTCAAAAACTTGGAACCCTTATACAACATAGACGATTATGCTAGAGAGGATAGGTACCGATTAGAAACAGCCTATAAAAGAGCTAGAATTATGTTAGAAGAAAATAAGAAAAGAAATAAAGAGTTGTATGCCCATACAACTAAAGAAATAGATATATATATATACATATATATTTTTTATTTATTTATTTATTATCAAAGTGGATTGCATAGAAAGTCCCATCCTTCTAACTTAAAAAACAACAAAGTTATGGCATTTCCGATCAATCAGTTATATGGCACCTATAGGATATAGTTGACCGATCCCGGCCGTTCCAACTTATTTACTGCCTGCAAAAGAAAGAAGGATGTGTACAAAGTTTAAAGTCGATAAAACTGAGAGACTAGTTTGCGTAGAAACAGACAGACGGACATGCTTATATCGACTCAGGAGGTGATCCTGATCAAGAATATATATACTTTATAGGGTCGGAGATGTCGCCTTCACTGCTTTGCACACTTTTGACCAAATTTATAATACCCTCTGCAAGTGTATAAAAACAAACACAAAAAAATATATATACATATATATATGATATATCATTTATCAAATAACTTCATTTATATTACGTTATTTCTCAAAAGAGGGAGGTGTAATATGCATATAGCTAATATCCACTGTACCACATGTAGAATTTATGCAACATATTATTATTGGAAAGTTATGACCCGATATATTACTGAGTACGTAAGAAAATGTCAAAAGTGCCAAAAGTCAAAAACGACTAAACATACAAAGACCCCAATGACAATAACTGAAACCCCAGAAAAGGCTTTTGACCACTACCCAAATCCGAACAAGGAAATGAATCTGCAGTAACTTTAATTTGCGACTTAACGAAATACCTTGTAGCGATACCAATCAAAAACAAAAGTGCGAAAATAGTTGCAAAAGCTATTTTTGAACATTTAATTCTAAAGTAGGGTCCAATGAAGGCGTTCATTCTTTCTCTTATCTCTTTTTTACCTATTCTATCTCTAATATTTGATTAAATAAAAACTTAAAATTCCGGTGTTTATCTATATTTATTAATATTTATAATAAACAATCCTTTGCATTACAAATATCCGTATCGCTTCATTACAAATATCCGTATCGTTGGTATATTTGGAGGTAAAATAATAACTTTATTAATTTTATTCAAAACATAGCTCTGCTCTGCTTCTTCATCTTTTACGGTGTTGCTTCTATCGTCGCTCAATAGAGATTCTTATCTCTATTCTTTACTGTTTACTAACCCGCACTAATCGCTCTCTTCAATCCCCCTTTTTCGATTCCCTGGCACAGTGGTTCAAGGTGCGTCAATAATATAAACAAAAAAATATTAAGAAATTAGTAATCAAAACTATGGAATTTAAACTTGTCTGTGCGTTGAAGTCTTGTAATAAGACAATTTCCCCATCCCAGCCTTCCATCCACTGCTGGCTTTGTGAAAACGTTTTACACGCAAAGTGTGTCGAGTTCACGGCCTCAGTTGCGGATGCCATTTCACGTACGTCTGGGCTCCACTTTTGATGTGGCGGTTGTCGTGTTGTTCAGGACAAAATGAGATCATTCATGATACAGACAAAAAGTGGATTTAACGAATTGGTTAGCGGTTTTCGTAAAATCAATGACCAACTCTGTGCGCTCGCTACACAGTTTAGTAGTCTACAACTATTAAATGAGTCTCCAAAGCTTAAAAAATCCGTTTTTAGTGATGTGCTTGTGGCGAATAATCATCAGCCTACTCAGCTGGCAATCATGCAGCTACTTATATCACTGGCCACTCCAAGGGCCGGACCTGGGAAAAATTCGGCTTCCGAATATCTCGGGGTAAATGAGCAATTGTCCTCATCTTCAAAAAACTAATTTCTACACTAACACTTACATATCAGAATACTAGAGGGTTACGTAGTAAACTACCCAAACAGCATTCTGATAGTTCTACCTTTGCATCTCACATTATAGTCTTTACAGAAACTTGGTTAAAGCCGGAGCTCTTGAGCTCCAAAGATTTTCAAAGAAAGTACACCACTTATACACGTGATAGAACACTGCGAAGGGGAGGAGGAGTCTTAATTTCTGTAGACTCCTATTTCGCTTCTGAAGAGGTACAATCACAAGAGTTTGGTGACATAGAATTTCTTTGCATTAAAATAATTTTGCCCGGTCAATCTTTATACGTTACCTGTTCTTACATACCACCTTCGTCGGAACCGCCTACATACTGGCAACATTTGTACGCTATTCGTCTCATTTCGGACCGTATGTCCGACAACGACGAGCTGGTAGCTCTGGGGGACTCTTCCGTAAAGCTGATTTTATAATACTAAATAAATAACTTTTGGAATTTGATTGGTCCGATATACTGGCATGCGATGACATAAACATTGCCTTGCAGAGATTTTATAATACCCTAAATATATTCTTCAACGCTTGCGTGCCGTGGAAATATCCGTCCGCTTCAACTAATCCGCCTTGGTATACAAAGCACCTGTTAAATTTAAAGAACGTAATGAATAGACTTTTAAATAAACATAGATTATCCGGCTGTACAGTTAGTTATTCAAGATACTTGAATGGTCCAATTTCACCGTGCATAACGCCGAATGTTATAGGAGCTATATTCACCGCTGCGGGATTCAGTTTACTCAGGACCCGAAACAGTTTTATAACTTTGTAAACACTAAGCGCAAACATGTATCCTTTCCTCGCTGCTAACGTTTGAGAACTTATATGCGAAAACTGATCTGGCAATGACCGATCACTTTGCAGAGTTTTTTCAAACATCGTATTCATATAGCACCATTCTAGCTCAGCCTTACACTTATAAAATCCAATTGGATCTAATTAGCTAATTAGCCAACCTGATATTTTTGCCATCTTTTGATCAAAGTGGTGTATTATCGGATCTTCTTAAGGTGAATCCCGTGTATTCGCCAGGCCCCGATGGAGTACCAGGATGTGTTCTGAAGAAGTGAGCCAAGGCACTGGGCAAACCACTCCTTACACTCTTTATCTATCGCTGGAGACTTCGATTTTTTCCCTAATGTGGAAGGAATTGTACATTATTCCTCTGCATAAAAAGGGGGAAAAATCCGATGCTGCCAATTATAGAGGCATTTCTAAATTGTCAGCAATTCCAAAGCTTTTCGAAAAACTTATCACTCCACATTTGCAACACCTATGTAGTTCAATAATATCCCCGTGCCAACATGGCTTTATGAAGCGCCGCTCCACCACCACCAACTTGTTGGAGCTAACATCTTTTGACATGGATGGGTTCCGGAATGGCTTACAAACAGACGTCATTTACACTGACTTCAGTAAAGCATTTGACTCTGTTAACCATTCGCTTCTTAAAAGTAAACTCAGTCTTTTGGGATTCCAAACTGATCTCCTGATTTGGATTTCGAGTTACTTATCTGGAAGAACTCAACGTATTTTCTTTAAAGATGTTACCTCGCCTTTAGTCCGCGTCACATCTGGGGTGCCCCAAGGAAGCCATCTTGGACCATTACTCTTTACATTATTTATTAACGACTTGCCCCTTGCCTTAACTGACTCACTTGTACTTATGTACGCTGATGACGTTAAGATTTGTCTTCAGTATAGATTCACTAGCGCCCAATCTAGACTTCAATCCGATTTGGATAAATTTCAAAATTGGTGATTAGCAAATAACCTAAAGCTTAATGGATCGAAATGTAAACTCATGTCATTTTATCGATCTAGTCCTCACCAGGCTACGTACTTTCTCTATGGGAATGCCTTAGAACGATTAACTCAGGTTAACGATCTGGGTGTCCTATTAGATTTGAAACTTAAATTTACCGACCATATATCCACCATGGTTAATAAAGCTATGGGTGTGCTTGGTTTTATTAAAAGATGGTCAAAAGAATTCAATGACCCGTACTTAACAGAAACTTTATATACTTCACTAGTCCGTCCGATTCTCGTGTGTCGTGTGTCTGGAGTCCTCAATACGGAGTACACCAAGATCACATAGAATCTGTACAAAAAATCATCCTAATATTCGCCCTTAGAGGGCTTAATTGGAATGCAAATCTTCACCTTCCCTCTTACCATGGTAGACTATTATTAATCAACTTACCATCACTTACAAACTGTAGAAAAAGGCTGTGTGTCGTGTTTCTATATGATCTACTTAATGGTAATGTAGACAGCCAGCATTGACGGGTGTGCAAGGGTTGTAACGAACTTTTCTTGCTGATCGATGCTCGCAACAAATGCCGCGGCTAGCTCAAAGAGTTTATGGATCGTTCCACCGAATTTATAGATTCGACGTGACTGCCCGAGCCCAGAAATAACACCGGATTGCTTCTTTTACAAAATATACCCTTTATTTACACAACCATTCGTACAAAGTTCATGAAAGGGTGCCTCTCACCGGCTGCTCGGCTCGGCCGATCGACCGCTCGTCCTCCCCTCGGTCCCCGGTCACCGTTCCGGGTTAGTGCCGATACACACGCCCCCCCAAAGCTTTCGCCCAGCAGGACGTGTGGTCTCAGTGCCTGGCGCCGGTTCGGCTCACGGTTTCCTCCGTTTGGACTCACGTGCTCCAGTTGCGGGGCCTAGGTTGCCCCATCCGGATCAGGGCACGAAGGGCCTTCCTACCCTACAGGACACGCCCCCGGTTGCGTCTGCCACTCGCCTCCAAACACCGGCGTGCATACGCTCCGCAGGATTTATGGGCGACCAGAGGTTTGGCGTCACGCTTCCTTTTACTCCAGGCGATACGCTGTGCATACGCTCCAGCGCCTGGATCAGGAATCTTCCGACCTTACCGGGACGTTCCTGTTTGGTTTTATCTGTTGGGCTTGAGTTCCCGAGCTGGCTATCCCTCGCTTTACAGGATCACACCTGGTCACAACGGGAAGGAATCTGTAAGGCGTACGCCAGACCGATCCGACGCCCTTGCTATCACACCAGGATACCTGTCGTGTCCGGGAGTAACCCAACCCGACTCTATTTACCCTTGGGCTTCAGTTCCGCCGCGGATCCTGGATCCTTTTCCTACTTGCTCCTTGATTTATCCCGATAATTCGCGTACAGCCGCTGGACTTACCCACAGGGGGTCCTTGAGCCAATGATCGTATGTCTTTACGCACTCGCTTTTATCCTCGCACTTGTGACTGTCGGACTTACCCACGGGGGGTCCTTCAGCCTTTACTCCTAATTCCTCCAAGGAAACTTTCTCTTGAATGTTAGACTTACCCACGGGGGGTCTTTCACTCAACTCTGCCAGCTTCCCTAGAAGACTCGGTCTCGATTTACTCCAGGGGCCCTCCTTATATAGGTCCAGAGGCGCCCGTTAATCCTTGCAACTCTCTCTTCCTGCCGTTAATCCTTCGGCTTTCTATTCCCGCCGTTAATCCTACTTTCCAATCCGTCGCACCGGCGGCTCCCGTTCACACCCCCTTTTCCCCCTTTGGCCACCGGCCTGCATCGTTATTATGCCGCGGCAGCGGCTTTCTTCCAGGCGTTCCCCCCGCGCTCCCCCTTTGGCCACCGGCCCGCATTTTTATTATGCCGGGCATTGGCTCTTCTACCGGTACTTCCCCCGTGCTCCCCCCTTGGCCACCGGCCCGCATTGTTATTATTCCTTGCCTTCTAACTGTTCCCCGCTCCCCTTCTCTTTCTCCTACATCCGTGCACGGCTGTCGCGCAGGCCCGACCGGAACCGTTACGTTCCACGTTGTCTCCGCTTCCTCCTGCATCCGCGCACGGCGGTCCAGGGGCTCGTCCGGAACCGTTACGTTCCACGTGGTCTCCGCTTTCTCCTGCATCCGCGCACGGCCGCGCGATCCCTTTCCCCGCGGCTGCCCCCTTCTTGCCACCTGTCTTGGCGTGTGGGAGATTTAATCTCCTCACAGGGTGTATCAACTTCTGCTTCGCCGCTTTGCTCTCTTGTTTTGCAATGCATTTGGAAGTTAAGCTCTGAATGGCTTCACTCATAAGCTCTTAGAACCGATCGGACCACCGTCGACCCCCACTCCGCCCTCTCCGTCCCTCTTTTACTGGGACTTATTAATTTTAATGATCCCCCATGGGATCTTCGTACCTTCGCTCCCTTTAGTATTAAGTGCCGTAGGGAAAATTGTCTTTTAAATGAGCCGATTAGGCGACCCAATTCAAACTCTTTGCGCCCATCTCCAAAGTAAGTGGGGCTCTAAAAAGGGTGCTTTTAGGGGCTTACTTATTAGGCATTTTATAAGTAGTATGTAAGTTGAACGCTTTAAATGCCTTATAATAAAATGTGAAAAAAAAAATTCTTATAAAAAGATGTATAAGACTTAATAAATGTATGTCTCAAGAAAAGGCGTTGTCATATTATAAATTTGATAAGCGTAATTTAATGAATAAAATTGCATAATATTTCATACATCCAGTACAGCTTTTTAGATATCATCATCATTGGTAAGATAGAGTCTTATTTCGGAAATATAGGATAAAGACGAACGATATTTTTATGAGAATTTAAGTATCAGAATTAAAAACAAGTTGGTCAATGTTAATGAAAGTCCGGTAAGTACTGGTTCTGGGTCTGCTGAATCAGATCCCAATCCCCCTTGGTATTGGGTTTCAGCTGAGCCCGTTGGTTTTGCTCGCTCCGGTCAGTCGTTCATTCTTACCGCTGATATTGCTCAATTTGGTTTCTGGCCCGATTCCGGTGATTTCTGGGGCCATCTATTGGGGCTGGGTTCTTAGGTCTTGGCACTAGGTTCCAACATTCTCCCCCCCCATTGAGTTCTAGTTGTGTACCTTCTCACTAGAAAATTTTGCAACTCTTAAACTAATTCCTTAATCTAATGTTAATAAAAAAAAAATTATTCGAATCATGTGGGAGCGACCTCCAACATTTTTCAGAAACCAAAGATGTTTCTATCCGGCCTGTTGTCTCCTTCGTTTAGATGCGCGCCCGCGTAACCATTCTCCTTGCATCTCCCTCTTGCACACTTTCGAGTTGTCGGTGACTTGAACTCCTTGAATTCCCTTGTTTACTGGCACTTGCACAGTGGGCTCTTCAGTTGTGATTTGACAAACTTGGGCCTGTGGTTCAATGTCCTTCTGAAGCTCGTCTTGGTGATCCGCCATCGGTGGGGAATTCCCCACTCTTCCCGGTTTTACTATTTGCTCTTTGGCGATGCATGCACTGTACCTTCGCTTGGATGCATCGATTTCACTGATACCCTTTCGTGGCTCGCTAGCTTCCGGTCCCCAAGCCGCGTGATTAAGGACGACTTGGTCTGCCTCGGCGCCCAACAATAGGTCAATCTTCTGAGGTGGAATATTTCTAGGCGCCTGAATAAGGTGGGAATGTTGATTGGACATTATTTCCGGAAGTACGACTACGTTGATTTGTTTTTGGAAATTAGTAGTTAATTATGATAGGGTCAACACAGCCTTTTTTCGTGATCTTTTAGTAGTCCCTTCCAGGGCAGCGATTTTCAGGGTTGATGGCTCTTATTGGAGTCCCAGTGTGTCAGCCATTCTTCTCGAGATTATGTTAACCTGAGATCCAGAATCTAGGAGAGTGCGGAATTGCTGAGGGGGTTCCGGCTGGTCTATGTATTACCACTTGCGCGGTTGGTAACAGAACGGCAGGTTTATTTGTAAGAGGAACTGTGGCTGAACACATCACTGGTGATGAGCTGGATTGACGTGGAGCGGTATACGTATTTTTCCGGATTGTTACTTGACTGGTTGCCTGACGCTCAAGGTGTTCTAACTTCAGCTTCAGGGAGTTTTTTGGGGCTGCTTTGCCGGGCCTGACCCTAATGGTATTCCATCCAAAAATATCGCTTCATATTTTTCGACAAGATCTGTGAGTGCCTTGGCATTTGAAAAATATTCATTGTCTGGACTAAGTAACAGCGCATCTAATTTTTAATAACAGCTTGGCATCGTTTTTATGGAATTGGGTCCACACGTGGGTGAGCTGTTTTAGTCGATCATCGAAGTACCCTTCTTTCAGCCGTCGCTCTGCTGAATGTTTTGTACATTTTCTTATCAGCTTTTGGATAGCTGTATTGCTTTCAATTTGCTCATCAATGAGCATCTGTATTACAGGTTCTGATTCGGAGCCCATGGTTGAGTCTGTTTTTTTTTTGTTTTCAAATTGTTCAACTGCCGTGTGGCTTGTGTTCAAGTTGTGATCCAATAGAAAAGGATCGCATCGGGGTCACCAACTATTCGTCCGTAGAGCGTATGCGGCCACTACCGTCGAACTTGAACTCTCGGGCATAAGGGTAGGTTCCGGAGTCGTAGTCAAAACCTTATAGAAAGTCTGACTAAATTACCAGTCCAAGGGTCTGCTTGGGCTGAACAGTCGCTTGCGGTGATCAGGATGAGTTCGCTATGCTGTAGCGGTAAGCTGAGGTCCGGTTGGATGTCTGCAGTTGTGGTGGTGGTATATTGGGTAATAATCCCAGCGGCAGTTGAAAGCAACACACGGAGGATACGTAGCGTATTGGTCCTATTGACGGTCCGTTTCACGGGAGCAACACTCAGAGGTGCTACGTATAGGTGATAATACCTCCGACGGTCCTTGGGTCTGAAGCAACAAACAGAGGCTACGTAACGTATTGGTCTTACTGACGGTCCGTTTCACGGGAGCAACACTCAGAGGCGCTATGTAGAGGTGATTCTTACTTGTGGTCCGTTTCACGGTTGCAACACTCGAAGTAGGTTAGTTTTAAGTACCGCACTTGGCACTGAGCAACGAGACGATTAACTCTGGTTTCGCAACTGTCTTTATTTTGGACGACGTGATTTTTTTATAAGATCAGATAATTACATATGTGGTGGCTTAACTATGGTTAGTTGGTCAATGTTAATGAAAGTCCGCTAAGTACTGGTTCTGGGTCTGCTGAATCAGATCGCTTGGTATTGGGTTTCAGCTGAGCTCGCTGGTTTTGCTTGCTCCGGTCAGTCGGTCATTCTTACCGCTGATATTGCTCAATTCCGTTTCTGGCCCGATTCCGGTAATTTCTGGGGCCATCTATTGGAGGCTGGGTTCCTAGGTCTTGGCACTATGTGCCAACAATACCCTTGCAGTTAAGTGGCAGCTTATATTATTATATATATATTGGGGCTTATATAGTCGGCCGATCCTTATGAAATTTGGCAGATCAAATAAGTTTAACGAAAGTAGAATCCATAGAAAGTCCCATCCTTTTAATTTAAAAAACAACAAAGTTATGGCTTTTCCGATGATATAGTCGGCTGATCCGTATGAAATTCGGCAGATCGAATAAATTTGCCCAAAGTTGAACCAATAGAAAGTCCCATTCCTCTAACTTAAAAAACAACAAAGTCTGATTTTCCGATCAATCAGTTATAAGGCCGCTATAAGATATAGTTAACCGATCCCTGCCGTTCCTACTTATATACTGCCTGCAAAAAAAGAAGCATATGTGCAAAGTTTGAAGTCGATAGCTTTAAAACTGAGAGACTAGTTTGCGTAGATACAGACAGACGGATAGACGTGACTCCTGTTGAAACTTTGTGGACAAACTTTAAAACAACATTGCCGCGTAAATAGTTGATTAAAAATCTGTGCTCAAAACATTCAAATTCAATAGTGAAGTGCACTCCAGGTATAATGATATACGTTCGACTGGAAGAATTGGAAGGACTTGTGTCGGATTTTAAGGCTACGCATAAAAATCGAGGAACTTCGGGAGCTGGCAGAGCTGGATTTCGTGGAGCTCAAGCGAGTTTCGCATAAACTTCCATCAATTGGCAGGGAGTGTGAGATTTACAATCGATAAGAAGGTTATCCTGCGATAAATTTTTTGGCCCGGACGCTCCACGGAAGTAAATGGTAACCATGCTTCAAATATGGACTACCAACTACAAACTACTACTGAACCGCTGCTGCGATCCTGCTCCTGAGGGCTCCACCCTCATTAGAAACAGAAACATTAGAAACTCACTGGAACTGACGGTCCAGAATTATAATGTGCCTTTGGAACTTGTAAAGCTATCAGCTTATTCAATATTTATTGAATATTACAACTGCCTTAAGACGTCAAATTAGTGGCATCCGTCCCATCTATGAATCGTGGAGTGTGCAAAATGCACACCAAGTTCTTCCTTTGACTTAGTATTGATCCCCCCAATAGACCAATGTGCGAATCGAGATCTTGTAACGAGCGCATGAGGGCAGGAACATTGATTCCTCTCTGCTTCTCCATTTGAATACCGCAATCCAGCCTCCTCACTTACATACGAAGGGAGGTGAACAGTCTGCGGACCGAAGCTGTCAAGCCTGTTTCCCATGGTAGTCCATTGCGTCCAGAAAGCACCCAACCAAAAAGCGTATTTTGGGAAGGCAGTTACCTAAATGGATTTGGCCAACTAACAACAGGTTGAAGAATAGGCTGGCTCTAATTAACAAGTCCACATGCTGCAGTCTGTTGAAGTTGGGGTCAGCCAGAGCTAAGTTGTCAGGAATCTTCCACTTCGAAATATCGGTGTTAAGGCTGGGCTGACAGTGTGCAATGTGGGAAACGATAACAGCCTCTTGGTTCGTGGAATACGTGATTAGGCGAGACTTTACGCACACATTAACGGAGGCTCCATCCATGGCAAACTCAGCGCTGCCGAGACCGGCGACCGATACACAGCATTTGGAGCGACGAAGCTGCAGCTGACTTGCAAGCCGCGATTAGGTAAGGTGAACTTGTGAACCAGAATCCAATAACACTCGGCAAGGCAAGAAGGCACCAGATCGACCACGGATGAAGATATTGGCAGAAGCACTAGATCAGCATGGCGACCCTGAATCAAGACGGTGTTGATTATCTGGAAAGGTGGGGTAGCAACGGCAATTGCATCGGTGGAACAAAGTTTCGTACTGGTGGGGCAGTGGTACGGCCGGGCAGCTGCCCGCAATGGTGCAACAAAGAATGATGTCGGCGATTGCACGTTCGACAACGGGAAGCTGATTCACGGGCAAAATTCACGGGCAAACATACAAAACAGTGGGTCCGCCGTCGGACTTAGTCGTACCGTTGACCGGCAACGCAAAACCTTGGACATGAAGGAAGCGCGAGCGCCAAAACACCGCACAGGGCGTATGGTTCAGGACGGGCGATAATAAGCATGCACGAAGATCGATTATTGAAACATCTACCTCGGCCCACTTGATCAGCTGGTGGATACGCCGCCAAAGAAAAATCAACGCTCTCGAGCATTCGGGACCTTTGCTCTAAGAATCGTGCCATGGACTCCCACTCCCATGGCTGTCGTTGGTTCCGGCGAGAGTGTCCTCCCACTTGGTTTTTGTGGCAGGATCCAGCTTCTGGAGGATAATTTGGATAAGCAATTCCTGGAATCTCGGCAGATTATCTGGAACTCATGAGAGACCGCATATGACCATTGAACCGATCCGAAAACTCCCGCAAAGTAGCAACCGACCCTGGCTCGACCACATGAAGCTGCAGGATGTCATTAATGTGAGACTGGAATATTAAACGCCGATTACTGAAACGATTGCGCAATGGGTCAAGGGCCACATCGTAGTTCGCGTCAGTAATTTCCAGCGCTCTCACCGTCTCCAAGGCTGACTGTCGCAGGCACGAAATGAGCCACCAGACCTTTTCCATTTTTGTTACGTGAGGATGGCTGTCTATCGTGGTCTTAAAAAGGGCGCACAAATCCGGCTACTCGGCGTAGCCGCCGCTAAATGTTGGCATCGGCAACGGTGGTAAGGAGAGGACTGCCTTGTATGGGACTGGTGAGACACCGTCGAGAAGTGTGGAGTGGCCAGTGATTCTTATGGAGCGGGCACCTGAATGCCCACATGCACATCAGTCGCCCGCTGCGAGAATCTCCAGTACAGCTCACTACCGATCTCGCTGAAATTCAGCTCTCCAACTCGTCTTGAAGCGTGGTGAACCGATCACGCAAACACTTCTCCACTGACTCCAGCGTCATAATGGTGGAATCCTCGTTCTGCGCTGCAGCCTTCACCTTATGATGCAGCGCCTCCATCTCCTGGCAGGTGACCTCTGCTCTTCTTCTCAACATCCTTTCCTGGGTTGCGGTAGCAGATCCAATAGTTTCAGCTCCAGACTTCATTACGTAATTATCCAGCGCGAGTGATGCAAACGAAATCAATTTTTTTTGTTTTTTAATAGATTTTTAGTTTTTAGGGGAGTTTTATCAGTTGAAGTAACTGATTAAAATTCGAGGCTGTCACGTCAGGGTCACTAAAATGTAAAGCTACCAGCTTTTTGATAGCGGCCGAGTTTAATTTTAATTTCAATATTTATTTGGGTTAATTCTGCGCAATATAACCAAGTAGCGGACCCTCAATATCAACACAAAAAATACCAAAGAGAACGAAGAGCTTGGGCGCGGAAGCTCAACCAAAGCTCCAAAAAGCTCATGCGCTACAAATAACAACAAAGTTCATGCGAAACTGGGAGACAGACAGACACAAATCAATGCCGCTGCAGCTAAACAAATTGTCAATATTCCAATCGGTTCTGTTGGTGACTGCTTAGCCCAACAATTAGTTTATGTTATATTTCCTTTTAACCAACAAGCAACGTTTCCAATAGTAGAATACTATCATCGCAATTATCATCAACTGCATGGAGAAATAGTATATAGAATATGAATAGTATATAGAACCTTAACCCTTCTGTGGTTAAAATAACACCGAATCTTGCTCAAAACATTGAAGAAATCTTCAATGAACGATTCTACTATTAGAATATATTTTACATAGAACCTTTTCATACATCAAGTAATAGGTTTCCTAATCAAAAATATAATGAGACTACTTTAATAAGATCCAATCGAAGCGTCTGTATATACAACCGACCTGTGCTTGGACGCCTAATATGATATGATATTAAAACGTCAAAAATAACAAAGTCTTATAAAAAGACTACCTTAGTAATATGTATGTCCCGAAAAAATGCGTTGTCATATTTGTGAGGATTCAAAATCCCCCCACCATTTCATAAATTTAGTCAATTAGTCTCAGATGATTAGTTTGTAGTTGTCCTTTTCTAGCCGTTATTTTAAGTAAAGTTAAGATCAAAAACCCATCCCTAGAGGTTCGAAGGGGGTACTATAGATAGGTACAGGGGCACCATCACAATGGACAGTGTTGGAAACGGCCCGGGTGGGAGCGGAAAAAGTGAGGTTTACGAACACCGATCGCAAGCTCGTTCATATTTGTCGGCGGCAGCGGAGGACTGCGGTTGGGCCAGTGGAGCGACGCAGAAAAAAAACTTGAGAAGAGGTCGATGGCCTACTAACAGAATGGTGCGCGAGTGTAGGGAAATATTATTAATATATCAAAAACTACTACGAAAAATGCATGCTCTCAGTTTGACGTTATAATTCGATTATATTTCCCATATTTACACTTAAGCCTACCTTATCCATTGCGGCGAAGCGGAGGCGAATTAACAAAAGAGCGAAACTAAGCTTTTCTTGCGTTCCCGCTCCGGCCGATGCTAACTTATACTAGACTTTATCGGAAGCACCAAATTAAGTTCAACAAATATATACTAAGTCCACATATATATAATCTATATATTATTATCCCCGTTGAAGGACTCCATCTGACTCGCCAGCTTATGGACTTCTCTTTTAAAAAATGCTCCAGAGCTAGTCCTCCCAACGGCGACTCGACACTTCCGTCCGCACCTTCTCGAGGTCTGCTGCTCCCGCGGCCACTTCGACCGCACCAGTAGGCCCAAAACGTAATCCCGGGGGACCACCGCTGCCAAAACATTTGCTTGATTGACAACACAAGCTGCCATTGCCGCAAGCACGTTAGACCCTGCTGGTCTGGGGTCCACGGTACTGGTGGGGCGATGAGCGGCCCGCTTGTCAACAGGTGCCCAGGAGTCAACGCCTCGCCGTCGCTTGGGTCCTGACTGAGGGCGCCCAGGGGCCTCGGATTTAGGACGGCCTTAACTCCAACGAGGACGGTCTGCAGCTCCTCTGCGGTCAATCTCTCGCTACCACCGCTCGTAGGAGTAAGCCTCCCATGTACCGCGTGTCTATGCTCCCATGGACCGCGTTCATACCGCTGCGGGCTCAGTATTATAATAAAATTAATATTAATACATTTAATTTTATAAAATTAATTAAATACGCATTCTTTTTTTCAGGCGACAAAATTTTTTCAGAAGATGGAACTTCTTCTTACTCCTGTTTTCCTTTCTAACTTCCTATTTTGGATTCTTTCAAATTGTTGTCTATTGACTCTAGTATTTCTTCTTGGCAACTCAGGCTAGAGACTGGCGGTTTAGTAGTATCCATTACTATCCATTCAAGGAGTGTTTTTTGAAGTATGGGACGGTTTGGACCTTGCTTTATTTGACCAATGGACAAAAGTTCGAAAAATGACTCGGCTCCAATTAATATATCTATCCGGTGAGGTTTATAAAAATATGGGTCTGCAATTTTTATAAACAATCTCAGATAATTAAAATTTTTATATGGCAATTTCTTTGGTAGGGTCCAATCTTACACGTTTCAAGTGATAGCCCGAAATTTTTTTAAAATCCAAAATTCGAACAGAAACTCTTTACCATTAATTCTCTACCTTACCACAGTTCATTTTCAGTAATGAAATTCATTTGTGACCCTGAGTCAAGTAATGGTCGGGCTAATATGTGCTCGCCGTTTTTTGTTCGCACGCTTACGATCGACGTTGCTAACAAAACCCTTTCTAGGGATAACGCATGCAAAGCCAGAGAAGAGAAGGGCGGTGTTGGTGGTGGTAACGCTAAGTTATTTTCAGTCACTGTAATTCGGGGCAGAAGTTTAGGTGCGATCTTGCACAGATTTGTCATCTACTTGATTTGCTCTTCCCTACCGACCTTTTCGCAGACAATTTAGACAGAAGGAGGCTGACTCAACAAACTCAAATCTTTGCATTACAAGGCTAGCGAACGGACTGCATTGGGCCAAAAAATGGTCTTGAGCGCCACAAAAACTGCAAGCTGGCATTTTGTTGACAGGGGATGCTCCTTAGCAAGCCAACGAACTTTTATTAAGTTGCTTGCTAAACCAGTTTTCTGCTGTTTTGGTTTGGCAGTCTCTTCAGGTGCTGGTACCTACGATATAAAATATATTGAAATTTGACCACAGCGCCAATTCCTTATAATCCAGTGACTCTTCCAACTTTTGCCAGGTCAATGGATCCACTCTACTCAAAACTATATGAATAATCATTGAGTTTCCAAGTTCAGATAAAAATGTTCAATAAATCGATCACTCCGTGTCGATAAGACCCCTCAACGACGATGCAGATGGCTGGGAAATTTTCGGGAAGCAGAACAATTTACCTTTTTGGTTTGAAAAGATGAGACATTCGTTATCATAGACTCTTTTAAGATTAGCGATAGCTTTGTCATAATTACTCTCGGTGACCAGGAATGCCTTAAGGCATCAACAGAGAGGCAGGAAATTTAATGTTTAAATTTCTCGATAACTGGATTGTTCAGATCTTTGTTTCGAAAAGGTCTCGAAAAGACTTATACAATTTTTGTACTCCGAATAATTTCCACTGATTTTTTGCTGGGAAATCGAGCTTGAGTTGGGGCTGCAAAAACTACAGTAGATGAAAAGGAGTCATCAGCTGAATTGAAGGCATTAAATAAGGACATAACCCTTGCCTTGGTCGTTATTCCCAATTCTTCCAACTCAGCTCTTAATTCATCCATTTCATCGATCTAATTGCTCGATCTGGTCTTGCAACTCATTTTCTTTACAAATTATCTTATCTAAAACCTAAAGCCTGCACTCTAGCTCGGTCTTTTTTTAGAGGAAGTGATCCAGCTTCCAAACGTTCCTCTTACCGGCGAATGTTTTTTACCTTAGCATTTAATCTTCTTTTTAAATCATTGTTGTGAAATTAAGTTTCTGTTTATTACTTTCCATTTTATAAAAAATTTGTTATTTTTCCAATGAAGAAGCGAAAGCGATGCAAATTTTAATATTATTTATTTAAGTATTTTTTAATTAATTAAACTAAAAACGTTGTTTAATAATTAATTAATTTAATGAATATTACTTTTTATTTTCAAGTAATACGGCGAATTAATATTATTTTTTATTTTAATATAATACAAATTATTTATTAATTTTAAAAAACGAAAAGACACCCAACCAATGACACCGAAAACAATATTCCGAACCAAGTTGTAGGGTGGCGCGTCACTTAGCGTTCCGTTAAACAAAATGCGTCAAGAAATACATATACATACGTAAATACAAATTAGAACAACAATGAGGGTATGAGGATATGTATATTTGATTATCCCTCGCTGCAGTTGGGGACGTCACAGATGTGGGTGATCCCTGGCGGTTGCCGACGGGGTTCCTCCTTCTTGTCGGAAGTGGGAGATGAATGCGATCCCTAGCGGTGTCCATGGGAATTTCCTTCTTATCAGGAAGTTACGGTGTGAGGTAATAACTCCGTTGTTAGGTCCTTAATGCACAATAACCAATTTCAGTATATGTATTGACTTTGACGGCTGGGCCGGAGTATTGAGTTTAAGGCTTCTTTATTGAGTGGAGCTCGGACACAAACTGACTTAAAGCTAACAAAAATTGTATTTTGTAGCGGCGACGCTAATATGCAGTGTTCGCCGGATATGCACGGGCATCCGACCAGATGCTGTGTCAACAGTTTGCCAAGAGCGAGCTCTTGGATAATCGGACATTGTCGTCGAGTGGTTAACTTCTCCCCCTTCAAGAATGAGGCCGCCCTCGGCCTACCTTATTTGGGAAATCATTTCTTTTAACTGGGCCGCAGTTCTTCGGGCCTGGGTGACTCGCCCATAGGTTAAGTCGATGCAGATCAAAGCGCATGCAGATCAAACCCACAATGAATACCATCTGATATGACCGATGGTAGTTGATCTCCTTGCCGAACTCGGAATATGTTCCATATAACATTTACTTAACCAGTGAAGGTATGGAAAGCTGAGGACATTGCGTTCCATGGTGACGTTCAGTGAAGGCGAGCTGGCAACTCCTGGAGCCCTCTTCTGGGCTGTATCATGGTTGAACAAGAATGGAAAGCTAACTTCGGGCGGAGCCGAAGTTTATATACCCTTGCAGATATGTGGCATCTTATATTATTAGATATATATCGGATCTTATATAGTCGGCCGATCCTTATAAAACTAGGCAGATCAAATTAGTTTGCCGAAAGTAGAATCCATACAAAGTCCCAGTCTTCTAACTTAAAAAACAACAGAGATATGACATTTCCGATCAATGAGTTATATGGCAGCAATAGGATATAGTCGGCCGATCCTTATGAAATTTGGCAGATCGAATAAGTCTGCTAAAAGAGGAGTCCACAGCAAGTCCCAACCTTATAACTTTAAAAACAACAGAGATATGACATTTCCGATCAATCAGTTATATGGCAGCTATAGGATATAGTCGGCCGATCCTTATGAAATTTGGCAGATCAAATAAGTCTACTAAAAGAGGAGTCCACAGCAAGTCCCATCCTTCTAACTTGAAAAACAACGAAGTTATGGCATTTCCGATCAATCAGTTATATGGCAGCTATAGGATATAGTTGACCGATCCCGGCCGTTCCGACTTATATACTGCCTGCAAAGGAAAGAAGGATGTGTGCAAAGTTTGAAGTCGATAGCTTTAAAACTGAGAGACTAGTTTGCGTAGAAACAGACAGACAGACGGACAGACGGACATGCTTATATCGACTCAGGAGGTGATCCTGATCAAGAATATATATACTTTATAGGGTCGGAGATGTCTCCTTCACTGCGTTGCACACTTTTGACCAAAATTATAATACCCTCTGCAAGGGTATAAAAATCGGGTTTCGGTGACGGTGGCACTCTCGGTAAAGGTGAAACTTAATAATAAAGTGTAAAATTTTATCGGAATCTAGGATCTTAACGTACGATACGGACAAAACATAATTAATCGCGGTCTCGGTGGGCTCTTCCATCCACACACCTTCTAGGTTTGTGTAATCTAAGATGCTAGGGCTAACAACACTTACCTTGGCAAAGGCTACTGCCAGCTTTAACCCTGCAGTTCCATTGCAATCATCCTATTTCGAGTTAGTAGCATGTCGAAAAAGTGTCCCGGATCAATTTGGACTTTTTAGCTGACCTCAGAAGTTGATTGACAGTTTTCGAAATTTTATTAATTTGGTTTAGTACTTTATTATTGATATTTACCAGCCTATTGTTCGCAATTCACTCAAATTTTTTCATTTTACTTTTTTCGAAATCTTCAGTGTCCGGCGTTCCCGCCACTTCCTAGGCACAACGCTGTGCCTAGGAAGTCCAAGATTCTGGCTACTCTATGATGGATGCTCAATAAATCGAGAAGGTCGCGTAGATGAGCGACATCAACGATCAATAGTTTCTGCATATATGACTGAGGGAACATGTTGGTCATTCCATCGGTCTCTTCTACGATGCGCCTATATTCCGAGAGATTCGCAGAGTGTTTGACAAACGCGAACACCTCCATCAACGATGGGAATGTATTTAGGTTTTGAGTAGTCCGTGACGCGTGCCAATGTTATGGTCGAAAGGAATATCATGGGTATGGTTGTAAACCTGTAATTCGGATGTACTGTAAATTTTGTTAAAAACTGGGTAGCCCACCACCAAAGCATGATTAAACAATAATAGTAGTAAAAAACTTATGCCAAATAGCTAGAGTCAAAAGTAATAAAAAATGAAAATTATCAGGCGAGCGATAATATAGCTTTGCTCGGCCTACCGAAGGTTGTCCCACAAGGACCACAAGACCACTCTTGTTTCCAAAGAGCACGAAGCTGCGTATTGATGGAAAGCGTGCTTCCTTCAGAGTTATCTGGTTTTGAAAGCAATTAAGAGGCTTTTCCGTGGATTGAATCGTGTGGGTTGGTGGGTTCTTTGGAAAAAAGACACGGCATAAAATTGACTTCCCTTGCGAGGAGTCATTGCTTGAGGAGATCGCGGACATTATAATTCCTAAAGGCGTAAACGCCATTCATTGTGACTTGCACACGCTAGCAATGATACAGAACAAATTGGTTCGGCAATTCCATACCACGAAGTTTTGGCACTGCTCACTGTGAATTCTGGCCGCTCTTGAGAATGCCTTTTCTACAACGTTAAGTTGTTGTCTCGAGAGGGCATCCGCAACAAGGTTGTCTTTACCAGGCTTGTAAGAGACTTTGGCACCGCACTCGTCGATGCGCCATTTGTACTTTTTGATTCTTGTATTCGGATTAGATTCCGATACCGCGTAGGTCAATGGTTGGTGGTCAGTGTAGATATTTATATCTTTAACAGCATACAAATAATGACGCAGTTTTTCTAGCGCCCAGACTATGACTAACAGCTCTCTTTCGTTGGTAGCGTAGTTAACTTCTCTGTCCTTTAAGGTTCTGGAGATCATAGTAACGGATCGCCCCTCTTGGGGTACCAATGCCGTGAGCTGAGGCATCTGTCGTTAGACCAAATACCTTTTTATAATCGAGGTATCTGAGGATGACATCCTCAGAAGCCTGGATCTTATGCAGCTTTTCGAAAGCCAGTCGTTGCGGCTCGCTAAGCTGTACCTGGATGTTTCTGGATTTGTATCTGCTGACATTTCAATTTTCCCCTTTTAAAATGCTCGAAATGGGCTTAGATATTGACGCAAAATCTTTAATAAAGCATCTATAATAGCTAGCCAAGCCCATAAATGACTTCAAACACGTTTTTAGGCTCCGGCAATTCCTGGATGGCCTTGACTTTATCCGAGTCCGTAGTAGTTCCATTGTTGTTGACTATAAACCCCAAAACGTTAACACTCTTCTAGAAAATGACAGATTTTTGCGCTGACACCCTCATGTTGACGTCGTGCAGGCTCTTTAGAACCCAGTCTACGTAGATTGGGTACGTACCGTATGTGGGCGTTTTCGTCTTCTGAGAAAACGATAACATCATCGACGTAGACATAGCAAAATTTACCAATTTGGTCTCGCAGTATGTCGTCGATGGTTCTTTGGAAGATGCTGGGAGCATTCCTCAATCCGAATGGCAGTCGGCGAAACTCGTATTTTCCTCCGTTAACGGAAAAGGAAGTTTTTTCACGGTCACGCTCTGCCCTTTTTATCTACTACCCATATTGTAGAGGGATCTCAACTTCTGGATTATGCCATTTTTTGCAGGTCCTGATTTTCGCCATCGACGAAATCGGCTGCTCCCATTGGATAGAGGTAGGGCCTAATTTGTGTTTGCGAAGGCATTTTCCTGTCGCTTAGCATTTTTGATAATGCTCTTCTGGCTGAAGGTGGTGCATTCGAGCAGTCCACTTCAGTAAAATTACTTTGGGGCATGATTGGAATTCTGGCTTTTCTACTTCGGAGCCTAATTCGAGGTGGCTGGAAGCTAGGTAAAGTGAAGCCCCTACCTGTTTTAACAGGTCAAGACCGATGATGGTCAAAGGAGGACAAATCTGGTAAAATGAGGAATAGGAATATGAAGCATTTTTTTGTGATGGTGGTGACGCTTCATTCAATGAAGCTGCGAAGGGTGGTTAGACTCCACTTATGGAGCCAAAGCAAGTGCTGATGGCATAGCTTTTGGCTTTGCCGAAAAGAGGACATCCGTGAGACTGCGCTTGAGTTCCGAGATAAATACTCGCAGTGCGTTATCCCGGAATTTGCCACACAAAATGTTTGACGCCGACGCCTCGTATGTGGCTTTTTTCGTGAGAAAGGTCATAGTATTCTTTGAGCGAGATATTTCCCTGCCTGAGAGTGCCCATCTCCTGCTCGATGACGTATATCTGACGCTTGTCACTGTACGTAAAATCGAGTCGATTTATGATCGCGTCGAAATTCAATACAGTTCCAATCGAGGACAGCACGGCACAGCAGTTTTATTTAATTTTAATTTTAATAATAAAAGCAGTTAATTTTGGATCATTCTTGATCATTACGTAATTCCTAAAAATATAATATGCGGCTACTGCCGCTTGCCGCCAAGAGACGTATGCGTGTTGTGCTCCCGTAAATTCGGGCAGGTACTTAATGACATTTAGGGCTCATCACATTTGACGTGACGCACATTTTATCTTTAATTTCTATGGGTTCATAGATTTTAACTCGGGGAGCTTCCGCTTGGGCAAGAGCGATCTGTACACCATTGACTTCGGCCGTCAGCTGCTGTATAGCTAGGCGCAGCTCATTTTCCCGACGCTGCTTTCGAGATTTGTTTCCTGAACGGCATGGTTAACGTACGCCTGTATAGTGTCTGTCATTTGTTTCATGCTGCGCTTTTGGGTATACATCTGGCCGACCCTTCGGTCTCAAACTCAGAGAGTAGTATCGTCTAACTTAAAAAACAACAAAGTTGTGGCATTTCCGATCAATCAGTTATATGGCAGCTATAGGATATAGTTGACCGATCCCGGCAGGTTCGACTTATATACTACCTGCAAGTCGATTGAAGTCGATAGCTTTAAAACTGAGAGACAAGTTTGCGTAGATACATACAGACAGACGGACAGACGGATATGCTTATATCGACTCAGGTGATCCTGATCAAGAATATATATACTTTATAGGGTCGGAGATGTTTTGGGAAGTACGAAAGAAGATCAAAATGATATTGAATTTGAATTCTGGGAAAATAACATTACAGAACAACTGAAAAAGATTCGGATGGGGGATACGTTGTGTCGATTCCATTTAAAGATGATGGCACCTTAGGGAATTCAAAAAAAAAAACAAGCTATGGCATGCTTTATTAACTTAGAGAAAAGACTGATAAGAGATAAAAAACTTCTAGATGAATATTCTAAATTTATGAAAGAATATTTTGATGTATGCCCATGGAAGAGGTGGGTGATGAAGGAAAGTACATATTACCTTCCCACCAACAGGTAAAGATTATAACACATTTTTTGCCGCGATAGCAATTTTCCCACAGGTCGGTTGGCCGAGAGCCATGATTCTGCACCACGGTTGCAAAAATTCTGCAGCTGCTCTGTTGCACGGTCGTCGTCGTCGGCTAAACATGTGTTATAAGCTTTACCGGGAGCGAAATAAAAATGGCCTTCAAACCTGTTGCGAACGTTTTTATGAATTTCACTTCATAGCAAAACTTGCATATGAAAGCTTGCTGCGTTTATTTTTTTAGTATAGTGAATAGAAAAAATCGTGACGGTTATAAACTTCCTGGTAATAGTACTATTGTTGGTTTAGCTGGAATTATTGATTTATCTACAAAGTATGGATTTGCGAAACATTGCTGATTTAAAAAATCAGCTGGGTGCCTGCTGGGGGAAGTGGTTAGTTGGGAATTGGTTCCTAGATGGCCGCTGATGATGTGGCACCGGTAGAGTGTTTGCTAATGTGTCAGTAAAAGTTTGCATCGATAGGGTAACTGCAATGCAAATAAGATAAGGCCAAGGGGGGAGTAAGGTTTGCGAGCCAAGTGTTTTTTCAAATAAATATAATACAGAACTGTGGGACTTAACTGTACAAACAACGCTAGCTTACCTAGCCGACCGCGTCAGAGTGGAAATTGCTGATGATTGCAAAATGACCATAACTCACCATACCAGGAACTGTTGTAATCCAGGCCCGGCACCCAAAGGCGAGTATGCTGAGTCGGTATCTAGAAACACTAGGGTGATTTAAGAATCAACCAAGATTTCTACCGACTGTTTCTTACCCTTCAGTTATGTTAACTTACAGGTTCAGCGAAAAAAAGAGCGGTATTCACATATCCGCTCTCAATTTGGAATTTGAAATTTGGAATTTTCGAGTGTTACCGTTTGACTATTATGGTTTTATGTTACTTTAACAGAGCCACATAAAAAAAGGTAGAAAACAAATTTTTCGGCACTCTGGGCGCTTTAATTCAAGCGAGGATGAGTATACAGATGTGTATATACTAGCTAGAAGCTATTTAGTAACTCGGACTAATGTTACTAACATATATGAACGAATTACCATTTATGCAATATACAAGATTATATAAGATTAATACGCAGCTTGATGTTGTTGTACATCGAAGAGAGGTTTTGGGCCGTTATTATTTTATCTTGAGATGGGTTATAGGCTATCCCGTGCTGCCCGCGTCGCCACCTAGCGGACTGCCGTACGCTTGATGATCCATGGTGCTCGTGTCGCCTGACAAGCCCCTCTTCCGGGGAAAAAAAAGAAGTGAAAATTTTATGGTATATTTATAAAATTTATTAAATAAATTAAATTCGTTTTTTCTATTTATTGTTTTAATCGGCAATCGGTTCTATTTTAATCGGCAACCGAATAGTGTATGTAATTCTATGAATATGCATCTTAGCTTCACAGCCAGCATTGTCGGTAGCTTAACTTATTGAACTATATCTTGGAAAAGCGTCTTCAAAGCGTGAACAGTGACGTCATATCAGGGCTAGCTCCACATTTGGTAAAAAGTCAGAAAAACATTCAAAAAACCGTTCTAACGAAGTATAGCATGTGAAGTTAGCTTCATTGCTTGTAAAGTAATGCATCTTTTTAATTTAAAAATATTTTTAAATTTTTAAGGTAACCCTAAGTAATTAAAAAAAATCGTAGAACAAATATTAATAACAAACATACGCAAATTTTGTTCAAATTTTTCAGAGATAAAATAAGGCAAACGCGGACTGGACTTTTTCAGAGGAAAAACTAGAACAATTTGTTTCATTTAGGAAATTCTTTAAAAATCATGGTATAGGCGTACTTATGGGAAAAGTACGAGATAAGTACAGAGTATAATTACTGACTCAGGAAACTCGACTATATCCTTAATTAACAGTCAATGACTGTTAACGACTATATCCTTAATTAACAGTCAATGGTGAAACATTTTTATCAATCTCGTGCTTTACTCCGTTGAAAAAGTTTTTAAAATATCTATTTCACTTTCTTTAAGATCAACCGTCTTAATAGTAGACAAAAAAAATACACTGAAAAGAAATTAAAAACAAGAATGGACAGCTTCGGGCGACGCCGAAGTTGATATAACCTTGCAGTTAAGTGGCAACTTATTTTATTAGATATATATCGGATCTTACATAGTCTTACAAGTCCCATCCTTCTAACATTAAAAACAACAAAGTTATGGCATTTCCGATCAATCAGTTATATGGCAGCTATAGGATATAGTCGGCCGATCCTTATAAAACTTGGAAGATCGAATAAGTCTGCCAAAAGAGGAATCCATAAAAACTCCCATCCCTCTAACTTAAAAAACTACAAAGTTATGACATTTCTGATCAATCAGTTATATGGCAGCTATAGAATATAGTTGACCGAGACTAGTTTGCGTAGAAACAGACAGACGGAGACAGACTCTGCAAGGGTATAAAAAGTATTGGCACACATCATTCTTATATATTCTTCATTAAGCTGAGCTTCATTGATCCCGTTATTTGGAGATTTTTACTAGATAATGCTTAGGTATGAATAATTAGAGAACTTGACGTTTAGTACTTTGGTAAGCTTCGACGTAGGGAAAGCAAAATGGGTGTAAAGAAAAATTAAACTATTACATAAACGACAGCAAACTAGAAAGGCATAGCAGATCTGGAAGGCCAAATACATTCACAGAACGGGAGGAGCGTTTTATTGTTGGTGCAGTGGCTCAAAATCCAAAAATATCTTCCATAAAATTAAGCGATCAAATGCCGGAACAACTGGGAAAAATATTTAGCCCACAAACGGTTCGAAATATTCTGTATAAAGACGGATACCATGGTCGTATACCTCGACGAAACAAAAACCAAAATTCATCTAAACCAAACTGAAACATTCTGGACGAATGTTATATTTAGCGATGAATCTAAGTTTAATTTATTTGGATCAGATGGTTCCTCAAAAATATGGCAAGAGCCCAACAAAGAGCTTCTGGAAAGTAATATAAAAAAACGTGATAGTGTGGAGGTGTATAGCGGAAAATAGAGTAGGCAATTTAGTTTTTATTGAAGATAAAATGGATAAGATTGTTTTTTTAATCTTTTGAAAGAGAATTTACTGCCCAGTTTGGAAAACTAAGCTTGAGTGAAGAGAATTACATGTCAGCAGGACAAAGATCCAAAGCACACTGCGTATTTGGTACAAGAGTGACTGATTTATAACAGTCAGCAGTTAAAAAACCCCCACATTCGCTGGACTTTAATCCCACAGAGAACATGTGGTACCCACTTGATAAAAAAATTCGCAAACACCATATAACCTAAAAGGAATCCATATAATCACCATATAACCTCAAAAACTCCTTAAAATAAGAATGGGTTAACATCACAAGTTAAGACACATCGAACTGGGTTTTAGCCATGCAAAGACGCTTGCAAGCATTCATAAAAGCTAAGTGAAGTCCAACCAAATATTATGAGTAAAATAACATTATTCACCTTCTTATTAATATTTTTGTGTCCTGTGACAAAAAATTTGTTGGCATAAATATTATATATAGTTTTTCATTATTATCGTCTCAAATACCTACCAATATGAATTTGTAGTTTTAAGTTTTTGTAAATATATATTAAAAAAAATTCATTTAATCATTTATATATTTTTGTTTTCTATCTATACGAATTATTAATTAGATTAATAGTAATATTGAATCAAAGGGAAAAATCCAAAGTGTGCCAAAACTTAATTGATTTATTGTAGTTGGCCGATCCTTATAAGAATTTCACTATCAAATCAATTGCTTTAATACAAATGTTGGAAACAGCTCCATACATCTTTAAAAATACCAAGGGGTGATCCTGATCAAGAATATGTATATGTACATATACATATGTATGTATGTATGTATGTATAATTTATAGGGTCGGAAATGTCTCCTTCACCGCGTTGCACACTTTTGACCAAAATTATAAAACCCTCTGCAAGGGTATAAAAAAACAAAAAAAAAATGACGAAATATAATTTTTTCTTGAAGTTTTAAAATCCCTTGATTTATCAAAAAAATAAATTTCCTAATTTTTTCTCCGAAAATATTAACCGCCATAATGATGTACATATGTATGCATGTAAGTATTTTTCGTACTTACATTCATACATATTTATGTATGTATATACAGAAAATTAATGCATGCATTGATCTTAAAGCTGTAGTGTTGTTCAGTCTTCTTTAGGTAGTGATTTTCTCTTTCCTGTTTTGTTTAGTTCCTAAAAATAAACATTGTTGCACTATGATATTGAAAGACGAACGTAAATCCATATTTCTATGTTGATATTAATCTTTCACAAATTGTTGAAGTTGGTTACAATTATTTAACATTAAAAAATTGTATATGTGTGTACATACATACATATGTATAAAAATACTTGCAATTGTAAGTGCGATTGAAAAAAATACATATATGAAGTATTTATGCATGTATGTACATATATACTCAAATTTATATTAATGCATTTCATGTTAAATTTAAAGTAAACGATTATTAAATGAAATTTCTTTAATAAATATGTTCATCTAAGACCAATTTGAATTAAACACATATGTGTGTATAATACAAATTAGGGCAAGAAAAAAGTGGTAAGCGTCCAATCGTAGAATAATTTAAGAATACTAAATGACGAAAATTTAAGATGAATTGTGAGCCTGGGTCGAGAAGGGTTGATTTCAAAATTTAGTATTTTTAGTATTTATTTCAATTTATTCTAAACAGTAACACATTTATGACATTTTTTTTTGTCACATTTCAATTTATATTTATGCAACAACTTATCAGAGGGCTTCCAACGATGGATTATTCGATTGACATGATTTTTTTTTATTCGAAAGATAATATTGTTGCAATACTTTTTATATCCTTGTAGGGGGTATTATAATTTTGGTCAAAAGTGTGCAATGCAGTGAAGGAGACCTCTCCGACCCTATAAAGTATATATATTCTTGATTAGGATCACCTCCTGAGTCGATATAAGCATGTCAGTCTGCCCGTCTGCCTGTTTCTACGCAAACTAGTCTCTCAGTTTTAAAGCTATCGACTTCAAACTTTGCACGGTCGGAATGGACGGGATCGGTCAACTATATCCTATAGCTGCCATATAACTGATTGATCGGAAATGCCATAACTTTGTTCTTTTTAAAGTTAGAAGGCTGGAATTTTCTATGGATTCCGCGTTAGGCAAACTAAATCGATTTGACAATTTTCATAAGGATCGGCCGTCTATATCCTGTAGCTGACATATAACTGATTGATCGGAAATGCCATAACTTTGTTGTATTTTAAGTCAGAAGGATAGGACATTCCATGCATTCCACTTTGGGCAAATTAATTCGATCTGTCAAGTTTCATATGGATCGGCCAGTTGGCCGATATTAGATATAAGATCCGATATATATCTAATAATATAAGCTGCCACATATCTGCAAGGGTATTTCAACTTCGGCTCCGCCCGAAGGTAACTTTCCATTCTTGTTAAATATGATTTCTGGCATATGACCTCACGGCTGGCTCGGACGTAGTCAATCTGGATGTATCAATCTGGATTTCAAATTTTGGATGACTTTTTCCAACATTTGTGGCCGTATATCGGCTATAACACGCCGAATGTTGTCTTCCAAATGGTCAAGCGTTGGTGGCTTATCCGAATAGACCAGCGACTTTACTTAGCCCCACAGAAAGTAGTCTAGCGGTGTTAAATCATAAGATCTTGGAGGCCAATTCACAGGTCCCAAACGTGAAATTAGGCGGTCACCAAACGTGTCAATCAATAAATCGATTGTGTCACAAATCTACGCCTTGCTTAATGAACGTTTGGCTTCAATTCTTACGTACTTACAAAATTCTTGCATACTTACAAAATTCGAGCACGAGATTTTGTAAGTATACAAACCAAGATTCTTTCGCAAAATCTTCCATAAAGTGGATGGACACAGATTCAATTCCTGTGCTCAATGGCGGATGGACTCACTAAGGCCATTTTATTGCCTTGGTGATTTCCTCCTTGGTGAAAGAGAAGTGATTAGTGAACGTTAAATCGAGTAGGTTTGTCTTGAATTCAGGACAGGGACATCTCCGTTATAAGTAGCAAGGCCCGCATCATCAGACATTAGCCTCGCACAAGAAAGCTAAAGCTTGGGTATAGTCTGCGTCTTTATGGGAGCGAATCGAGACTTTGTCCATAAAGCCGACATTCGGAAACTGAAACGCAAGTGTTCGCCCGTAGAGCGATTGCGGCCACTATCGTCGAACTTGAACTCACGGGCGTAACGGTAGGTCCCGAAGTCGTAGTCAAAACCTTATAGAAAGTCTGACTGAATTACCTGTACAAGGGTCTGCTCGGGCTGAACAGTCGCTTGCTGTGATCAGGATGAGTTCGCTAGGGTGTAGCGATGAGGTGAGGTCCAGTTGGTTGTCTGCAGCTGTGGTGGTGGTATGTTGGATAGTAATCCCTCCTGCAGTTGATAGCAACACACGGAGGATAGGTAGCGTATTGGTCCTACTGACGGTCCGTTACACGAGAGCAACACTCAGAGGTACTACGTATTGTTGAGAAGATCTCCGGCGGTCCTTGGGTCTGGAGCAGCACACGGAGGCTACGTAACGTATTGGTCCTACTGACGGTCCGTTTCACGGGAGCAACACTCAGAGGCGCTATGTAGGGGTGCGAGGATTTCCGGCGGTCCTTGGGTCTGGAGCAACACACGGAAGCTACGTAACGTATTGGTCCTACTAACGGTCCGTTTCACAGGAGCAACACTCGAAGCAGGTTCGAAGTTTTAAGTACCGCACTTGGCACTGAGTAACGAGAAGATGAACTCTGGTTTCGCAACTGTCTTTATTTTGGACCAGGTGATCTTTTATAAGATCAGATAATTACATATGTAGTGGCTTAACTATGGTTAGTTGGTCAGTGTTTATGAAAGTCAGCGCCGCGAGGTCAATGTTAAAAAAAGTACGTGCTACGTACTGGTCACAAAACTGGCGTCATAAAACTTCCAACCTTCCTTAGCAGAGATTAGATAAATGAGGAAACTTGATTGGCTGGTTTGACCAAAACTGGAACAGACTTGTAGCCACTCGCAGAGAAGGGCTTGGGAAAGGCTCTTATCCTATGATAAATTTTTCCTACACAGCTAGTACCCACAGCAGTTCTTACCTCGGAAGTATATCCTAGTTGGTTTGAAGGTGTGCTGAAGGGATTCAAAGGAGAACAGCGAATAGTCGGCAGAAGGATCCCAGAATAATCACCTTCGAGCACTCCTTTCAGGACCGTGGGGATATTGGAGCACCACTTCTTCAATTCAAATTGACCTTTGTGCAACAGAACCGATGTATGCGCTTTTATTACAATTGCCCTTGTCTTTGTCGGATCACCTGACATGAGGATATCCACATAAAAATCATGAATCCGGATGTGGCAGCAGAGCCGTCAAACATACCACGCAGCTTAGTTGTGGAGCTATCTTCCTTTAGGACGCAATGATAACAAAGAAAATACTGGCACAATTCTTGCAGCACCAGAGACAGAGATTCAAGTAATTCTCGATGAATAAAGCATATTGGGTTCAACTTGTGCTCAAGTGAGTGGAACCAACGCAACTCTTGGGTCCTTATTGTTTTTGATTGGAAGACAAACCGAGTAAGCACTGTTTCCGTTCCGGACGTGTTTCCCGACGAAGTTGACATCGAAATAGAGCTCTCCCCTAATAGCCTGAACGATCGGTTCCTTGTAGACTTCCAATTCCTGAATTAACGAAGAAGACAATTGGGACAATCTTGAAGGCCGTTCTGCAGAATCAGCAGGAGTAATTTCACATGAAGACGCCATGACAGGTATCCGTGGTACCTCCAGAAACTAACCATCAAAACCGTGTCTTCTGAACCAGAGGTAAACCGTGTCCCTAGTTTCGACCAACTGATTACAGATCAAAGAACAAGCTGGCTCCAATCTGCAAACCCACACGCTAAGATCTGTGGAAGTTTGGATCAGCCAGAACCATGTTGCCAGAAATTTTCCACGTGGAGAGGCGAGACTTCTAAGAAAAATTTACTGAGGCTGAAATCAGCGTCTCCACGGCGAGACACTGCCATTTGGTCCCGGGAAAAAAAAATGTATCTTTTAATACGCGTTTACGTCGACATCGCCATGAGTGTAACATATGATATCTAGTGTTTTAGTAAGCTGTTGTTAAGCTTAGTTCAGTTACAATATTTTATTTGGGTCACAATTAAACCCAATCAATCAAAGCCAATCAAAATTCCAAAAAAAAAGTTATGTTCAATTCTATGTATATGATTCCGTGGCGAGAGGAGAGGTGGGGGTGACACACAGCTGCAAAGATAAGTCGCAGAAGCTTTACGAAAGCTCCCTAGAGTTCATACGCAACGACACAGCTCATGCGAAACTGGGAGAAACAGAAAATACACAAAAATAGAGTCTGATAAGAAGCCGCTGCTGATAAACATGTGTAAACAGCTATTATTATTAGCTATAATTATTTTAAGCAGTTTTGTGTGTAGATGTTAGTCCGAAAAAAAGTATACTATTATATATTATTATTATTATAATATTATTATATTATTAATATATTATACTATTAATATTATAAATACACAATAAAATTATATTCTATATGCTGAAACAAATCGATGGAACTAAAAATCACAAAAATATTAAAAAAAATGAAATTTTTTTTTCACTAACACCTCCTTTATTCAAAGGCCTTCATTCTTTACATTTTACTTTAACTATTATTCTCAACTATTATTAGTTGATTTCAACTACAGGGTGCGCCATATCGAGCTTCGGTATGAAAATATTGAATAACTTTGGAAAAAAAAACAAAATTCATGGAAAATGTTTTATGTTTATTTAGATTGATCCTTTACAGTTCATTTGATTAAGTTTTTGAACACAATATCGACTAAGTGACTACCTTTGTTCTTGATGGCAAAAAGTGTCCTTTTTTGAGCATTTTCCATGACTTTCTTGAGCGTATCGGCTGATATATTGGCCATTTCGGAGCGAATACTCTCCTTGACCTCTGTGATGGTCTTGGGCTTATGTATACTTTGCTTTTTAGATAGCCCCACAAAAAGAAATCCGGCGGGGTCAAATCCGGCGAACGCGGCGGCCAGTCGTTATCGGCTCTTTTTGATACAACGCGTCCAGGAAATTTACTCCATGCAAAAACTCCATGTGACATGCTATGTGACATGGGGCCCCGTCCTGCTAAAACCAGAAGTTTTCTAGACCCTTTCGACGCATCTCCTGGCGCACAACGTGCTTGCCATCGACAGTTTTGCCATTTTTGAAGAAGTAAGGGCCGATGATGGTTGAGGCACAAATACCCACCCAAACTGTCACTCTCTTGTCGTGTAATGGTTCCTCATAAATGACGTTAGGATTCTCAGTGCCCCAGATGCGGCAGTTCTGCTTATTGACACCACCAAAATCAAAATCCACATCATCAAAATTTCATGCCAAAAAGTTGGTCTAGTTTCGAGAATCTGGGCTACTTTTCGGGCGTAGGCCAACCGCCGCGGCTTGTCTTCGTTCAAAAATCGTTGGGCTATCTCTATTTTGTACGGGAACTTTCCCAAATCCTTTAAAATACGCCGCATCGCGGTACCCTAACGTTTAAATGCTGCGAACGCCGCCGGTACGATACGGTGGGATCCCCCTCGACACTATCCTGTACAGCTGCTATGACAGCACTGGAACGCCTCGGGCGTGGACGTCTGTGTGGCCCAAGGTTCGCCACTTAACCGTGTTCAAAAAAATTCTCTGTCAAATGACGAATAGTATTGTCGGAAGGCACTTTTTTACCCCTGTACTTTCGTCGATACGCACGCTGCGTTTTCACTATTGAACGCCCATTTTCTATAAACAAAGTCACCACTTCGATACGTTCTTTTGGTGTTAAGTTATTCATGGTTCAAATTGTACTGAATTGACGTTTCCAAAACGTACCTACACAAGCCAATCGCTTTACAAACGATTTTGACCCCTTGCTCGATGAAAACAAGGGGTGTTTTGCCAGTGGCGCATATTCCTCCCCAAACCATTATAGACTGCTCACATTGACGGCGCTCGATTATTGCACAGGAACCTGGAGCCTCAGCTGACCAGCTTCTGTTATTTTGGTGATTGTCTGCCTGTTGAATGGTGAATATCTTCTGGTCCGTGAAGAGAATACGCTTCCATTTTTGACCTGCGGCCCGACGCTTCAGCTGATGGCATCTTTGGAGTTTCACGCGCTTATTGTCATCTGTAAGAAGCTTCACCTTTTGAAGCTTGTAGGGTTTGAGATTTATATAATTTTTGGCAATCAACCGAACACTTGCTCGATTCACTCCTATTTCACGGGTTATTTTTCTGACCGAGACTCTGCCATTCCGGGTGAACCTCGTTTTCACGATCTGGCAAACTCTGGTGCATGGTCTGCCTCGTCCGAGACGGTCACCTTCATGGCCAAGCTCATTTAATAGCCGGATAGCGTCAGAGAGCGTTTTTTTTGTATGCCGAGTAAACGAACAATGTCGCATTGGCGATTTCCTTGTTGAAACAGTTTTAAAATTGCACAACGATTGTTGGACATCTTGAAAAAAATATCAAATTGATGGAATCAATAAAATATTACTATATGTGTTTCAGAAAAGTACAGACTATCGTTAAATGCATTTCTGTAAGAGCTGTACCATAACACATTTGTGATCGATCGCTTCAAAATTCGTCCGGGTTATTCCTTGTCACCCAGTATATATCTCATTATGCAGCTTTCTCTGCTGGAAATCGAAAACACGACCTTTACATGCAGAAATTTTTCCGTGTCTTTAAAGCTAAAGTAATAGCCAACAGGGAAGCACCTTACAGTCAGGCAGCACTTAAGGTTGACGGCTTCTCATCCAGTTCTAGGGATGTTAATGATCTCTTAACGAGATGGCGGAGCAGTATGAAATCCGCCTCATATGGGTACACGGAAACAGGGACAACGAGGAAAATTGCGCCACAGAAGAATTAGCAAGGGAAGAGACTACCAATCCTCTCCTGCCAGAGAAAGAACTAGTAGACATTTTGACTTGGCAGCCCTTAGCAAATGGAGTAAAGAAAAGTAAAAGATTTACGAGTTTCATTTATCTTAACAGACTAGACAGCAGTCTAGCGGTAAATGCAAGTATTGGGCACTGGCTTATAGGTGCGCACGCAGCCCGGCTATCGGTGCCTCACAATGACTTCTGCAGGAGCTGCAGGGACGTGAGCTTGCCTTAGCGGTAGCACAAGGAGCCGCAGCTATAAATGATTTAATTATGAATCTCAACAACAATTTTGTATGTAATAAGACTCGTAAGTCCCCTAAATAAGACGCTGGGGAAATCTATCAAAGGTTTTATAAGTTTTTTATGATTCTTCTTGAGTTGTAACTAGTCGCTTATTTTATGAAAGTATCCCCACCAAGGAGTATGCCAAGCTCCCGCTGTATATCGATTACGGATGCCTGGATGCTGGATTCTGAAATCTTCCTTAAGAACCGATTTTGAAAAACTTTGATCTTGTTAAAATAAATTTTAGCCGCCACTTCATAAATATGATCGTTGTGTAAATTCTTTTATTGGTAGAAAGGCTCAGTTTGCTGTTCTTGGAGGTTAACCACGAACGTTTTTTTGCTTTCCCTTTAAGGCTACGTCGAATATGTTTTATGTGAGACCCGAAGGTCAGTTTTCTGTCAATGTATACGCCAATATTTTTTTGTTTCGTGTTATTTTCATTGTTACTCCAAATTTAAATTTGTTTTGTTTTTAGCTCTCTAAAAACTATAAAATAGCCAAAAATTTAATTGTTGTTTTTAGTAGCTGCAGACAATTTTAAAGCAATCATTGTCTTCATTTTTCGAGCAATTAATTGGCAAAAACTTAAGATAATAACTTCAATGCATTGTTTTAACCATAATTCAGTATTATATTCCTTAAGAAATCCATGATTTCTCCCAATAAACTGCGAAAGCAACAGCCACTTTTATGTGGGTCAAGGCTGTTTAAATGTGTTGCTACTTACTCCGCTATAAGGCATCTTTGATATCCCGTAGCTTAATGACCCAATGACTGACGTCTAAATAACATCTTGAATTAATGGTCGTCTTTATTATGAATTGTTGATATGTTTTTCCATTTTTGATGTTAAGAGGACGAAAACGAAATTTTTCCACTTGTTCTTACTACTGTTGCACCGAATAGGTGCATAGGTTAATGTTTAGCGGTGCTATAACTGGTCTAGATGGCATAATGGTGCGCCGTAACTTAGTCATGTGTCATACTGTTTATATTGATCCATGAAATATACCCATTTTTAATGTCAGCCGCAATCCCGTTGATGACTATTGTTGCGATCGGGACGATATGGCTTCCACGTTTCTTTGAGCGGAGACCAAGTAAGTTTTTTTTTTCTTTATTAACTTCAAAATGATGTGAATACATGCGGGCGCTAAAAAACTTCGTGTTTCTTTCATCCACTATTAACGGTCGCCTTCTCGTTTATGCTCATTCTTCTAGGCCGTTACAAAGGTGTGTCGATAAAGTGTTATAAGCTTTTCCTAACATTTTGCAACACTTATCTCATAATTTAAATCTACGGTTCTTACGGTATCCCGGTTCGTGGTCAATTACCTGGAGGATGGTAAGCCGACGTCCAAAACCGCTACCTGCGTTGCTGGTCTTTCCACAACTCGTCGAACTTGTCGACGTTCGCTTGTCAACTATCACTCGTCGAACTTGTCCGTCCTTGGCCATCATCGTGTCGGTTACTCGTCCTTTTAACCACAGGTTCCTTGGGAGGAGCTTATCCACGAAAACTACGAAGCTTCCAATGGTTATTAGAGATACCTTCTCAAACCATTTGCCGCGCCCGATCAATGCAGGCGCATACTCATTAACCCATCGTTGCCAAAAGCGGTCTCCGAAGCGCTGAGTCTCGTGAGCGGTTGCGAGTTGATGATAAATTGTGCCTCCGCCAAGGCGTTTCTCAAGCCCTCATCGTTGAAAGTGTAATTTGGGCAAATGTTCTTCAAAATTCCTTTTGTTGTCCGGACGAGTCTCTCCCATGCTCCATCCGTGTGCAGTGTTCCTGATGGGTTGTTTCGCCACTTTATGTCGTCAAACCATCGTGCTTGATCTTTTTCAGCTCTTCGCGCAAGGTTTTTTCGTGGCTCTGAAGTTTGTACCATTGTCTGAGAATATTTGCTTTGGTGTCCCTCGAAGGGCCATAAAATTAGCTAGGCACATGATACATGAACTAGTATCCTGACTATAGACGATAGCGCGCAACGTCAGACAGGTAAACATAGCTATCCATCTTTTCTCATTGCGCCTACCAACGATCACCAATTACCAAAAATAATCGACGCCTGTGAAGGTAAGCGATCTTTGGAAGCTTCCTACTCTCGCTCTCGGAAACGAACTGCACTGTCAACCTTACATAGTTGCCATGTATGCCGCACAGATTTGTACAGTTGTTAAAGCCGGCTGATGAAAAACGAAGCTTTGATGTCGTTTATTTAAGTCTCTTGAGCGAGATGATGGTAGGAGGAAGTTGTACGTAGGATGAACTACGTACAGGAGTATAAGCGCTACTGCCCTGTATAATCGCCGCCAGTTCGAGAAACAGTGCGCATTGAACATAACTGCTGATCTCGTATGGGTCGTCATCACATGCTTCCGTATGTCTGAAGTATCCATGATGCTCCCCTGCTTCGTCGATGTTGGCCAATTTCTGGATTCAAGATTTAAGAGCTTCGGGCCCGAGCCCGGTGTCTACTTTTTCGCTGTTTCTGTCATACCACAAAAATCGTTGCGCGTGCATATCCTCCTCGCGGATATTGATCCTGTAAAACATTTCCGCAATGTCATCGCAAATCGCAATCTTGTTGACACGGATGGCTAGTAAGACCTCTATGAGTAAGACCAATCTGGTCTTCTGAGTAGGTGTGCCTTCGATACTTCCGATACTAGCCCTATTTGGATTCTGTGCTATGAATATCGGCATATACCATATACGGATGTTCTCACGGCAGGTTTCCTCCTTGGACAGCTTAACTGCGTATCCTTTGTCTAGAAGGTTCCTGATTTTGGGCGTCAATCATCTCGTACAGATCAGGTTCCTGAGTAGGTAGTCATTCAGCGCACATCCGTGTGCCTTCGCGGCTGCATCCCATACTAGCCCTATTTTGATTCTGTGCTATGAATATCGGCAGATATCATGTACGGCTATTCTCACGGCAGGTTTCCTCCTTGGGCAGCTTAACTGCGTATCCTTTGTCTAGAAGGTTCCTGATTTTGGGCGTCAATCATCTCGTACAGATCAGGTTCCTGCGAGACCTTTTTTCTCTTGCAGGTAAGGTCTGTCTTGGCAATGCAAGGGTCTGAACGGTCTGGACGTTGTTCAACAAATATACTCTATCTTATCGTTGCGGGGTTGCATTGCCCAGTTTTGCTTGTGTTGGTTGGGAAGCTTATCTATGAGCTCCATGACAAGCATTGGATTGTTAAGATGGGCTTTCAGCGCATCTGCTACTGCTAGCGTATAATCTATTAACGCCTCCAATCTGTCTGGGTGCTGCCAGTCTTCACACCTTTTACAGAATTTTCTCGAGGATAAACTCTGGTCTGCCGAAGAACATCTTCAAAGTGCTGATGACATTTGAAACTATATTAGGTTATTCGCGAGCCTTTCATTTAAGCGACTTTTGCAGACGTAGCATGTTCTAAAAGTTAGTACATCTGGCTGCTTTGGGGCTGTGTTCGAACGTATTGATAAATAACGGCTCCTCCTCGGGGTTCATCTGCATTAGAAGTTGGTACTTTTATTCTATGATCCTTGCCTCCGATTGTCTTTTATTCTCGAGCATCTCTAACAGTAATTGGTTCTGCGTCCTGTCCGGATTGCCTTCCTGCGCTTGCACGTTCTTTCTGCTGACAGCTATATTTATTAGCGTATCGACAGCTAACGCTTTGTCGTGCGGTAGTCATTGCGTCTTTGCGTTTTGAAGCAGTACCGGTGATCTATGCATACTGCCGTATGGTGCAATGTATCTGCAACCCGCGGGGCAGAAATCGCACACCAACCAACCAAATTTTCTTCTGTTTCGTTCTTGTTCTCGCAAATTTGGCACACATCTTAGTTCATGCTCCACTCTGCCCCGCGTGCGTGACCTGATGCGTCTGCATGTATACGTATGTGCTTCTTTGTTCGATCTGCGTGCTTACACTACCTAGCTTTTCTTTCTAGGGCTGCAACGACTTTACCTCTGCTTTGATCCGCAGGAAACGAAGTTTTTTAGAAATGTTGCGATCGGGACCATGTGGCTCCCACGTTTCTTTGACCAGACACCAAATTAGTTATTTCGCTTCTTATTCTTCGTGCTTTGGCGATTGTCGACGACTCATTCTTTTCGGGCGTTACAAAGGTATATCGATAAAGTGTTATAAATGTAGTCTAACAAATTTTCAACACCTATCTCAGAATTTAAATTTACGCTAACTTTATTACGGCAACACAATGTTTATATCTTCACATGCCAGTACATTCGACCAGTCACAATCAAAAATTAATTTATTTAGTTTCATAAGGCAGCCTTACGGAAGAAACTAACTTTATGAGACTTAAGTGGAGTCTTAAGGTCAATTAAAGTATATGTTTCGATTAAAACCTCAAGAGTGGGATGATATGGATCCTCAGTGTTAGAAACAAATTAGGACAAAAATCTGGAAAGAGTAATTCCATCAGGATCTGAAAATTAACACAAGTCCAGAGCCGACCTAAAGAGTTTCTAATGTGGTTAATTACATGCCCGCGGCAAAGTCGTAGTGCGAGTTAAGCAATAAAGCCCGTGAATTATCAACATTAGACCACATAAGTTCTGAGATATTAAAGTCACCCAGAGCTATCACCAAAAGACAGAATATCAGAAACGAATCGAATTGCGGACAAATGTTGCCAGTGACGTATAAATTTTCACCGGACAAAATGCCGATCCCAACAGCAAGTGGGTCGGGGTCAGGGCGGCGTCATCCGCGGGGTTCAAACTTACGAACGTGAGCGGTCGTTGACGATAATAAATTGTTGATGATAAATTGTGTCTCCATCAAGGCATTTCTCAAGCCCTCGTCGTTGAAAGAGTAATGTGGGCAAATGTTCTTCAAAATTCCTTTTATTGTCCGGACGAGTCTCTCCCATGCTCCACCCATGTGCGGTGCTCCTGGCATGTTGAATCGCCACTTTATGCCGTCACACTTTATGGTGATCTTATCGTGCTCGATATTTTTCAGCTTTTTCCGTGGCTCTGAAGTTTGTACCATTGTCTGAAAATATTTCCTTTCGTGTCCCTCGAAGGACCATAAAATTGGTTAGGCACATGATTCATGAACTAGTATGCAGACTATAGGCGATCTCAAAATGCATCGCGCGCAAAGTAAGACAGGTGAACAGAGCTACCCATCTTTTCTCTTTGCGCCTGCCAACGTTCACCAAAAACGGGCCAAAATAATCAACGCCTTTATAGGTAAACGGTCTCTGTGAACTTCCCGCATTGAACATAACCGATGATCTCGCATGGGTCGTCATCACATGCTTCCGTATGTCTGAAGTATCCATGATGCTCCCCTGCTTCGTCGATGTTGGCCAATTTCTGGATTCAAGATTTAAGAACTCCGGGCCCGGGCGCGGTGTCTACATTATCGCTGCTTCTGACATACCACAAAAATCGTTGAGCGTGCATATCCTCCTCGCGGATATTGATCCTGTAAAACATTTCCGCAATGTCACCGCAAATCGCAATCTTGTTGACACGGAAGGTTTGTAAGACCTCTATGCGTGGGTTCAGGCAATCTGGTCCCCTAAGTATCTGGGCGGATGCATCCCATACTACCGTAACTTTTATCTAGAAGGTTCCTGATTTGGGCGACAATCTTCTCGTAAAGATCAGGTTCTTGAAAGACCTTTTTCCTCATGCAGGTAAGGCGCTTCAGAGGTTTCTGATCATGGGTGAAATAGTTCTTGATGTCGTCATGAAGCTCCTGCCAATCGCAGTCGCAGAGGTGCTGGAAAATGGATCGTTGTGGGTTCGCCGATCATTGGATGCTCCATCCTAGCATGCACTTCGATGCTATCGGTTCGATTCATCTCCCTTATCGGATCCTGTGAGGGACTGCTAGCTTCCGATTATTAGTCCCGATTGGCAATTTCGGCTGCGCAGAATAGGACTGTAGCGGAAAGATTCTCAATTGGAATCTGTTACATACTTCTTTCATCTCGACTGTCTGTCTTGGCAATGCTAAGTTCTGAACGGTCTGGACCTGATTCAACCAAAAAACTCTATCGGAATTGATTTCCTTGATTCACTCTCAAATCGAGTTGTCTCTGCGCTCCACTGTAAACACATTGGCGCAGCTTGGCCTTGTATTCCTAATCTTTGGAATACAGATGCGTCTATTAACGTCACGGATGATCCTTCGTCTAGGAATGCATAGATTTCGATCATCCTTCGATCGCAGCTTAACTGGAATGACGCGAAAGAATTAGCTTCCGTGGTTGTCGTCTCGATGCTCACCTGACTTTGTGGTTTGCCATGTTCCGTATGAAGTAACTCATGATGCCTCCTTGTACAGCCGTTAACTCCACAGTTCCTGGTTCGGCATCTTTTGCGATATACTTTGAGACAGCAGAAACAGGCTTTACCCACTCTGATTATTTGCCACCTGTGCTCCGTGTCGAGGTTAAAGAACACCTGGCATTGTGAATGGCGGTGACTAATGTCGCCGCACGCTACGCACCTTCCGTCTGGCTCGCGTTCGGTCGTGTTTGTCGTCGTGCTGGTCCAGGCTCGCCTGCCTCTTCCCTGTTGGCTGCACGACTGTTGTGAGTGTTAACTGCGCCTGCTTTGTAAAACGATGGCGCCACCACTAAAGGTAATACTTCCACGATCATGTATAGCCAATCACTGAATGCTTTAACGACTGCTATCCTATCGTCGTGGGGTTGCATTGCCCAGTTTAGCTGTGTTTGTTGTATTTTTTAAGATGCGCCTTCAGATCGCACGCCTCCAAAATCGCACAGACATTGCGAACAGCTAGTGTATTCTCTATTAACGCCTCCAATTTGTCTTTGGGTGGTCTTTGCACTTTTTCCTCCATTCTCTTTAGGATATGCGCTGGTCTGCCGAAGAAAATCTTCAAAGGCTAGGAAGTAGGAGTTTATCTCTAACCATTTCGCGAGCCTTTCCTTAAAGCGACTTTTGCAGACGTAGCATGTTCTCCAAGTTAGTATATCCGCCTGCCATGCTGCTGTGTTCGATCGTGCTGATAAATAACGGCCACTCCTCGGGATCCCCACTGAATATTGGAAGATCCTTGCTTCTGGTACGGTAGATGAACCCTGCATCTACATGAGACGTCGCCTTCTTCTGGATTCTCCGATGGTCGACTTCTCATTCCTCTAGGCCATTACAAATGTATATGAATAAAGTGTTATAAGCTTACTCTAATATTTTGCAACACTTCTATTAAGAAGGCAAAAACTATTATCTACCGCGTAAAAGGTTTTGAGGGTTTCCTCAAAACGGCAGTCTCTCTTAACCAATGATGTGCCCTTCTTTCTATGTTTTCCACAAAATGTCTCTCACATAACAGTATTCTGCCCTAAGCAGGAGATAATTTCCTGATTTGAAATCAGTGGCCAGCGACGAGATATTGAGTATAGTTCATTCATGTGACGCCTTGATTGTAGTCACATTTTTTCTGTTCCTTTCTTGGATTCTTTGCCCGTCAAAGATCATGCATTTTGCTCGCAAGACTTCAAATCGATCGATGGCCACCCATCTGCTTTTCCCTTCCCCTTCTAGTAGCATGTTTGAAATTTTTTTTTAACACCCCTACCCCAGCTCTAGGGGTAGAATCCCACTAGGTGAGACTCATTGTTCCTCCGCAGGACAGTGACGTCTTCGCTGATGAACATCATGCCTCACAAGGGCCATCGACGAAGGCACGCGCAAGAGGAGTCGTCTCCCCTCTCCTGTGGAACATAACTGTCAACTCTATTTTATATAAAGGGGAAGGGGGTATCTGCAGGTTAGTGGACAACATTGCGATCATTTTTACAGGGAAAAACCGACAATCACTTTGTGGCATAATGAGCTTTTGGGTAAACGCACAAACGCCAAGCCACCAACAAAACCATTAAATAATCATATGTTTAGCTGCAGCGGCTTGTTATCAGTATTTATTTTTGTCTGTCTGTCTCCCAGTTTCGCATGCGCTTTGTTGTTATTTGTAGTTTTGGTAAAGCTTCTGCGCCCAAGCTATGGACTTTTTTCTGTTCTGCTCTTTTTTAGTTTTGAATTTGAGTTTGGCCGGCCGCTCCGTTTATTTTGGGGTTAAACTGACCCACAAATAAATATTGAAATGAATTTACAATTGTTTAATTCGGCCACAATCTAAAGCTGATAGCGTTACAATCCTCATCCAGAATGTACATAATTTATAGTATAATATACTATCATGAGAGATGTCTCATTCACTGCGTTGCACACTTTTGAAGAATATTACATTATACTCTGCAAGGGTATAAAAAAACAAATTTTATTTGAATTATCGCATTAAAAATTTTCTTTGCAGAAGTATATAAGTCGGAACAACTTATAGCCTATATCTGCCATATATCTGATTGATCCGAAATGTCATACCTTTGGTGTTTTTTTTAAGGATTCTACTTTGCGCAAACTAACCCGATCTGCCAAATTTCATAAGGATCCGCTGACTATATCCTATAGCTGTCATTTAATTGATCGATCGGAAATGACACAACGTTGGTATTTTAAAGATGCTTGGGGCTGTTTCCAATATTAATTATTAGAAAATTGATTTGATAGTGAAATTCTTATAAGGATCGGACGACTATATACGATCCGATATATACCTAATAATATAAGCTGCTACTTAACTGATAGGATATACCAACTTCTGCTCCGCCCGAAGTTAGCTTTTCTTTCTGGTTTTTTATACATATATATATGTTATATCTTTTCTCTCACAAATAATAATATTTTTTCAAAGTTTTTCGTTTCTATCACTAGAATATTGATATTACTACTCAAGGCATAAACATTTTTCGTCCTTTTTATGGGTCTATGCTCAATTTCATTGGTACCTTTAGTAAGTTAAGTTTAAAGTCAAAGTACGCAAAAATTCCTTGCAAATAAGCTCTAAATTTTCGTAGTGCGTATATTATCGCCAACATTTGTAGTTCAAAACTGTGCTACCTACTTCTAATATAGAATGGGTTTCTTCTGTAGAAAAATTGTTCCATAACCTAGCGACCTAGCATCACTATGTAATTCGCTATCGACAATATTAGGGTTTCTATAAACTTGTGCCTAAGTGTGGTAAACGAATCTAATTCTGCTTTCATAACGTGAACATTTTATATTTTTGTGTTAATGTAAAACGGCTTCGCAATGTGCGAAAAATCTTTATGTCCGGTAGTTTTAAGTCAATAAGATTAACGCCACTTTAAGACCACTTCTGAATTTTAGTACGCAAAACAAAACAACAAAATCCTATTTTAAAAATAGCAAAATGGCAGCTATAGGATATAATCAGCCGAATAATGAAATTTGGCAGATCGGATAAGATTCCACAAAATGGAATCCTCAGAAAGTGGGACTCTAGTAAAATCCCGATGATCTTTTAGCATCATATGAGCGCTCCTGCTGGGGACTGTTGCAAGAAAGTTTTGCATCCATTTTCGTTGGTCTTTAAGTCGATTGGAAACCCTTGCCGAAAGTAATCAAAGCGTTGAAGACGACGACATGGGTTTCGCTCTCTTTGAATAAGTTTAAAAAAAGTTAAAATTGTGTATATTGAGTGAAACAGTACTGCTTCATTCAAATTATTCAAAGATTTAATTTAGAGCATCCGCTTAAAAGAACATTGCTCCGAATTAAATTTTATTACTACGTATAATAAATCCTTGGAATATACATACGTAGTGTTACTTCATTTACGAATCTTTATACCCTTGCAGAGGGTATTATAATTTTGGTCAAAAGTGTGTAACGCAGTGAAGGAGACATCTCCGACCCTATAAAGTATATATATTCTTGATCAGGATCACATCCTGAGTCGATATAAGCATGTCCGTCTGTCCGTCTGTCCGTCTGTCTGTCTGTTTCTACGCAAACTAGTCTCTCAGTTTTAAAGCTATCGACTTCAAACTTTGCACACATCCTTCTTCCTTTGCAGGCAGTATATAAGTCGGAACGGCCGGGATCGGCCAACTTTATCCTATAGCTGCCATATAACTGATTGATCGGAGATGCCATAACTTCGTTGTTTTTTAAGTTAGAAGGATGGGACTTGCTGTGGACTCCTCTTTTGGCAGACTTATTCAATCTGCCAAATTTCATAAGGATCGGCAGACTATATCCTATAGATGCCATATAACTGATTGATCGGAAATGCCATATCTCTGTTGTTTTTTAAGTTAGAAGACTGGGACTTTGTATGGATTCTATTTTCGGCAAACTAATTTAATCTGCCGAGTTTTATAAGGATCGGCTGTCTATATAAGATCCGATATATATCTAATAATATACGCTGCCACATATCTGCAAGGGTATATCAACTTCGGCTCCGCCCGAAGTTAGCTTTCCATTCTTGTTTTGAAATAAAACTTAAAAGAAGAAGCCTAAAAAAACTATCTATATACTTATAAACTGCCTTATATACTGGCAGACTTATATACTACCGGAAAATAAAAGAAGGTTGTGTACAAAATTTGAAGTTGATAGCTTTACATTTGAGAGACTAGTTTGCGTAAAAACAGACCGACAGACAGACGGAGTAAAATCCATATGATCTTCTAGCGTCAATCTTTCCAATCTTCTAGCTTTAAAAACAAAGTTATGCTAACTCCGATCATTCAGTTATATTTTGGGCAAACTAATGCAATCTGCCAAATTTCATAAAGATCGGTCGACTTTTATCCTATCATATAAGTGAACGATCGGAAATGACACAACCTTGGAATTTTTAAAAATGCTTGGGGCTTTTTCCAACATTTTTATTATAAAATGTATTTAATAGTGAAATTCTCATAAGGATCGGCCAACTTTATAAGATCCGAAATACTTATATCTAATAATATAAGCTGCAAGGGTATATTAACTTCGACTCCGCCCGCAGTGAGCTTTAATTATACCCTTGCATAGGGTATTATAATTTTGGTCAAAAGTGTGCAACGCAGTGAAGGAGACATCGCCGACCCTATAAAGTATATATATTCTTGATAAGGATCACCTCCTGAGTCGATATAAGCATGTCCGTCTGTCTGTTTCTACGCAAACTGGTCTCTCAGATTTAAAACTTTCGACTTCAAACTTTGCACACATCCTTCTTTCTTTTCTTTGCAGGCAGTATATAAGTCGGAACGGTCGGGATCGGTCAACTATATCCTATAGCTACCATATAACTGATTGATCGGAAATGGCATAACTTTGTTGTTTTTAAAAGTTAGAAGGATGGGATTTTATATGGGTTCTACATTGGGCAAACTAATTCGATCTGCCAAATGTCATATGGATCGGCCAACTATATAAGATTCGATAGATATCTAATAATATAAGCTGCCACATATCTGCAAGGGTATGTCAACATCGGCTCCGCCCGAAGTTAGCTTTCCATTCTTGTTTTTGTTTATTTTTACATTTTGGTAATCTAATCCAAAAATATGTGGTTCAGATTAGTTAATGCTATCAAACGGATTTTATACTTCCTGTTTAATATGCCCTTGAAATGTCGTCCAGAAAGTTTTGTATAGACAAATATTTATAATATTCCAAAATAATAAAAGGATGGGGAAAATAATAAACATCAAACATGTAATATAAAATTTATTTTATTATAAAGTTTCGAAAGATTATACCTCCCACGTATGTACAAATGAATATTACGTATATGTATTTATTTCGTATAATAGATATATACATATTTATTTATACTAAGATACACAAGTATCTTCAAATGACTAATTTTGAATGCCCCTTGAACCCCACATAGTTATGACATAACATCGAAGTCTGCGGTTCAGATATTGGAAACGGAAAATTTATTTCACCTATAATCAACAATTCATATCATATCAATAAAAATATTTCAGATTATAGCTTTATAACATGAAACTGAAGCCTTTGTCGAATAGTTCTATTTCAGAGCGGAACGAAATTTGATCGCTAAGAGGATTGTCTGTAATTGTCGAACTTGTTTCAATATTTAAAGTTAAGGGTTTCTATGAATGTACATACAAACGTACGCACAGTAGTAATTGAATTTTTACTAATTCAATCAAGATTATATTCAAGGTTTGACTTTGATAACAATTTTTATACCCTTACAGAAGGTATTATAATATTGGTCAAAAGTGTACAATACAAAGTGAAGAAGACATCTCCGACCTTATGAAGTATATATATTTTTGATCAGGATTACCTCCTGAGTCAATATAAGCATGTCCATCTGACCGTCTGTCTGTCTTGTCCACGCAAACAAGTCTCTTAGTTTAAAAGCTAAAGTTCGACTTGAAACTTTGCAAACTTCCTTCTTTTATTTATAGTATATAAGTCGGAATAGCCGGCATCGGTGGACTTTGCCTTATAGCACCCATATATATATCTGATTGGTCGGAAATTCTAGAACCTTGGATGTTTTTTTAAGTTAGAAGGATTTCTGTGGATTCTACTTTTCAAAGATGCTTGGGACTGTTTGCAAAAATTTTTATTAGAAAAATGATTTGATACTGAAATTCTTATAAGGATCTGTCAACTATCAACAATCCAATATATAACAAATAATATAAGCTGTTACTTAACTGCAACTTATTATATTTTCTCATATTTAATTTCAATTTTTTTTGTATATATTTGCGGCGATTTTTTTAAAAGAACAAATACTTTAATTTCTTTATCAAGGATATTGTTAAAAACCAGTGACCAGCGATACGAAAGAAAATTTGAAATTTTGTTCTATGAAATCGTTCAAGGTATCAGCAATATTTTAAATGCATAATGTCTCATTTCACTTCATCAGCAAATAGAAAAATAATTTTTATTTTATTAAACACGGGTTTTAGATCCGCACTTTAATACTTCTTGTTGTTGTGATAAATTACAAATTTATTTCCATATCACTACGCGTTGTACCATATTTGGGTGAGTATTATACGGATTTAGTAAAATTTTGCAATCCAAGTATACTTCTGCTTCTTTTTTCCTTCAGTTTTATCTTTACATATTGGCAGTTATTTTTCTTCCTTTATCTCTTTGCACTTATTTGTTAGCACTTGTTCTCTAAAGAACGCGAGAGATCTACAGTCTTGCATTCTCCTCTAAGCTAACTCTCGCTCTATTAACTGTTTCGGTAAAGTTATTGATGGTTAATTTTTTTTAGGAAAATTGTTTATTAAAATAGAATTTCATATTGTATCCTCGTAAAATAGTGCAATAAGCCGATTTCATCGTCCCAGGCCACATGCCAAATGTGCTGGTTCCCGCGAGTGGGCCTCCAGTCTGATCCTTTATGCGACAGACCAAGGGTGGGTTTAAAGAGTTGATCGTTGGTTTACGAAATTCAAAAACAGACTGATCCGAAGCAGTTTTATAACTTTGTAAACACTAACTTGTAAACAAGGGTAAACATGTTTTGTTTCCTCCTTTGCTTGCTTTTTCAAACTCATGCATCAAACTGCAAATTGTATTTTCAGTGCATCATTTTCTTAACTTTGTTTTTTATCGGATCTTCAAAGGGTAAGTTCGATTTTTTGCCCCGACGGACCCGATGGATTAGCAGGTTGTTTCTAAAGAACTGCACCGGGGATCGGTGCAAATTCCTTTCATTAAAAGTGGGCATTAAAAAGGGGAAAAATCGTGCATGATCAGATGACCCATAGAGGTTTTTCTTAATTGTCAGAAATTCCAAAGTTATTCAAAAAATGCATTACTCCTCATTTGAAACACCTTTATAATTCAATTATTTCTTCATGCCAGCGTGGTTTCATTAGGCGTCGCTAACTTTTTGGAGTTGACGGCTTTTGTTATTGATGGCTTCCGACGCTTAACTCAGGTTAATGATCTTGGCGTCCTATTCGACTTAAAACCTTAAATTGGCGACCAAATCCTCATTGGTTAATAAAGATAAGGATGTTCTTGGCTTTTTCAAAAGATGGTCAAAAGAATTTAATGACCCCTTTTTAGTTAAAAGCTTATATATAGCCTTGGTCTGTCCGATTCTGGAGTATGGTTTGTGTCTCTGGAGTCCCCAATATGGGATTATTATTTTATCTTAGGGTCACTCAACTAAGATGCAAATCTTCATCCTCCTTCTTATCATAGTAGACCGCACGTCATGCAGCAGCGCCCCTCAGATGGTTGGGCGGGAAGTGGGTAAATACACTGTCCCTATAAATATGAAATCACAAGAAAATGAAAACAGAGACATTATCTTAAATGTTTTTTAACGTAATATTCGTTTTTTTTTTTTTTCCGAAAAGAAAAGTGATTAAACTAATAAAATGTTGTAAATAGAAATATAAATAGTCAAATACGAGACAATTATGCATAGTTTTTTTTCTCTGTCGATCAGGTATTAAGACTGCTGAAAATGCATTAATATAATCTACAATTTCGCCTTAAAAAGTTAAGCCAATTAAAATTTTTGATATCAAAGATATCAAATAAAATTGCCTATTGCCGAGGTAAAATACCGGTGACGAACGCACATGCCACCCCGAAAATATCTGATATCAATTTTAGTGACGAAAAAATGCTTATAGGTTTACAAAATTAAACAATAAAAATATTCTTACCCGAGATAAAAGACGTGACTGTTTTTATGCCCATAAACACATATGCTAATATTTATTTATGTACCTAGTGAATTTATGTAACAGGGAGAAGGAATCATCTCCGACCCCACAATGTACCCTCTTTCTTGTTTTAATTTACAAAGTAAGGAGTAAAGTATGAAAGTTTCTACTAGAAAGTTTATACTAGGAACGTTACAATTTAGGCGTGTTTTATGGTGTACCCATAGAGAAAAAAACCTAGCCTGGTGAGGACTAGATAGATAAAAGGACATGAGATAACATTTCGATCCATTAAGCTTTAGGTTATTTGCTAAACACCAATTTTGAAATTTATCCAAATCAGATTGAAGTCTAGATTGGGCGCTAGTGAATCTATACTGAAGACAAAGCTTAAAGTCATCAGCGTTCATAAGTACAAGTTATAGCAAGGGGCAAGTCGGTAATAAACAGTTTAAAAAGTAATGATCTAAGATGGCTTCCGTGGGGTACCCCAAATGTGACGCGGACTAAACGGGAAGTGATATGTTTAAAGACGAGACGTAGGTTCTTCCAGATAAGTATCTCGAAATCAAGATAAAGAAATCAGTTGGATCAGTAACATTAAGAAGATCCGATAATACACCACTTTTATCAAAAGATGGCTAAATATAAGGTTGGCTTATTGGATATTTTAAGTGTAAGGCTGAGCTGGAATAATGCGAGGTGAATAAGTTGCTTGAAAAAACTGTGCAAAGAGAAAGTAGAACATAACGTAAAACTCAAACGTTAATAGAGGAGGACATTCATGTTTGCGCTTTGTGTTTTCAAAGTTATAAAACTGCTTCGGATCCTGAGGAAACTGAATCCAGCAGCGGCGAATATAGCTCTTATAACATTCTGGGTTATGTACGGTGAAATTGGACCGAGCTTAAAGTATCTTGAATAAGTAATTGTACAGCTAGTAATTAATTTTTATTAAAGAGTCTGGTCGTGATGTTCTTTAAATTTAATAGGTGCATTGTACCAAGGCGGATTTGTTGTGCCAGACGGATATTTCCAGGGCACGCCAGAGTCGAAAAATCTATTCAAAGTGTATTAAAATTTATGTAAGGCAATGCTTATATCTTCCAAAATGAACTTATTTAGTTTCTTAAAGTCAGCCTTACGGAAGAAACGAACTCTATTACATTTACGTGTAGACTTAAGGTCAATTAAAGTATTGGTTTCGATTAACACCTCAAGAGTGGGATGATATGGATTCTCAGGAATAGATTGGGGCAAAACTCCGCAATGAGTAATTCCATCAGGATCTGAAACGAAACAAAAGTCCACAAGCCGATCTAACGAATTTGTAACGTGGTTAAATTGACCGAGTGACATGTTAAACATGCCCACGGTGCATGGTGCATTTTAAGCAATAAAGATGGTGAATTATCAGCATTAGACCACATGAGTTCTGGGATATTAAAGTCACCCAGAGCGACCAGCTGGTCACAATCAAACAGAAGATTAATAACGAAATGAATAGCGGACAAATGTTGCCAGTATGTGGGCGGTTCGGACAAAGGTTGTATATAGGAACCGGTAACGTATAAAGATTGACCGGACGATGTGATTTTAATGCAAAGAAATTCTGTGTCACTCTGACACAATTCAGAAGCTTCTTCAGAAGCGAAATTGGAGTCTACAGAAATTATCACTCCTCCTCCCCTTCGCAGTGTTTTATCGCGTCTAAAAATGGTGTAATTACTTAGAAAAACATAGGAGCTTAAGATCTCCGGCTTTAACCAAGATTCTGTAAAAACTATAATGTGGGATGCAAAGAAAGCACTAACAAAATACAGTTTGTAAAGTTTACTACGTAAACTTGTGGTTACATTTTATATTTTGGTTATTCATTATGCATTATCTGAAGTTTCTGGCATATTGGTCGAATAAATGCAATGCAATTGTCTCTAGCCACTAAGAACAAAAATTGAATTTCGAGCTGTATTACAAATGTCACGCTAGTGCCGTTGTAACTTCAAAGATCCACTGAGCAATCTTGTCGGGCCATAAAGATGCATCAGTCATTACAAGCATCAAAAATACAAGCACCAAGAATATAGCATCAGTCATAGCGCTTCCCCAATATGTATTTCCCTCGTAGACATACAAGTAAATATAACGCCATATCGATTCTCCGAACTACATTTGATTAGACGTCATCATTCGTCATCATTAGAGGCCCAAAATAATTCCTCTCTTTGGCAGTTATTTTTTTTTTCCTTTATCTCTTTGCACTTATTTGTTAGCACTTGTTCTCTTAAGAACGCGAGAGACCTACAGTCTTGCATTCTCCTCTAAGCTAACTCTCGCTCTATTAACTGTTTCGGTAAAGTAATTGATGGTGAATTTTTTTTAGGAAAATTGTTTGTTAAAATAGAATTTCATATTGTATCCTCGTAAAATAGTGCAATAAGCCGATTTCATCGTCCCAAGCCACATGCCAAATGTGCTGGTTCCCGCGAGTGGGCCTCCAGTCTGATCCTTTATGCGACAGACCAAGGGTGGGTTTAAAGAGTTGATCGTTGGTTTCCGAAATTCAAAAACAGACTGATCCGAAGCAGTTTTATAACTTTGTAAACACTAAGGGTAAACATGTTTTGTTTCCTTCTTTGCTTACTTTTTCAAACTCATTAGCAAGCTTTGATCTGGCAAATGTCGACATATTTGCTACAATTATTCACAAAATTTATTTACTTCCAAATACGTCAAATCAGACGTTCGCATATTATAATCCAACTGCAAATTGTATTTTCGGTGCATCCTTTTCTTAACTTACTTTTTTATCGGATCTTCAAAGGGTAAGTTCGATTTTTTTGCCCCGACGGACCCGATGGATTAGCAGGTTGTTTCTAAAGAACTGCACCGGGGATCGGTGCAAATTCCTTTCATTAAAAGTGGGCATTAAAAAGGGGAAAAATCGTGCATGATCAGATGACCCATAGAGGTAGAGATAAGGATAAGATAGAGATAGAGATAAGGATGTTCTTGGCTTTTTCAAAAGATGGTCAAAAGAATTTAATGACCCCTTTTTAGTTAAAAGCTTATATATAGCCTTGGTCTGTCCGATTCTGGAGTATGGTTTGTGTCTCTGGAGTCCCCAATATGGGATTATTATTTTATCTTAGGGTCACTCAACTAAGATGCAAATCTTCATCCTCCTTCTTATCATAGTAGACCGCACGTCATGCAGCAGCGCCCCTCATATGGTTGGGCGGGAAGTGGGTAAATACACTGTCCCTATAAATATGAAATCACAAGAAAATTAAAACAGAGACATTATCTTAAATGTTTTTTAACGTAATATTCGTTAAAAATGTTTTTTCCGAAAAGAAAAAGTGATTAAACTAATAAAATGTTGTAAATAGAAATATAAATAGTCAAATACGAGACAATTATGCATAGTTTTTTTTCTCTGTCGATCAGGTATTAAGACTGCTGAATATGCATTAATATAATCTACAATTTCGCCTTAAAAAGTAAAGCCAATTAAAATTTTTGATATCAAAGATATCAAATAAAATTGCCTATTGCCGAGGTAAAATACCGGTGATGAACGCACATGCCACCCCGAATATATCTGATATCAATTTTAGTGGCGAAAAAATGCTTATAGGTTTACAAAATTAAACAATAAAAATATTCTTACCCGAGATAAAAGACGTGATTGTTTTTATGCCCATAAACACATATGCTAGTATTTATTTATGTACCTAGTGAATTTATGTAACAGGGAGAAGGAATCATCTCCGACCCCACAATGTACCCTCTTTCTTGTTTTAATTTACAAAGCTTTTGTTTACAATCAAATTTACAAAGCAAAAACGATTTGTTAACGTTATTTAAATTTTTTTTTTTAATTTAAAAAGAAAGAAGAATGTGTGCAAAGTTTGAAGTCGATAGAATTTTTATTGCGCGGCTCCCGCTGTCTACCTCCCGCCCAACCAACCGAGGTTGCTGCCGCAGTGTAAGAGTAAAGTAGGAGTAACATAAAATATCATGAGGAAGAGTGTTGCACAGATAAGGCATTTAGAATAAAGAATTTAGGATTGTAAGTAGAGCAAAGTGACAAAATGTGGTACAGACCATTGTAGTCCGATTATAATACCCTAAAGAGATCATGTTGGGCATATGTCGAACTGCCGTGGGTAAGGAGTAAAGTATGAAAGTTTCTACTAGAAAGTTTATACTAGGAACGTTACAATTTAGGCGTGTTGGCTGTCTACATTACCATTAATGAGATTATAAAGATACACGACACCCAGCATTTTTCTACGGTTTTTTAGTGAAGGTAATTTGATTAATAATAATCTACTATGGTAAGATAGAAGGTGAAGATTTGAATCCCAATTAAGTCCTCTAATGGCGAATAGACAGGAAGTTTGTACAGAATCTATGTGATCACAGTGTACTCCGTATTGAGGACTCCAGACTCCAGATCCATACTTATGAATCGGACGGACCAATGATGTATATAAAGTTTTTGTTATGTACGGGTTATTAATTATTTTTATACCCTTGCAGAGGGTATTATAATTTTGGTCAAAAGTGTGCAACGCAGTGAAGGAGACATCTCCGACCCTATAAAGTATATATATTCTTGATCAGGCCCACCTCCCGTGTCGATATAAGCATGTCCGTCTGTCCGTCTGTCTGTCTGTTTCTACGCAAACTAGTCTCTCAGTTTTAAAGCTATCGACTTCAAACTTTGCACACATCCTTCTTTCCTTTGCAGGCAGTATATAAGTCGGAACGGCCGGGATCGGCCGACTATATCCTATAGCTGCCATATAACTGATTGATCGGAAATGCCATATCTCTGTTGTTTTTAAAGTTATAAGGTTGGGACTTGCTGTGGCAGACTTATTCGATCTGCCAAATTTCATAAGGATCGGCCGATAGCTGCCATATAACTGATTGATCGGAAATGTCATATCTCTGTTGTTTTTAACGTTATAAGGTTGGGACTTGCTGTGGACTCCTCTTTTAGCAGACTAATTTGATCTGCCATATTTCATAAGGATTGGCCGACTATATCCTATAGCTGCCATATAACTGATTGATCGGAAATGCCATATCTCTGTTGTTTTTTAAGTTAGAAGACTGGGACTTTATATGGATTCTACGTTCGGCAAACTAATTTGATCGGCCGAGTTTTATAAGGATCGGCCGACTATATAAGATCCTATATATATCTAATAATATAAGTTGCCACATATCTTCAAGGGTATATCAACTTCGGCTCCGCCCGAAGTTAGCTTTCCATTCTTGTTTTTTATAAATTTATAAAATAAAAAATAATTAATTTTTGATGATGGATTTTAAGCTTGTCCACTGCTTTATGTGTGATAACGTTGTACACGCTAAGTGAGCCAGGTTTACGGCCTCAGTTTCGGATGCCGTTTCACGTAAGTCTGGTCTCCACTTTTGCGGTTTTCGCAAAATCAATGACCAACTCTGTTCGCTCGATTCACAGTTTAGTAGTCTTCAACTTCTAAATGAGTCTCCAAATAGTAAGAAATGATGTGCTTGTGGCGCATAATCTTGAGCTTGTTCCGCCGACAAATATGCAGCCACTCATATATCTGGCCACCCCAAGCTGGACCTGGGAAAAATTCGGTTTCCGAATATCTCAGTATAAATGAGCACATCTCCGATATGTCCTCTTCAAAACACATATTTGTTTCCCGGCTTGCCCCTGATACTTCTCCCCCTGGAAATACATCAAAGCCAAAACAAAAGTCGACATAAAGGTGATTATAGTGTAATTTTTATTAACTTTATATTTCTGTGCTAAAACTTATTTGAAAAATAAGATTCCTGATCATTTATTAAATTATATTCTGAAAAATCTTCCGAAAAAATAAAAAAAAATGTGCAAAAGCTTAAGGATTTAATTTTTATTGTCTTTATTATAGATAAACCTGAAGTCACACGGCTAGCTCTGCTTTAAAAACCGAAATGACTGTACTATCAAAATATTTTGACCGTTTTGCGGACACATGTGAACACAATGGAATAACAAAACAAGCGTTTAGCTACGCTTTAGTTACCAGCGCTTTAGTAGCTCTTACCATTAAAGTTACTATTCCTTATGTAAAGGTATGTATTTGTATTGTATGTATTTCCTTATCTAAATCGCAACTCTTAAACAAGGGAAAAGAAAATAGTAAAGTTGGGACCCTTACGCCCCCGGAAATTAATAGTTCCGAAGAAGATTTAAAACTTGCAGAGGCAGAAAAGTTACTGGTTGCGCAACAACAAAAAAAAAAAAAAAAAAATTCAATTGAGCCTGGGTTAAACCATGAGTTTTTTAAGCAACTTGGAGTATTGGGAAAAATAATGATACCCCAGACATTATGCTACGAAACTGGATTACTTTGCGTACACACCATTTGCTTAATTTCTCGGACATTTCTAAGTATCTACGTAGCGGCGTTGGAAGGTGCTCTTGTAAAATTTATAGTTCGAAAAGATGTTAAACAATTTTCTTATGTTTTACTTAAATGGTTTGGAATTGCCATCCCTGCAACATTTGTCAACTCAATGATTCGATTTTTGGAATGTAAGTTGGCTCTTGCTTTTAGGTAAGCTAACGAAATTTTGGACATTCAGCCAACATTTTCTTACTGTTATATTTTCTGTTTAGAACCAGACTAGTGCGGCATTCTTATCGATTATATTTTAAGAATCAAAACTACTATAGAGTTTCGAATTTAGATGGACGCATTGAAAACGCAGATCATAGGTAAGTTTAAATATGTTTTCGCGCGGCTCCCGCTGCATACGTACAGCCCACCTCCCGCCCAACCGACCGAGGAGTGCTGCCGCATGACGTACGGCTCGAATCGCGGGGATGGTTCCAAGGAATTGAAAGAACAGATTAGGAGTAAGATGTTACGAGGAAGATTGTTGCTCAGATAAGGCGTTTAGAATATAGGATTTGAGATTGAAAGCAGAGCAAAATGGCAAAATGTGGTAGAGACCATTGTAGTCCGAATGGCCCTAATACCCATAATACCCCTGCCCAACAGATCACGTTGTCGAATTGTCGTTACCATTAATGAGATTATAAAGAAACTCGACACCCAGAATATTTCTACGGTTTGTTAGTGATGGTAATTTGATTAATAATAATCTACTATGGTAAGATGGAAGGTGAAGATTTGCATCCCAATTAAGTGCTCTAAGGGCGAATATTTGTAAGTTTTTTTGTACAGATTCTATGTGATCACGGTGTACCCCGTATTGAGTACTCCAGACACACGATTCATACTCAAGAATCGAACGGACCAATGATGTATTATGTCCGGGTCGTTAAATTCTTTTGACCATCGTTTAATGAAACCAAGTACGACCATTGTTTTATTAACCATGGTAGATATATGATCGGTAAATTTAAGTTTAAAATCTAATAGGACACCCAGGTCGTTAACTGTCGTTAGATTGAGTTTAGTTATTAGAAGCGAATGATTAACAGAGTCAAATGCTTTACTGAAGTCTGTGTAAATGAGGTCTGTTTGTAAGCCATTCCGGATCTTATCCGTGACAAAAGATATTAGCTCCAATAAGTTGGTTGTGGTTGATTATTGAGCTACATAGGTGTTGCAAATGTGGAGTGATAAGTTTATCTAAAAGCTTTGGAGGAATGATGTATGATTCCTTCCACATGAAAGGAAAGATCAAAGTTTCCAGAGATAGATTAAAGAGTTTCAGGAGAGGTTTGCACAGTGCCTCCGCACAGTTCTTCAGAACACAACCTGGTACTCCATTGGGACCTGGTGAATACAAGGGCTTTAATTTTTTAAATGTCGATAAGTAAAATTCTGAAAAAAAGGTGGTGAAAAAAGGGCTTGTTTTTGATTTCAGAAAAAAAATTCTAAATCTAAAATTTTCATTTTTTGAATATTTTCCATTTTAAATAATTTAAAAACGGGAGGTGGGCATTTTCAAATATTGATGGGCATTGTTTATTACACTATTGGAAAACGATTTCAGTATTTTTTTTTGGCAAATTGTTTTTACCTGTCCAAAAAATGACCAAATCTAAAAACTTAAATATTTCAAAAAGTTAAAATTTTTTCATAATTATAAAAGATGCCCATTGGTGGGCAAACGATCTTATTTCTATATCAAGAAAAACAAGAATGGAAAGCTAACTTCGGGCGAAGCCGAAGTTGATATACCCTTGCAGTTGGGTGGCAGCTTATTTTATTAAATATATATAGGATCTTATATAGTCAGCCGATTCTTATTAAATTTGGCAGATCGAATTAGTTTGCCCAAAATGGGACGCATATAAAGTCCCATCCTTCTAACTTAAAAAAAAACAACAAAATTGTGGCATTTCCTATCAATCAGTTATATGGCAGCTATAGGATATAGTCGGCCGATTATGAAATTTGGCACATCGAATAAGTCTGCCAAAAGAGGAATCCATAGCAAGCCCCATCGGTCTTACTTTAAAAGTAACAAAATTATGGCATTTCCGATCAATCCGTTATATGGCAGCTATAGGGTATAGTTGAATGATCCCGGCCGTTCCGACTTATATACTGCCTGCAAAGGAAAGAAGGATATTTGCAAAGTTTGAAGTCGATAGCTTTAAAACTGAGAGACTAGTTTGCGTAGAAACAGACGGACAGATGGACATGCTTATATCGACTCAGGAGGTGATCCTGATCAAGAATATATATACTTTATAGGGACGGCGATGTCTCCTTCAATGCATTGCACATTTTTGACCAAAATCATAATACCCTCTGCAAGGGTATAAAAATGCAAAAAGTCAAATTTTAAAATTTAAAAAACGGGAGGTGGGCATTTGAAATTATTGATGGGCATTTGTGGGCATTTGATAGGCAATCAAATTTTATACCCTTGCAGAGGGTATTATAATTTTTATAAGTTTGCAACGCAGTGAAGGAGACATCTCCGACCCTATAAAGTATATATATTCTTGATCAGGATCACCTCCTGAGTCGATATGGGCAAATGAATTCGATCTGCCAAATGTCATATGGATCGGCCAACTATGTAAGATCCGATACATATCTAATAATATAAGCTGCCACATATCTGCAAGGGTATATAAACTTCGGCTCCACCCGAAGTTAGCTTTCCATTAGTGTTTTTATACCCTTGCAGAGGGTATTATAATTTTGGTCAAAAGTGTGCAACGCAGTGAAGGAGACATCTCCGACCCTATAAAGTATATATATTCTTGATCAGGATCACCTCCTGAGTCGATATAAACATATCCGTCTGTCTGTTTCTACGCAAACTAGTCTCTCAGTTTTAAAGCTATCGACTTCAAACTTTGCACACATCCTTCTTTCCTTTGCAGGCAGTATAAAAGTCGGACATCTCCGACCCTATAAAGTATATATATTCTTGATTAGGATCACCTCCTGAGTCGATATAAGCATGTCCGTCTGTCCGTCTGTCTGTCTGTTTCTACGCAAACTAGTCTCTCAGTTTTAAAGCTATCGACTTCAAACTTTGCACACATCCTTCTTTCCTTTGCAGGCAGTATATAAGTCGGAACGGCCGGGATCGGCCGACTATATCCTATAGCTGCCATATAACTGATTGATCGGAAATGCCATAACTTCGTTGTTTTTTAAGTTAGAAAGATGGGACTTTCTATGGACTCTTTTAGCAGATTTATTTGATTTGCCAAATTTCATATGAATCGGCCGACTATATCCTATAGCTGCCATATAACTGATTGATCGGAAATGCCTTATCTCTGATTTTTTTTTAAGTTAGAAGACTGGGACTTTGTATGGATTCTACTTTCGGCAAACTAATTTGATCTGCCGAGTTTAATAAGGATCGGCCGACTATATAAGATCCGATATATATATAATAATATAAGCTGCCACATATTTGCAAGGGTATATCAACTTCGGCTCCGCCCGAAGTTAGCTTTCCATTCTTGTTTTTTTTTAATATTTACCGACCCAGGCAGAAGATTAGAAACGAAACGAACAGCGGACAAATCGTATTAAACATCTGCACGGCCACACGTATTTTGAAAGGGGGGGGACTCTTAAGGGGGTTTGAATTGTAGACGGCTGCCGTTCACCTCCTGGTGGAGGCTACCGCCACACTTAGACCGTGTTCGGTCCCTTGTGATACCGTCATCTGAATCTAAAAATCCCTTTTCACGCAGAAGGTCTTATGGTTTAGCAGATCCCCCACCCTGAGGCTTTGGTGAACCTTTCTATCCTGTTCGGGTCTATTTCTAACATCGCTGAGATGCTGTTAAGGAATCTTTCGCCTAGGTGCTTAAGTCTGAGAGACTGCAAAGCTGGGCATTAGCAGAAAAGATGCTCGACGGTTTCTTCCTCTTCATCGTCCCTGTAGCTGCGGAAGTAATCGTTGTGGGGTGAATTCATTCGCCTAGTATGTGTTCCCACTAGCCAGTGCCCCGTGATGATTCTTATAGGCGTACCAATGCGGGTTCTGTCCATCCTAGTTGAGATGTTCTTTTTATAGAGATTTTGGGTCAGAGTTGGCGGGCCAACCGGCAATTTGGGACGGTTTCCCAGCTAAGCTGGTTCTCTTTTTTGTTGGCTTCCCTAAGTTGGAGCTTGTATGAGGCTAGTGGTACACCGGTAACCTCCAGTTTTTCCTGGAGCGGTTTGGTGGTGCCTTTGCGTGCCAGTTCATCTGCTATGCCCTATCCCTGTCCCGATGTCCCTGTGACCTGGGACCCAGATGAGGCTTATGTCATACTGGTTTGCCATCTCGTGGAGAGATGATCTGCAGTCTGAGACTGTTTTAGAGTTACTTGTGACCGAGCTGATCAATTTTATAGCCGCTTGGCTGTCTTTGTATATGTTAACTCCTCTTTGTGTGGAGTTGTGTAAGTTTAGGTATTTTAGCGCTTTCCTTATGGCAATCCCTTCGGCTTGGAAAACGCTCCAGTGACTTGGAAGTCTGAAAAAGGTTTTAATGCCTAGTTGCTCGAAGTATATTCCCCCTCCTACTCTGTTGTTCAATTTGGAGCCATCAGTATAGAAGCATATTGCGTTCTCTGGGCCTGGGATTTGGTCTCCCCATTCCTCTCTGTTAGGAATGAGGGCTTGAAAAGATGTTTATGTGTACTCTCTTAGAATAAAGTAGTCTGTACTACTGGGAATGAGATGATCGTTTAGCAGAAATAGTGACCTTATTTAGGTGGCTCCATTGCTGCGTTTCCCTAAGCCTGATTGCCGATACTTTCGCTTGTTCTATTCCAGCTCGTCCTGGATTGGGTAAGCTAAGTATGGCATTTAGGGCTTCGTTTGGGTTGAATCGTAGTGCACCGCTGTTCCATAGTGCTGCTGATCGCTGGATTTTTTCCAGCTTTTTAAGAATATTTTTCTTTTTGAGGGCTGGCCACCATACCAGAACTCCGTATAGTAGTACGGGTCTGACTATGGCACTGCAGATCCAGCTTACAATATTAGGGGACATGCCCCATTTGTTTCCTATGGCTTTTTTTGCAGGTGAAGAGGGCTGTAGCAGCCTCTTTTGACGTTTCTTCAACATTAGAGTTCCAGTTTAGCTTCCTATCCAAAGTTACCCCTATTTAATCTTGGTGGGACGAGGGGTGGGAGTTTGTATTTCCTGCTGAAGAGGACTAACTCTGTTTTCTGCGCATTTACTCCTAGGCCATTACTGCTTGTCCATGCGGCTAGGGTTTGCCATTTTTCGCTCATGAGATCGCAGAGAGTTTGAGGGTATTTACCTGTAAACAAGATTTCGACGTCGTCTGCGTACGCCACTATCCTGCAGCCCCCCTCTTCCATCTTGCATAGAATCGAGTTGACTGCTATGTTCCATAGGAGAGGGGATAGGACTCCGCCTTGCGGTGATATTCGGAATACTGAGATATTCGGAAGCCTAATTTTTTCCAGGTCCAGCCTTGGGGTGGGCAGAGATATGAGCGGCTGAACAGGCTGAAGATTATTCGCCACCAGCACATCATTAACAACGGATTTCTTACGCTTTGGAGATTCATTTAGCAGATGAAGACTACTGAACTGTTAAAGCCGCTGATAAACCCATCCTGAACCGACGACAGCCGTCACAGCAAAAGTGGAGACAGACCTTTGCGAAATTGCATCCGAAACTGATCCCGTGAACCCGGCACACTTAGCATGTACAACATTTTCACTGAGCCAACAGGGGATGGTAGGCTGGGATGATGAGATTGTCTGATTACAAGACTTAATGGCACAGACAAGCTTGAAATTCATAATCAAAAATTAATTATTATTTTATTATTATTGAAGTACCTTGAACCACTGTGCCGGGGATACAAAGAGAGCTTAAAGAGAGCGATTACTGAGAGTTAGTAAATGTGCAAGGAATAGAGATAAGAATCTGAGCGACAAAAGAAGCAACACAGAAAAATAGAGAAGCAGAGCAGAGCTATTTTTGGAAGAAAATTTATAAAGAGAGGAAGAGATTCATAAAAAAAATCTCCACTCACAATTTCACTTTACCATCACCGTTAGGTATGATAGTTTTGGATAGTATATTGCCCAATTAAAATTTAAAAATTGCATTCTGGCGTTATCATTTCTCTGAAATTTCAAAGTTGAAATCTTCAATTTTATGAATTTATTTTTGTGGAAGATTAAAAAATGGAAGATTTTTTGTTTCTTATTGAAATCAGTAGAGCATACCATGTTTTAAATTTGGATTTAAGGAAAACATTTTATAGAATTTATTATAGTTTGGTATGAAAATTGTTCGTCAATTAAATAGGATTCTTTAATCTAATTTTATCAACAAGTCATCAGTAGTTTACAAATTTAAAATTTAAGTCAATGATTTATTAGCACAGCTTAATCACAAATTGAACACTATTCATGGATCAATGGAACTTTACCCTAAAAGAAAAGTTTATTACTAATTTCATCAAAAACAGTGGAAAGATAGTCGGTGTTTTCGAAATCACTCAAAACAGGCGGCTGTGCCATGAAGTAAAATTTAATAACACTTTAGTGGAAATGTTGGCTGTGGCACTTCTGATATAGGAGGTGCAACTCTCGGTTGTTTTTTTACGATTGTATCAATATTAAACGGTCGAAAATATTTTTATTTAAAATGCCTAATGCGAGATGAATCGAAACCGTATAGCTTCGAAAAAGGATATTGCGAAAAGAGACCAAAGGCCTCTGAATTCTTAAATGTGCATCGGATGCATTAGCAAAACCAAACGAAACGTATGAATTCTTAATTTCTTTTGTCCTATTGTTAAATATTTTGTAATATACAGATTTCGCACCAATTTAGCACAAAGAAAAAAATACTCCATCTTTTACAATTCCATTACTATAGCAGGTAGCAACTACTCTGCAAATAATTCGTAAAGGAGTGGAAAATAAAAATTTTTGTTTTAATTTCGCATGTTTGACTGAAATATTTGCATCATAATTATGAAGTCTAAGCTGATCATATTTATTTTAATATAAATGGATTATTTGGTATTAATGCAACATTTTTTTTTTCAAACTTTTAATTCAATATTTGTTCAATATGTATGTAGATGCGACGAAACCAGAAGTAACAAGAATGGAAAGCTAACTTCGGGCGGAGCAGAAGTTGATATACACTTGCAGATATGTGGCAGCTTATATTATTAGATATAATTCGGATCTTATATAGTTGGCCGATCCATATGAAATTTGGCAGATCGAATTTGGATCGGAGCCGAAGTTGATATATCATCTCGAATAAGATCGAATAAGTCTGCTAAAAGAGGAGTCCACAGCAAGTCCCATCTTTCTAACTTGAAAAACAACGAAGTTATGGCATTTCCGATCAATCAGTTATATGGCAGCTATAGGATATAGTTGACCGATCCCGGCCGTTCCGACTTATATACTGCCTGCAAAGGAAAGAAGGATGTGTGCAAAGTTTGAAGTCGATAGCTTTAAAACTGAGAGACTAGTTTGCGTAGAAACAGACAGACAGACGGACATGCTTATATCGACTCAGGAGGTGATCCTGATCAAGAATATATATACTTTATAGGGTCGGAGATGTCTCCTTCACTGCGTTGCACACTTTTGACCAAAATTATAATACCCTCTGCAAGGGTATAAAAACGTGTGCCCGTGCAGATCCGCCAGCGTATGGCCAGAGAACATTTTCGTCCAGGAACATCAGCCAAGTACGGTGAAAAAAAAAAAATTACCAAACCTGTGGGAGTGAAACTTCCACATGTTAGAGCCATTGATCATCCATCCACATCATCTTCCTCACCTTCAAAAAACTAAATTCTTTACTAACACTTACCTATCAGAATACTAGAGGGTTACGTAGTAACCATACCATAGTACTAGAATACTAGAGGATTAAGTAGTAACCCTCCCGTAGTATTCTGATAGTAGTATTCTGTAGTATTCTGATAGTAGTATTCCGTAATATTCTGATAGTTCATCCCTTGTATCTTACATTTAAGTCTTTAAACTTGGTTTAAGCCAGAGATCTTAAGCTCCGAAGTTTTTCCAAGTACACCATTTTTAGACGTGATAGAACACTGCGAAGGGGAATAGAAGTGTTAATATCTTTAGACTCCAAATTCGCTTCTGAAGAGGTACAATCACAAGAGTTCGGTGACATAGAATTTCTTTGCATTAAAATCACTTTGTCCGGTCAATCGTTATACGTTACCTGATCTTACATACCACCTTCGTCGGAAACGCATTTCCGACCGTCTGTCTGATAATGACAATCTGGTAGCTCTTCAATACCAGAACTCATGGGGTCTAATGCTGAGAATTCTCCGTCTTTACTGCTTAACTCGCACCACGACTTCCCTGCGGGTATGTTCGACATGTCACTCGGGCCAATTAACCACGTTATAAATTTTTTAGGTCGGCTGTAGGACTTGTGATTCGTTTCTGATCCTGATCGAATTACTCTTTCCAGAACTTTGCTCCTTTCTAACCCTGAGGATCTATATCATCCCACTCTTGAGTTATTAATCGAAACCAATACTTTAATTGACCTTAAGTCTACACTTAAATCTCATAAAGATCATTTCTTCCGTACGGCTGATTTTATAAAACTAACTAAATTACTTTTGGAATTTGATTGGTCCGATCTACTGGAATGCGATGATATAAACATTGCCTTACCACGATTTTATTACACCTTGAATATATTCTTCGATGCTTGCGTGCCGTGGAAATATCCGTCCACTTCAACTAATCGGCCTTGGTACACAAAGCACCTATTCAATTAAAAGAACGTCATGAATAGACTTTTAAATAAACATAAATTATCTGGCTGTACAGTTAGTTATTCCAGACACTTAGAAGCTCGATCCAATTTCACCGTGTATATCGCTAAATATTATAGGAGTTTTATTCACCGTTGCCGGATTCAGCTTACTCAGGACCCGAAGCAGTTCAATAACTTTGTAACGACTAAGCGCAAACATGTTTCTTTTCCTCCTCTGCTTACGTTTGATAATTCATATGCGAACACTGATTTGGCAATGACCGATTTCTTTGCAGAGTTGTTTTAAACAACGTATTCACCTACCACCATTCCAGCTCAGCCTTAAACTTATAAGATCCAATCAGCCAACCTTATATATTGCCCATCTTTTGATCAAAGTGGTGTCAGGCACCGATGGAGTACCAGCCTGTGTTCTGAAGAACTCCACCGAGGCCATGTGCAAACCGCTCCTTAAACTCTTTAATCTATCGCTGGAGACTTCGATCTTTCCCCTCATGTAGAATGAATCATACATTATTCCTCTTCATAAAAAAGGGAAAAACCCCAATGCCAAAATGGCTTTATGAAGCGCCGCTCCACCACCACCAAATTATTGGAGCTAACATCTTTTGTCATGGATGGGTTCCGGAATGGCTTACAAACAGACGTCATTTACACTGACTTCAGTAAAGCATTTGACTCTGTTAACCATTCGCTTCTTAAAAGTAAACTCAGTCTTTTGGGATTCCAAACTGATCTCCTGATTTGGATTTCGAGTTACTTATCTGGAAGAACTCAACGTATTTTCTTTAAAGATGTTACCTCGCGTTTAGTCCGCGTCACATCTGGGGTGCCCTAAGGAAGCCATCTTGGACCATAACTTTTTACATTATTTATTAATGACTTGCCCCATGCCTTGACTGATTCACTTGTACTTATGCACGCTGATGACGTTAAGCTTTGGAACAGCGGAACAGCGAGTAGTTAGCTTAAGAAAGATTCACGAGAGAAACAACGCAAAAGTTAAGACCAAATTGTCATAATGTTTGGCACCCAAACATTAATAAACCTATGAGACCACTAAGAAAACCATCCTGTCACAGTTCAGAAGTGGGATACTAATGTGTTGGTGCTGTGCAGAGATATAGTCGGAAAAATTGGAACAGAATCGTCGGCGTGGAAAGTTGGTAATGGAAAGTTTATAGCAGAACTCAAAGTTGAGATTTTTGTTGAGAGAACGAAGTCTTCCAGCTGCGGTATCTAGAGCAGAGTTAGTACAGCGACTAGTTGAATTTGAGGAATCGGAAGACGTGCAAATGCCACAAGCAAGTGGAAATGTGAGTCAACGTGAAGGATCCGGAATGTCACAAGCGGCAGCAATTTCACAACTGCAAAATGAAATGACCGAGCTGAAGAATATGATAGCGCAGTTGGTGAGGATGCAGAGGCCAAATGCAGATGATGGAGTTAATCGGCAGCAATGCACAGAGGAAATCAGGCGGAATGTCACAGGAGATGATATTCCTAATCTACAAGCTACGAACAACGTGAGACAATCATCGGTAAAGGAAATCGCAGACACTTTGCCAGAGTTTGATCCAGGAGACGAGAACACTATATCAGTGAACCAATTCATCGATCCTGTCAACAAAGTGGTTGGTGCGTATCGTTGGGACGAGACGTTTTTATTACTGGCAATTTATGCAAAGATCAAGGGACCAGCCAAGATGTGTTTTGATTCTTCGCCAGTGGTGCACACCACATGGAGTGACTTCGCGCAAGCTATGAGGGATGAGTTTGGAGCAAGCTCGGACGAAGCGGAAGTGCATTTCAAAATGGCTAATGCGACCAGACGAGTTTAAGAAACAGGGAAAGAGTATTGTTTCCGTATGTCAGCCCTAGGAGTGCGGTACAGTCTGAGGGAAGCAGTTATCATACGATATGTCCGCGCAGGTTTGCAACACCGAGAATTGCAAAACAGCATTGCAGCAATACATTTTTCGACCATGAAGCAGCTAAGAGATCGGCATAAGCTTCTCGTTAATCTGCAGGACGATCAGGAAAGAAGTCAACTGCGTCAGTTGACTGCATGCCTGAAGATTTCCAAAACCCTAATAGACAAAGCTGACTGGTTATTCACGATACAATTACAAGATGAAAAGTTTCAGATTATTGTAGCCGATATGAAAAGTGCGAAGAAAACTGAGAACGACGAGTATGTAATGGAGCAAGATTGCCTTTTTCGAAAATACGACAAGTTGCTATGGGTTGTGCCAAAACAGCAAAGATACCATATACTTCACGAATGCCACGACAAAGCAGGACATATGAGCACAGCGAAAGCAATAAAGCGCATACTAAATTTGTTTTGGTTTCCCCAAATGCGAAATTTCGTCAAGAGCTATATAAAGTCATGCATAGGCTGCGCGCTAAACAAAATACCAGGTGGATGCCGTGGAGTATCATTACGATGACATCAAACCTATCCCATTTTCTACGCTACACATGGATCACCTATGACCTTTTCCGAAGAGCTCAAAGAGGAATGAGCATATTCTAGTTATTGTCGACGCCTTCACGAAGTTTACTATAGTGCGAGCTGTAAAAGTACTGCGACTAAACATGTCTTGGATGTCCTGCAAGAGGTTACGAGCTACATAGGAATGCCAGGCCGAATCATCACCGATCGAGGTACCGCTTTTACGTCAAAAGATTTCGAAAAATATTGCAAGTCGATCAACATCAAGCACATCCTTAATGCTGTAAGAACACCGAGAGCCAACGGTCATGCAGAGCGGACGAACCGGATTATTTTGTCCATGCTACTGCCTTCGAACGAGAACGAAAAACGGTGCGACGAAATGCTACGATCTATCCAGTGGAGCATTAATACCATGGTAAATAGCACAACTAAATGTTCCCCATTTCAGCTTCTATATGGATACGAGCCCAGAGATATCCTAAAGAACACCCTGACGAGCGTGATCCAGAGTCAAGAGCAGAGCCTGATGACAGATGTCGAGGTGGAGAAGCTACGAGCAGACGCTGCAACTAGAGTCAATGATACATATGGGTAGTATTGAATAGTAAGCAAAACTGGAACTCTAACATAGAAGAATGGTCAAAAAAGGCCTCTGTAAAAGACCTGCAAAAAAGCCATAGGTCTCAAGTGTCCCTATATTGTAAGCTGGACCGCCATAGTCAGACCGATACTACTGTATGGAGTTCTAGTATGGTGGCCAGACCTAAAAAAAACGCCCTTTAGAAGCTAGAAAAAATCCAGCGAGCAGCAGCACAATGTATCAGTGGTGCACTTCGATCCACCACAAACGAAGCCCTAAATGCCGTACTTAGCATATCTAACCCAGGACTAGCTGGAATGGAGCAAGCGAAAGTAGCAGCAATCAGGCTAAGGGAAACCCAGCAATGGAGTTCCTCTAATACGGGCCACGCCACCATTTTACTAATCGACCTACTTATCTCGAACAGTACAGACTGCTGGCCTCCCAGGGAGTATCTACAAACACCACTTCGGTCTCTCATTCCTAATAGAGAGAAATGGGGGAACAGACCCCAGGGCCAGAAGCTAGATTTTGCATGTGTGGTCGTATGCACCGCAGCCTGCTGCACTTCGCGACTCCGCTCCAGCTTGTGTTCAAGATCCGTCAATTGCTGCTGAGCTAATTCACCCGACAACAGCGTGGATTCTCTTCCCAGGTACCCAGGTATTACTTCAAGGTTGATGAACCAGCAGCAGTTTCGCCATTCCAGGTCCCCAGAAATTTATGCCAGCTTCACGATCGACGTCTGCACCTGTAAGATTCCTGAAAATCTTTCTTTTGATGATTCTGGCCTTAGAGGGTAGATCTGCTAGTTGGAGTTTGCCTTTCTACGAGTTCTGTGCATTGAACTGCATTAATCTGGCGGCTCGATTTCTTCGTCGATGATATCATATCTTGTGGCACATTTACGGCAGAGGTTGTCAACATGAGGGACCAAATTGCTGGAGTCCTATTAACACGAGTTTCGCTTGAGAACGTGGTGCTTCAACAATTCGCATGTATTGGCAAGAGTGCCTGAAGAGAATCGCGAGACATACTTGACGTTTGCCAATAGCACCAGTTGCGCCAAAATTTTCAGACTAGCGTGGGAACCTTCCTCGGATCAGCTTTTATTTTTCTGCGCTCAAGACACCCTCTAAGCCGTGTAGACGCTCCATGCTATCCTCAATGGCTCGATTCTAAGGCTATGATATTTCTGTAATGATTTTACATGCATTGGCATTCTTGGGTCTTTTTCAGGAGTTGGATCCAGAATGGAAGGATATCCAAGTCCATGTATTTTGTGGCGCTAGAATCTTCATTCATCATTAGTTGGCTCAAAATCAAATCCACAGAAAGTCCCATCTCTCTAACTTAAAAAACACCAAGGTTATGGTATTTCCGACCAATCAGATATATGGTAGCTATAGTCGGCCGATTGCTTAAAAAATCGAAAGCTTTAAAACTGATAGACTAGTCTGCGTAGAAACACACAGACGGACATGCTTATATGCCTATCTATCCTTTATTGGGTTTTGATGTCTCCTTCACTGCGTTGCAAAATTACCAAAATTATAATACCCTCTGCAACTCTAACCCACAAAAATATAGAAATAAAACCCTGCTATCTTCAGACTCCCAAATTATAATTACACTCCATAAAAATTCGACCCTAAAAAATACCACATTACTGTGCAATCATATAACAAACTAATTATTAAATTAAATACTGTACAATATTATATTATATTGTTATATAATTAACAATTAAAATCGTGGAATCCTACAAGAAAAAATGGTAGCAAGCGTCATTACGAATCTTGACTTTGAAATCGTTTACCATAAAAATAATATAATAAAGGAAGTTACCAATCAACACCAAAAAAAAAACAAGAATGGAAAGCTAACTTCGGGCGGAGCCGAAGTTGATATACCCTTGCAGATATGTGGCAGCTTATATTATTAGATATATATCGGATCTTATATAGACGGCCGATTCTTTTAAAACTCGGCAGATCAAATTAGTTTGCCGAAAGTAGAATCCATACAAAGTCCCAGTCTTCTAACTTAAAAAACAACAAAGTTATGGCATTTCCGATCAATCAGTTATATGGCAGCTATAGGATATAGTCTGCCGATCCTTATGAAATTTGGCAGATCGAATAAGTCTGCTAAACGAAGAGTCCACAGCAAGTCCCAACCTTATAACTTTAAAAACAACAGAGATATGACATTTCCGATCAATCAGTTATATGGCAGCTATAGGATATAGTCGGCCGATCCCGGCCGTTCCGACTTATATACTGCCTGCAAAGGAAAGAAGGATGTGTGCAAAGTTTGAAGTCGATAGCTTTAAAACTGAGAGACTAGTTTGCGTAGAAACAGACAGACAGACGGACAGACGGACATGCTTATATCGACTCAGGAGGTGATCCTAATCAAGAATATATATACTTTATAGGGTCGGAGATGTCTCCTTCACTGCGTTGCACACTTTTGACCAAAATTATAATACCCTCTGCAAGGGTATAACAACTAAACACTAAATAACACTTCCGACTATACTTATTAGTTCACCTTTGCAGTTTAGCCACAGTATATTTTATAAGATAAATATTTTGAATAATATATATTGCAAATATCGGATATAATTGGTCAATCCTATATAATCAAAAATGATTATAATAAGCCGCTGCTTCAAAATAATTTATTACTATTTTAAGCCGTTTTCTATGTTGCTACTTAGATTAATATAAACCAATTAAAGCGGGCCTTCAATAGAAATGTGAGCCTTTAATAGAAATCTTGGAAGGAAACACACATATATTTGTAATGGGTAAATTACAAATATTGCACAGCAGTTAAGTATTCTGTTCTGTCTTAAGTATTCTGTTTTGGCGAAACCGTTCTAACCAGGAATCCTAGAAAGCGAAAAAGATACACAAGCTTGGTTCACACCCTTGACTAGGACTTGCTCCCCCCAATAGTCCAATGCTATAGTCGAAATTTCAGGATGAGCGCATGAGTTTTTTTTAGCTACGAGAAGTTGGGTCGGGTGAAATGATATTTTTCAAAAAAGGGTGCAATCGATTGCCCACAAATGCCCATCAATATTTTCAAATGCCCACCTCCCGTTTTGAAATTATTTAAAATTGAAAATATTCAAAAAATGAAAATTTTAGATTTCGAATTTTTTTTTTTCTGAAAGTAAAATTAAGCCCTTTTTTCACCAATGCCCATCTTTTAGAATTTTAAAATAACATTTACTTTTCGATATACTTAATTCTCAAAGTCTTAAAAATAAAAAAAAATAAAAAACCAAAAGGTGCCCATCATTGCCCATCCTTTAAAACTTACAAATTTAACAAAAAACAAGAATGGATAGCTAACTTCGGGCGGAGCCGAAGTTGATATACCCTTGCAGATATGTGGCAGCTTAAATTATTAGATATATATCGGATCTTATATAGTCGGCCGATCCTTATAAAACTCGGCAGATCAAATTAGTTTGCCGAAAGTAGAATCCATACAAAGTCCCAGTCTTCTAACTTAAAAAACAACAGAGATATGGCATTTCCGATCATTCAGTTATATGGCAGCTATAGGATATAGTTGGCCGATCCTTATGAAATTTGACAGATAGAATAAGTCTGCTAAAAGAAGAGTCCACAGCAAGTCCCAACCTTATAACTTTAAAAACAACAGAGATATGGCATTTCCGATCAATCAGTTATATGGCAGCTATAGGATATAGTCGGCCGATCCTTATGAAATTTGGCAGATCGAATAAGTCTGCTAAAAGAAGAGTCCACATCAAGTCCCAACCTTATAACTTTAAAAACAACAGAGATATATGGCATTTCCGATCAATCAGTTATATGGCAGCTATAGGATATAGTCGGCCGATCCTTATGAAATTTGGCAGATCGAATAGGTTTGCTAAAAGAAGAGTCCACAGCAAGTTCCATCCGTCTAACTTGAAAAACAACGAAGTTATGGCATTTCCGATCAATCAGTTATATGGCAGCTATAGGATATAGTTGACCGATCCCGGCCGTTCCGACTTATATACTGCCTGCAAAGGAAAGAAGGATGTGTGCAAAGTTTGAAGTCGATAGCTTCAAAACTGAGAGACTAGTTTGCGTAGAAACAGACAGACAGACGGACAGACGGACAGACGGACATGCTTATATCGACTCAGGAGGTGATCCTGATCAAGAATATATATACTTTATAGGGTCGGAGATGTCTCCTTCACTGCGTTGCACACTTTTGACCAAAATTATAATACCCTCTGCAAGGGTATAACAAGAATGGAAAGCTAACTTCGGGCCAGGCCGAAGTTGATATACCCTTGCAAAAATGTGGCAGCTTGTATTATTAGATATATATCGGATCTTATATAGTCGGCCGATCCTTATAAAACTCGGCAGATCAAATTAGTTTGCCGAAAGTAGAATCCATACAAAGTCCCATCTTTCTAACTTAAAAAACAACGAAGTTATGGCATTTCCGATCAATCAGTTATATGGCAGCTATAGGATATAGTCGGCCGATCCTTATGAAATTTGGCAGATCGAATAAGTCTGCTAAAAGAAGAGTCCATAGCAAGTCCCATCCTTCTAACTTAAAAAACAACGAAGTTATGGCATTTCCGATCAATCAGTTATATGGCAGCTATAGGATATAGTTGACCGATCCCGGCCGTTCCGACTTATATACTGCCTGCAAAGGCAAGAAGGATGTGTGCAAAGTTTGAAGTTGATAGCTTTAAGACTGAGAGACTTTGCGTAGAAACAGACAGACGGACAGACGGACATGCTTATATCGACTCAGGAGGTGATCCTGATCAAGAATATATATACTTTATAGGGTCGGAGATGTCTCCTTCACTGCGTTGCACACTTTTGACCAAAATTATAATACCCTCTGCAAGGGTATAAATGAGGCAAAATTCCTCCGGAATATACAAATACTACCTACATAGTACCAATACAGCATAAACTTTCAATTGCATAATTATGCGGTTTGGAAAAAAGGGATCGTACTGGAAAATACGGATAAAAAAAATTTTTATTACTACACAAAATATTGGGTTAACCTAACTAGGAATTGCTTAAATCCCAAAATAGGTAACCAATTAAGATTATTTTATAAGAATATGTCCCAAATTATCCAAGTTAAGCCCTTATAAACTAATAAACAAAAGAATCATAAGGTATATTTTTGCAGGTCATAAACCATAAATACGAGTATGCCCATAAAAAACAACATAATTATATAACATTTTAAATTTTGTTTATTGATTTTTACTTATATTAAACATCTGCCTCCGTGTAAAAACAATGTGAATCTTCATACTCGTATTTGTAGCCGTTAATTTTTTTTGCTTGCTTAGTAAAATCATTCCCACTTCCCATTTATCCTGTTATCCTGTAGCAGTAAGCAATGTAATGTTTGCAATGCAATGGATCAGATCCTGATCCCGGGACGTATTCAACAGCTCCTCTTAAAATTAAAGTTTTTTGTTGTATTTTAATTTTTTCGGGAAGCGACTACAGTGTGGCTGATCCTGGCGTTGAAAGCTGTCGAACGCAAATTCTATGTCTATGATGACGTGGGGTCCAGGGTGTGCATGGGAAATCGTACTGACACCGCAATCTTTGCATCTGCCTTTTTTTTGGCGCAAAACAATCTATAATAGTGGCGATTAGTCTTTCATGCACTCCCAGGCTGGTTATTTTTTCAGCATCTACCAGCTGTATGCGTTCAAGGCAATTATTCATATAATTACAACTCTGGTTGCCATTTTCATGAACGTTTTTTTTTTGCAGGCTCGGTATTCCTTCCATGACCTGTTTTATAAACGTCCCGATATTCGCCTCGCAGTACACAACAGAGTCATATTCCGAAAATAGTTTCTTAAGAATACGCCCTCTTTCACAATATAGTTCTCCACTTATTCCATCGATGGCATATTTTTTTGTAAATAATATTATTAAATTTTCTTTCTCCTCGTCAATGGCGCTTTTGTAATAGATGTTGTCCATATACGCAGTCGCCAGAATTTCCACTAAAGAATCAAAAAGACAGGTGTTTTTAAATTTGATTGATTTCTCTTCAATCCATATAGGCCCAAGTGCACCGCCATTTTGCAATATCGCGTCCTTCTTCCTTCTATAGGGTCGATTGTATATCATTTCGAGATTGGCACATTTTTATACCCTTGCAGAGGGTATTATAATTTTGGTCAAAAGTGTGCAACGCAGTGAAGGAGACATCTCCGACCCTATAAAGTATATATATTCTTGATCAGGATCACCTTCTGAGTCGATATAAGCATGTCCGTCTGTCCGTCTGTCCGTCGGTCCGTCTGTCCGTCTGTCTGTCTGTTTCTACGCAAACTAGTCTCTCACTTTTAAAGCTATCGACTTCAAACTTTGCACACATCCTTTCTTTTGCAGGCAGTATATAAGTCGGAACGGCCGGGATCGGCCGACTATATCCTAGAGCTGCCATATAACTGATTGATCGGAAATGTCATATCCCTGTTGTTTTTAACGTTATAAGGTTGGGAATTGCTGTGGACTCCTCTTTTAGCAGACTTATTTTATCTGCCAAATTTCATAAGGATCGGCCGAATATATCCTATAGCTGCCATATAACTGATTGATCGGAAATGCCATATCTCTGTTGTTTTTTAAGTTAGAAGACTGGGACTTTGTATGGATTCTACTTTCGGCAAACTAATATGATCTGCCGAGTTTTATAAGGATCGGCCGACTATATAAGATCCGATATATATCTAATAATATAAGCTGTCACATATCTGCAAGGGTATATCAACTTCGGCTCCGCCCGAAGTTAGCTTTCCATTCTTGTTTTAAATATTTTCTTCTGGGCTTTCCTCCATCTTCAATTTCTAACTGTTTAGTGCTTTTCCAAATATGGATTTGGACGACTTCTTGATGATTTGCATTTACAGGTTTATTTCTGCGGATCTTAAAATGTTTTTAATAGATTCCTTAATTCCTTTATCTTCTCCTTCCGGCTCCAATTCCTCCAGTGTACAGGTAATAGCATTTTTTTCATCGAAAATGTCGCTATTTTTTCAAGTAGAAAATTTTCGTTATTCTGGCTGGCATAGTTTTCTCCCTCCTCATTTAATCCTGAGGATTCGCTCGTCTCCACAATAAGGTTCGATTTCAACATTTTTTTAAAACTTTTATTGGTTTCGCAGGTTGTTGTGACTCCAATGCATCTTATGTAAAAATCCTTGAGATTGGGCAATTTTCATTTGAATACATTTTTCCTCCACATCATTTTTATAATATATGATCTTGAAATTCGACTCGACTTGCAGGACAAAGCTTCAAAGCAGGATGACATATATGTATGTAGGCGACAATCGTTGAAGCTAAAACTCACAGCGTTCAGCAAATCCAAGGAAAAGTTTCACACAACTTCAGGTGGATATATACCCGACATTAATATCAGCCGACTCAGCCAGAATTGGATGCTGCCCGTATTATGCTTGGCCGATAGCATTTGAAATACTGGACAAATTCCGTCGTCACCTTCCATAACCACCTGGTATAGAAAAACGTAGCTTGTATCGCCATGAGGTTTTACAATCGGCAGAACAACGCTTCCAGTGGCATCCACAGATATTTTCCGGACACTTTTCAGTTGCAAAAAGTTTTCGAGTGTAGTAAATGCAGTAGAACTCGTCCAAACCAATATCTAGTATACATCCAGCTTATTCGCCCTCATATTTTTTTAAATATAATGCAGAGATTGAATCGTGTCCTTTGTTTATTCCCAGGCTTCAATGTATAGCTTCCTCGCGCATTTTTCTTAATGTTGGCAATTTGGGACTAAAAATTGGCTCATCTTTCATTTTCTTCGTGGCTTCCTTTCTCCACAACGACGCTTTCTTATAAAGTAACTTATTGCCAATCGTTTTATTCCAGTGCATCTCCGTTTTTGGTTATGTGGTATGCCACGAGTATCTGGTACTGTAACCGAAATGCTTATTCCCAAATTTGGATCAGGTTCCACAAGACAGTGAACTTTAAAAATTGAACTGCACTCACTGCAGTAACCTTCAATTTGGAGTATTTTTTCTTCTTTTTTGCTTATCTTTGCTTTTTTAAAATTGAAGGCACAAAGCAAGGGAACCTTTTCCTGTAAGGCCTTTGCAATTATATCAGTCCAGTCTGGTTGTAAATAATTTTTTGGTTGCAAATCCTTTACTCCTTTACTTTTTCCTTTGATAAATACTTAGTTTTGTTCTTCGTATAAAGCACTTACAAATTCCACAATCGCACTACTTTTTCACAATGTATACTTTTAACGTAGTTTTAAAAAAAACTTTTCACAGATTCTGCGCACGTTTTGAATCACACACTCTCCAATAACAGAATAATCTGCGGTCGGTTTTGGCATACTCGTATATAAAAGCTGCTTTATGACCTGCAAAAATATACCTTATGACTCTTTTATTTATTAGTTTATAAGGGCTTACTCAATATTTTGTGTGGTAATATAAATTTTTTTTATCCGCATTATCGAGTACGATCCCTTTTTCCAAACTGCATAATTATGCAATTGAAAGTTTATGCTGTATTGGTTCTATGTAGGAAGTATTTGTATATTCCGGAGGATTTTTGCCTTTTTTATTTTAAGTATTTTCCCAAACTTCAGTAACGTTTTTTTTTCGACCTGTGTTGTGTAAATTTTCTGGGATTCCCCATAACAGGTACAAGTTAAAAATTTTCCAACAATGAAAGGCATTAATTTTTTTGTAAAATTTTTAAGTTTTAAAGTTCATGGATTTTATTGTGAAAATTTTTAGTTTTAAGATGTGGGCAATGGTGGGCAGCAATTTTTTTTTGTATCATTTTAACATTTTCGCCTTTGGCTGCTTGCCCCAACATCCTCCCCCCGTTGAAGGCTGGCCCTTCGACAGAATCCTTAAGGGGCAGCAGACACAGCCTTGACACCTCACGCTTAGCCGTTCTAACAGCAGTCTTTAATATGGCTGCACGGTTTACTCCGTCACGTCCAGGAATCAGCTCCAGTACCCTGGCCACTTCATTGGGAATAGATTCTCATCCTTCACCAGGATTAGCATCCAGCACCAGGCTGTTGAAACAGAGTAAGATACTCCTCCTTCCAACGCGCCCAGAAAACTTGCTGTAAGAAGGAGACTTTCTGCCACCCATCTAGACGGTTGATGTTTAGGGCAGTAATGTTTGGCTCGATGAATGTTGAAGGCCAATTAAAAAATGAGCCGGAGTTAGCACATCGAGGTCAGCATGATTTTTTGAAATCGGCACAAGGGGTCTGGAATTAACGATTGAGGCTATGTGGCATAACAAAGTTCTCAATTCCTCGAAACTAAGAACTGCGAGACCAACTGCTCGGTATGGGTGATGTTTTGCCGTCTTTACTGCTGCTTCCCACAGACCGCCAAAATGAGGAGAGCATGGAGGAATAAAACGCCACTTAATTGCTTCAGCCAGGCAAAATTCGTGCAGAGATGTCTGGTGATCCTGACTGTGGAATCTTCCGTTCAACTCGATGAGCTCATTCCTGGCACCCACAAAATTGGTAGCATTATCCGACCATATCTGCCTGGGTTTACGTCGCGTACAAATAAACTGTTTGAGCGCGCTCAGAAACAAAGCTGTGGAAAGGTCCCCCAATGGGCCAGTATTGGGAACGGATCTTCGCAACTAACGCCCGAGGGCCAGAGTGCAGGTTCTTCTCATGAAAGTGGGTCACTAAAGTGACGGGATGGCCTCTTGGAAGAATAATAGAATGGCGTCCATCAAAATCTAATGCAGAGTTACGCAGTCGTCCGTCAACATGAATCAAACCAAAACCGTCTACAAAGGGAGCAAGCAAAGCAAGCGGGCTTGAGGGTGGAACCAATCTGCGCGACTTTAACAAGCTCATTTCTTCCTTAAACTCAGTAAGCTGGATGACGCGCACCAGCAGATGGGTTCCTCCTTGGAGATCCTGGACAGAAATGCCTTCGTGACGGATGCGGTGGCAAAATTTGTAGATGTACGCGAACACCCTCTGTAAGGCGGGAAACGAGTTGGCAAACCTTGACAATGATGCGATGTCCTTTGGTGGAGCCGTAGCCAATAACGTCCGGGCGCTAAGTTCGATGGTTGCCCTTTCGGTTACAATGCCGATGGGACACTTATTCTTGGAGCCACGAAGAAATGGAGGGTCATGGGACCAAAGCTGGGAATTCAATAGCTCAAGGGCACCTCTGGACAGTAAATCGGCTGGGTTAAACGCAGTAGGGACATAACGGCATTTCATTGCCTTGGTGAGTTCCTGTATGGAAGAGACGCGATTAGACATAATCCGTGGATCTCCAACCTTCCTTGGCAGGAAATGACTATCCGAGGAAACTTTATTCGCTGAGTTTAATCAAAACTGGCACAGAATTTCAGCCATTCGGAGAGAAGAGATTGAGGAAGGCTTTCAGCCCATGAAAAATTTTCCATTTCCCCATGAAATTTACGAAGCAAGGTATGGAAAAGCTTAGGTTGAATTACGGTGCCTGGCATCATTGAGGGAATATCCAGAGGAGGTAACAGCCGACCCGTCGAAAACCACCCTCAGCTTAGTAGTGGAGCTGTCTTCCTTTAAGACGCAGCGATGGGGTAGGTAATACAGGCACTTACCTCGAAATTCCTGAGGCACCAGAGACATGTGACCCAGATCCAAGAACTCCTTGATGAACGAAGAATATTAGAATATATAAGAATATAAATTTGGATGACGATACAGCTTGCGCTCAAGTGAATGGAACCGACGCAAGGCCTGTGAGTAGGATTCTCCCAACAGCTCCACGTTGTGCTTGATTGAAGACGGACGTGGTGAATGGCGAAGTGGGCATCACAATCAAGCTCCTCCTTAGTAGCATGAACGATCGGCGCAGAGCAGGCCTCCACTTCCCAGAATTGGCGGAGCAGATAATCGAGGCGATCATCGAAATTGTTTGCAGAGACAGCAGGAATCAGCTTACATGAAGCGGCTAAACGAGACTTCCCTGGGGTGCCGCCACCTCCAGAAACTACCCAAAACGCGTCTTTTGCACAAGATTCAGACCGTCTCCTAGCTGGATTTGCTCGACTGAGAGCAGATCAAAAAACAGGTTTGCTCCAATAAGCAAATCCACACGCTGCGCTCTGTGGAAGTTTGGATCCGCCAGAACCACATTGGCAGGAAGCTTCCAGTTGAAGATATCCATGTTTAAACCAGCTTGACGCTCTGTGATGTGAGACGCCACAACTGCCTCAATGTACACAGAATACGTGGATATTCGAGACTTCAGACAGACATTAACCGATGCTCCATCCGTAGTGAATTCAGCGTCTCCAAGACCAGTCACAGCTACAGAGCATTTGGTTCAATGAAGCTGAAGTTGGCTGGACAGGCGTGATGTGATGAGATGAACTTGGGAGCCGGAGTCAAGTAAAGCCCGGCAAGGAAGGAAGGCTCCTAATCGGCAACGGACGAGAATGTTGGCAGTTGGCAAGAACACTATTTTAGCACAGCGATCCTGGGTCACAAACCTGGTAGCTAGCGGAGTCTGAGAGGTTGTAAGCACAGTTTCAGTGGCAGGATCCAAACCGGAAGCGGGAACGGAGACCGTGCTGGATAACTGTTCGCAAGGATGCAACAGAGCATGATGTCGGCGATTACACGTTGGGCAGCGGTTGGATGAGCATCCTCGGGCTAAGTGCTCAGACTTGAAGTAAACAAAGCAGAGGGAAAGACGCCGGACCTCATCGTATCGTTCCTCAACTGGCAAGGCGAGGAATCTCGGGCAAGAAGGCACAGCATGTGCCAGACTGCAGCAGACGTCACACGACGCAGGCGGAGTATTCAGGAGCATGCTCGATCGATTATTAAATGGCCTACTGAAAATGGCCTGACTCGCTGGCAGATGCGGAGCGAGGGCCAAATCCACAGTCTCAAGGGTACGGCACCTTTGTTCCAAGAACCGAGCCATAGATTCCCAATTTGCTAGGCTGTCATAACTGCTTCCTGCGAGAGAATCTTCCCACTTGGCCTTTGTGGCAGGATCCAGCTTTTAAAAGATGATTTGGATGAGGAGGCATCCTTGAATTTCGGCTGGTGTTCCGGAACTTATGAGGGCTCGCATATGACCATTGAAAGGGTTGGATAACTCCCGAAGCGTGCAAAGGATCCTGGCTCATCCACCCTTAGGTGCAGGATCTCGTTAATGTGAGCCTGGAATATTAACCGTCGATTACTAAATCTGTTTCGCAAAAGATCAAGGGCAACATCATAGTTAGCGTCAGTAATCTCCAACGCTCGCACAGTCTCCAAGGCTGAATCCCGCAGACATGAAATAAGCCACCTTAGCTTCTCCATCTTGGTCAAGTGAGGATGGCTGTCAATTGTCGTTCTAAATAGGGCGCAGAAATCAGGCCACTCGGCGTAGCCACCACTAAACGTTGGCATCGGCAACGGGGGCAATGACGGAGCAGGCCTATTGGAGTGGGTGAAATACCAGCACCACTGACACCATCCAACAGTGTAGAGTGCGCAGCAACTCTAATGGAGCGCTGGGCAACCTCTACCTGGATGTCAACATGGACGTCCGTGGCCAGCTGAGAGAATTTCCAATATAGATCGCTTCCGATCGCACTATAGTTGAGCTCCTCCAGTTCCTCCTGCAGTGTAGTGAATCGCTCGCGCAGACGCTTCTCCATTGACTCGAGGGTCAGAATGGCTGAGTCGTCGGACCGCATCGCTTCCTTGACCTTCTGATGCAGGACCTCCATTTCATGACACGTAACCTCGGCTCGCCTCCGAAGCATCCCTGCTTGAAACGGCAGATCCAGTAGCTTCAGCTCCAGACTCCATTATGCAATCACGTAAATCGTATACAAAAACAAGAATGGAAAGCTAACTTCGGGTGAAGCCAAAGTTGATATACCCTTGCAGCTTATATTATTAGATTAAGCTTATATCATTAAGCAGCTTATATCATTAGATGTCTCCTTCACTGCGTTGCACACTTTTGACCAAAATTATAATACCCTCTGCAAGGGTATAAAAAAAAAGAAAACCAACAGGTTCTGCGGCACTTATTAGCGCTGATCACAACAACCAAATACGGGATATAATCACGTCAGGGTCATCAACTGTTACGCTATTAATGGTTTTTAATAGCGGCCGAATACTCAAATGCCGAAATACCAGCACATGAAAGCTAAGCAATAAAACCTCAAAAACATGCAGCTGTCCATAATTCCGTGGGCAAGAGGCGAGGCGGGGGAAACGCACACAGGCACAAGATGAGCTAGTGTGCAGCAGTTTTACAAAGCTCTTGATAGCGCATGCGCTTCAAATACCAGCAAAGCGCATGCGAAACTGGGAGAAACAAAACAAAAATAGAAATTGCTGATAATCCGCCGCTGCTCCTCCGTTTCAGCGTCTTCTGAAACGGCGTCTTCATTTTAACATTTTTGCCTTTGGCTGCTTGGCCCAACAACCACCTACTGGAAATTGGTGAATCTTTCATGCAGCTGCTTTCCACTAAGTCCAGGGTCACAATAGTAGAACAGTTACTTCGCAATACAGCCTTCTCTTTGTTATGGAGGGCTTCTATCTCCATGAAGGTAACTGTGCAGTATCCTCTCTTTTCCGCACCATCTTATCTCTACTATCCGCAACAGATGTCCTAGCTTGTATAGCTTGGGTATGGCGCTATGCTAGTACACAAGGTAGATAGCAAACGTAGGGCAGTTGATTACTATAGCAAATGCAAAATGTACTATATCAAATAAATATCTTATTAAAAGGTTTAAGAGTAGGTAAACAAGAATCGAAAGCTAACTTCGGGCGGAGCCGAAGTTTATATACCCTTGCAGATATTTGGCAGCTCATATTATTAGATATATATCGGATCTTATATAGTCGGCCGATCCTTATAAAACTCGGCAGATCAAATTAGTTTGCCGAAAGTAGAATCCATAGCAAGTCCCATCCTTCTAACTTAAAAAACAACGAAGTTATGGCATTTCCGATCAATCAGTTATATGGCAGCTATAGGATATAGTTGACCGATCCCGGCCGTTCCGACTTATATACTGCCTGCAAAGGAAAGAAGGATGTGTGCAAAGTTTGAAGTTGATAGCTTTAAAACTGAGAGACTAGTTTGCGTAGAAACAGACAGACAGACGGAAAGACGGACATGCTTATATCGACTCAGGAGGTGATCCTGATCAAGAATATATATACTTTATAGGGTCGGAGATGTCTCCTTTACTGCGTTGCACACTTTTGACCAAAATTATAATACCCTCTGCAAGGGTATAAAAATAATAAGAAAGAGTGTTGGCCAGATAAAGCTTTATGAAAATATAAGATTAAAGGTTATACGTAGAGAAAAGCAAACAGATTTGCTAATGACCTATAAAGTCCGAAAATAATGCTCTATAGGGATCGTATATCGGGAGGCATATGTCGAAATACAATAACTGAGGAGTAGTGGACGAAAGTATCTAGTTTCGTCCTACTTATTCAAACGTGTTAGTAGATGCTGGCTATCTAAATTAAAATTGACACGAATGGAAAGCTAACTTCGGGCGGAGCCGAAGTAGATATACTTGCAGATATGTGGCAGCTTAAAATCAACAAGGGTTATACCAGCATAGTTAAGGAACGAAGTGTTCGTTTACCTAGACGATTTCTTAGTAGTGTCCGATACCTTTCCCAGGCATATGGAGGTGTTAGAAGTGGTAGCGCGACATGTAAGCAGTAACATCAACAAAAGCAAATTCTGCATGAAGACAGTCCGGTATATGGGACACGTAGTTGGAGAAGGGGTAATACGAACTGACCCGGATAATCTAGCAGCCATGGCGGAGTTTCCATTACCATCAAATTTGAAAGCCCTGCGTAGGTTTCTAGGCGTGGTAGGGTGGTACCGGAAATTTGTTCATATCCGCTGCTGGCGAAAGTTATTTCGCCAGAAATGGCGAATATAACTCCTATAACATTCTGCATTATGCACGGTGAAGTTAGGCCAAGCAACTTGAGCAACTTATCTTAAGCAACTAAGTGTACAGCCAGTTATTTTATGTTTATTTAAGAGTGGTGCCAGATGCTCTATCCAGGGTAAACGAGTCAGAGGTAGCAGCTCTGGGCGCGAACCATGAACTTTTAGTCGATGTGGAATCACCCGAGTTTAGGTCCGAGTTTTATGCCGAGTTAGTTAAGGGTGTCCGCTTCTGGCGAAAGTTATTTCGCCAGAAATGGCGAATATAACTCCTATAACATTCTGCATTATGCACGGTGAAGTTAGGCCAAGCAACTTGAGCAACTTATCTTGAGCAACTAAGTGTACAGCCAGTTATTTTATGTTTTTTAAAGAGTCTATTATTGATTTTCGTTTAATTAAATAGGTGCCTTCTATACAAAGAATGTTACAAAGATTTATTGAAGCTGGAAGATACACGCAAGAGTCGAAAAATATATATTAACTTATCTAGTTTCATAAAGTCAAACTTACGGAAGAAACAATCGAAAACGGAAGAGTTTTATGTGAAGACTTAAGGTCAATTAAAGTATTGGTTTCGATTAAAACCTCAAGAGTTTGATATTAACGGAGCCTCAGGGTTAGAAATGGGTAAAATTCTGGAAAGAGAGTACTCTTGCAGAAGGATCTGAAACGAAACACAAGTCCAGCAGCCGACGTGGTGAAACGAATTTCTAATGTGGTTAATTTGACCGGGTGCCATGTAAAGCATACCCGCGGGAAAGTCGTGTTGTGTGTTAAGTAATACAAATTGTGAATTATAACCGTTGGACCACATTAGTTCTGCGATATTAAAGTCTCCCAGAGCCAACAACTGGTCACAATTTGGCAATGGAATGGAAACGGATTGAATAGCGGACAAGTGTTGCCAGTATGTGGGCCAGTATAAAAATTAACCGGACAAGAAGATTTTAATGTTAGAAAATTCTATATCACAAAACTCTTGTGATTTTACTTCTGCAAAAACTAATTTTGACTCTACAGAAATTGAAACGCCTCCTCCATTTCGCAGAGGCTAATCACGTATAAAATGGGGAACTTACTTGGAAAAACTTTAGAATATAACTGGAAAAACTATTTGGGAAATTTGCTACGTTGTCCCCTAGTAGTGTGATAAGTAAGTGTTAAGTTAAGTAAGTGATAAGTAAAAAAATTAGTTTTTGCACCTGAGGAAAATGATGTTGGTCTGTAGTTCTAACATGTGGGAGTTTCACATTTCCACAGGTCAGGCTGTTGTGAGAAAACATATTTCTTTTATATGCGGGGTGTCAGAGTTGAGCAGAGTTCTGCTTAGGGGCTTTCATATCCAAAACGACTAAACAGAGATTAGTCGCTTATTAAACTTAATTAATTTATCCACTTTTCAACTTACTTAAAGTTGTCTACGTGATCTAGGTTACAATTAGGATTTGTTATTGGGTAAACTTGAATCCCTCGTGGCTAGTAAGCCCAATGCTCTCCTCCACTCCTGTTCTTACTTGCTTAACGACTCTTTCTTGGATTTGTCTTAACGACCTTTACGTTGGCCTCCCGCAGTCCGCCAAAATTAGGACTGTGAGGTTAATTGAAGTACCATTAGATTCCACGTGCCGCAATGGTGGGTGCAATGTCTGTGTCCATGAAATTTCGAAACCCCCTTTGCCAGATGCGAAGAGAGTTATCTGCTCCACCGTGACTGCTTCTAAACGTATCGCCTTGGTTTCTAAACATACAAGCACTGCGATAGATGCCTTGTATGTATAATGTCCGCGAAACCTGGACGCCTTTAAGTAAAAAGCGCCGGCGTAGTCGACGCTTTGGGGAAAATGATAGGATTTTTCCTTGCTTGAGACAGTGGTTGGGTATTCTTCAGTCGCCTTTGATTTGCATAATCCCAGAGTTATCTAAAAAAAGAGCAAAGAACGCTCAGGGTACTGTGTCGGGATAACAATTTTTTTGCCTTGATTCGGCTGATTCGGCTGGAAAAAAAACACCCTCTCTTTTTGCACCATCCCTATAATTTGGTGGAGAGCCTCTCGTAATTCTGCTACTCGAACTGCTTCCACAACATGAAACCTTTGCGGGTGGCGTAAGTTGTGCAAATATCTGCGAATGTAAGCCATAACGAATAACGAATAGCACGTTTTTATATGATGAGTAAGATGTTATTAGTGAGTCGTCAACTCAGTATGAGTAGGTGTTCTTAGGTTCTGACTCCAAAGATTCTCGTCTTCTCGGAGTCAATCTGGACCGAACAACCAGGGGCCATGCCTGGCTAATTGCTGAGGCGCAATCGACAGAGTTTTCCTCCGAAGATACATGCCGCGTATGCTTGCGAAGAGCCGTCACCGAAGGCTAGTTCATGTTTCCGGGTTTCCTTGGTCTGGTGACCAAGCCATCGAGGAATTTTGAGATTCTCAATGTTTGGTAAGTGATGTCGGAATTCCTTACATCGTGTTTGTAGAATTGAAGTTAACGGGTCGTCCCAATCGAGAGCAGATTGGTACTTATCAGGGGTATCGGACCGTCACTGGCAGATGTCCTTTGGAATACCCTTGACAGCAGTAGTGATAGGCACTATCACTATAAAGGCGAGCAACTAATGAAAGAAACGAACGTTTAGTAAAAGAGAGCCGGGATGTCAAATCGAAGCGATCTTAAAGTTGCGATAACTTGATCATATACTTCAAGTGCTCCGTGAATAGCGTTATGACCGTAGTTTGGACGTCGTCAACATATGAGTTATGTTGACTCTTAAACGAACTAATGTACTGGAGTACTGGAGTTGCTAATGTTGTTCGACTTGAGAAAGTTGACGGAGCACGCGTATGGCTGTATACGGTGCTGATGCAGTGCCGAAAGTGAAAGTATTTCGGCTGCACTCGACAATTTCCTTTTGATCATTCCTCCATAAGATGCGTTGAAATGGAGCATCATCCTGGTGCATATCAATACACCGATGAATTCGTTGGATTCATGATGACTCCGCCTAAATAATTTTGTAACGGTGGGCCGATGCACAATATTTCTTTGAGGGATTTTCCTTGCGAAGTGGTGCATGCTGCATCATATACTACCCGAACTTTGGTCGTCGTGCTTTCTTCCTTTACAATGTGATGTCCATGATGAACATGTGATGCCGAGATTCTGCAGTGGTGATGTAAGAGAGTTTCTTAAGGTCATAATAACTTGTTCTTTGTCAAATTCAGTTTTTAACGAAAGCCATTGTTTTTCTGCTGTGTACGTCCTGTGAGAGCCAATTTGATCGAGATCGAAAAAGCCCGTACCAAAGCATCAAAATTAGTCTGATGTCATTGAATAGTTACCATTTTTTCATTATTATGGTCAAACACGATTCAAACTAATTGGGTAAGTTAAGCAATGAGTTAGTTTGGAGCTCAATTCTGCAAATCTGGCAGCAACTAATAAGGTATTAGATCCACTCCGAATAAAGCCAAAAAACTAACGGAGCCATCCGTTAGTTCCATTTGGTGTACATCTTGGTCCTGCTCTTTAGGCAGTGCTTGCTTGAGGAAATGAAACCGCAAAAGATTCGATAACGACTGGTTCTGGAAAAAAAGTTTCGTAAACAGATCATGGAAGGTTGGCCAACCGTTTATTAAACAGAACGCTGTAATTAATTCTTTTTTCAACTGGTCAACTAATCCATCGACAAAGTATGGGTGTGTGCTTACGAACTCTTGATGATTTTTCTTGAATTGCTGGCTTGGAAAGTTGTGCTTGCTAAAGACGCAGTTGAAAATAGTGTTCAGTTTTCCGAAACGTTCTGTCCTTTTTAAAGTTTATTTGAAGTTGGTTGAGTTGATTATGAAGACCTTTCTAGAGCGCAAATAAGCGGTCGGCGTTGCCACTAGCTGCTTGGGTTTGCTCATTTTGCGTATGCACTGACACTAATGTATTGTCTTCCAAAGGGAGCGAGCGACACGGGCCTAGCGGTTTGTGCGACACGTGCGGAGTTTGATTTCGTTCTTTGAGTTGAGGGGGAGACCAATTGTACAGTGATGAGGTTAGGCTTATATTTAAGACGTTGATATAACTTCGCTGGAATTGTTGTGGATGACCGTATATTCTGGTGTCGTGTATCCCGGGCCACTAGGGCTCTGCTCAGGGGCTTTCAAAAACGACTAACCAGAGATCCATCGCTAAAGATGGAGCGGTAAAAGGAAAGATAAATAACACCCGAACAGCAGCTAATGCCAATATAAAAACTTTGATTAATATTTTTTATATTATTTACTTATATTTATTTATTATTTAATATTTATTTATTAAGTAAATGTAATTATAAAAAAATAGTTGTAAAAAATTGAAGTTTTGAATATGCATTTTTGGCTGTCAGAAATTACTTATTACTTAAATTACTTAATGATCGGAATTGACATAATTCTGTTGTTTTTTAAGCAACAGCTAAGCTAATTTAAGCGATTGATCGGAAATGACACATCTTTTGCGTTTTTTAAGCTAGAAGGGTGGAACTTTCAACGGATTCCATTTTGAGAAAACATATCCAATCTACCGAATTTCATGATTGGATAGGCTAATTATATCCTCATAAAAAATATATGGGGATATATTGTAGTGTATGCATATGCTTATAGGCAATGATCACTGTACAATAATTATTAATCAATAAATTTTGACACTTTGTTGCAATAAATACAGAAACCCTTGACTTCAGTTCAAGTGTAATATGATCAGCCACTTGGGCGCATAAGGCTTAAACGCTTGGTCAGCATTCTTATGCTGCCCAGCTACAGCCACATACGAACTTACGAATAACATAAACATATGCATGCACATCATTACTTCACTCATATATTCGCGAGTATATATAAGTAATATATATTGCCGACGCTCGGCCGGCTTAGAATAAGTTAAAACTGCATCAAAGAATATATAGAAAAGAACCTGAGCAGCGACACGACATGTCGCTCTCTTCAATAAAAAACAAATAAAATAAAATATTAAACTAAATAATACCTGGCGATACTTGGCGATTAATTAAATAATACATGGCGATACTTGACGATTTACTAAATAATACAATATATTCTCATAAGGATGGGCCAACTATATACGATCCGATATATATAATAACATTAGCTGCTACCTTACTGAAAGGGTATGTCAACTTCGGATCTGCCCGAAGTTAGCTTTCCTTACTTTTTTTGTTGGATTTAGTTTATCGCGTAGAAGGAATCTCAAGCAATAGTGAGTTCCACTGAAGTAGTAAATCCCAAAATTCTTCCTTGGGCTTCCTTTTTAATAAGCGAATTAAACCCTATAATCTTAGGTTTTATATAGTTGAGAAACTCGAAACTCGAATCCTTACTTGTTTCTTTAAGAATTATGAAAAATCTTTATTTTTGTATTACCCACTATTTTTTTTTCTTTTAGGCTTACTGAAGATGTTTCTGTATTTGCTAGTTCTGTAGCTCACTTATATAGTAGTTTGACGAAGCCTTGTTTTGATCTAATGTTGATAGGATTTGCATTAATGCGCTCTTCTAGAAAAATGAAAGCTAACATATTTACAGGTAAACAAAAATAAAACCAATAAATTTTAAATAAAAAACTATAATTGCTTACTTAAATACGCAGGACCAGCTTTGTCAGTAAGTGTGATTTTACTAACAGCCCATATATTGCGACTTGTCTCTCCGAAATTTGGACAGTTGGTATCTGAAGAGGCTAACCGTTATGGTTACCTTAGACACATTCACTCCCGTATAATTACTAATGCCGAGGAAATAGCTTTTTATGGAGGACATAAGGTAAGAAACTTAACCTTTAAATGTAATTTTTTTTAATATGGAAGCATTTAATTATTAATTATTAATTATTTTGCAATGTTTTTGTTTATATAATTATAGGATTCAATGGTTCGGTTCAGAAAGAAAAAAGATAAACAAAATAATAAAAAATTTGAATATGATTACAATTTCACAGATTAAAAATGCAATTTTCCATTTAATTAAATGTTTATTAGATTTAAGTCTATTAATCAACCCGAACGCGTACCTATCAGCCTGTTCCAGAGTTGCTAGACTGCAAACTTACCTTTTAAGGAAGATTAGTTTCATGCGCAAATTCCTACAGCGTTGGAGATCATTATCTTAGGGCTACCAGGTCAAAGTATTCCCTGCATCTGAGCCCTGCAAGGACTCGCTCGCAAAACTGCTTTTCACATAGCCATTTAACTTTGAGCCATTTGGGTAGATGGGTAGGTAGCCCACTGGTCTCTGTACTTGTGTGTTCTAATTTCTCTGGAGGAGTGTGGAGGATTACCATGGAGGTGGAACTTAGCTAGTATGGTGGAAAAAGGTGGGTTAGGTGGCGTGAAGTGGTGCATGTCTAGTCTGGTGTGACATGGCTTGTTTTTCTTCTTATACTCGCCTCTGGTAGCCTCACTGCTGATGGTGTGGCCACCTGAACTCCAATTATCTCGACTGGTAGTTAAGTCAATGATTCAATGTCAATGAGTCAATGAGTCTAGTCATGAGTTAAGTCAATGAGTCTAGGGCATCGCAGGGTGCCCTCATCGCAATCCTACCCAGTGGGCTCTCTATGTTGTTCAGACATGTGATCCGAGTTCACGTTGATTTGGAACCCCTCTAGGTAGGGTCTCATCTGCCTGATCGCCCATATTATGGTTAGGCACTCCATTGGCCAACTTCACACGTCTCCTTGTTGCAACTCGTTGTCCGATGATTTCCGGGCTCTCCGCGAATTTCTCTGAAATGAAGCTAGCCGTTGCCCCTGTGTCTATCATGGCCTTGATTTCTGCTCCTCCGATATTGACGATATTCACTGATCGTCGCCAGATAAACCTCCAACTAGCTTTGAGAGGCAGCACTTCGCGATCTCTACCCTCCTCTCTATGGCTGAGATCGCTACGCGTTTCCCGATCGTTGGCAGCACTCTGTGCTCCTCACTCTTATTGTGCCGCACATCCTGCAGAACAATATCCTTGGGTTCCTGCACCCACTCGCCCAATGACCCATGCCCCCCACCCAAACACCTGCGTGCATTCGCTCCGCAGGATCTATGGCCGACCAAAGGTTGGGCGTCGCGCCTCCTTCACTCCAGGTCGCTGTGCGTACGCCCCAGCGAGCCTGGATCAGGAGTCTTTTGACTTGATCGGTTTGTCCCTGATTGGTTTTACTTGTGGGCTTGAGTTCCCGAGCTGGTCACCCCTCGCGGCACAGGATAACACCTGGTCGTCGCGATCAGGAATTGATAAGGCGTACGCCAGACCAATCCGTCGCTATTGCTCCGCCACCAGGATACCTGTTGTGTCCGGGAAATGACCCAACTCGACTCGGTTTACCCTGGGCTTCATCCTTGCCAAGGATCCCGTATCTTTTTTGCACTTGCTTCCTGATGAATCCTATTGAATCCTTGATGAATCGCTTACAGCCGCCGGACTTACCCACAAGGGGTCCTTGAGCCACGGATCACAGATCCTTTTCGCACTCGCTCTAAATCCCGCACTTGAGACTGTCGGGCTTACCCACGGAGGGTCCTTCAACTCAACACTTCCAGCTTCCCTAGAAGTCTCCGTCTCCATTTGCTCCAGGGGCCCTCCTTATATAGCTCCAGAGGCGCCCGTTAATCCTTGCAACTCTTTCTTCCTGCCGATAATCATTCAGGTTTCTATTCTCGCCGTTAATCCTACTTTCCAATGAGTCCCACTGGCGGCGCCCTTTTTCACCCCCTTTTCTCCCTTTCGGCCACCATTGTTATTATGCTGGGAATCGGCTTTCTTCCAAGCGCTCCCCCCGCACTCCCCCATTGGACGCTCCAACTGGATTTCTCTCCTTCCGTAATTTCTAAACACCGCGGCAGCTACGTTCCCCGCTGCCCCCGCTTTCTCTCCAACATCCGTGCACGGCCGCCGCACTGGACCGTCCGGAACCGTTACGTTGTCTCTTATTTCTTCAGCATCCGCGCGCGGCCCTTTCCCCGTTGCTGGCCCCCTCTTGCCACCTGTCTTGGCTTGTGGTAGATTTAATCTCCTCACAGTAGCTTGCAGGCTACCTTTTATACAATCCTCCGCCATACGCTTCGTTTTTTAATCCTTTCCCTGATGTATGAATTCACCAGGCCCCATAAAACAGAATTGGTTGATTGTTCACCTTTTATATATTTTGCTATCTTCGGAGACATTCCTCATATCAGCCTTCCGACAGGTATAGATCACAGCTTTGTTTGCTCTATCCATCCTATCCATTTTTAAGTTTTTATTCCAGTTTCCTGTGTAGTGTGATACACAGGTACTTTACACTACCGCAAATGATTAGAGTTTCTCCCAAGAACCTGTCCAAATACGCAAATTTTACTTCAGTGAACAGAACAAGTTCGGTCTTAAATGGAATAACCTCTAGCCATTATTTGCCTATGCTAAAAGCACCACTAGCTTTTGATTTCCTATTCTTGAGAGGAGAAAAGTATTTATAAAACCGAGGTTTCGTTGATGTTGATGATGGGAATTCAGGGACAAGCTTGTTTAATGCTTTATAAATTACTTCATAAAAAGAATCTTTAGCAGAGTCGATAGAGCGTCGTTAGTGCGCTTTTGGTCTTAACTTTACTTATATTAACGGCTAGAAAAAATTAAAAATACTAAACTAATGAAATTCTAAACTAATAATAAAATAAATTTAAACTAATGGTCTTAAACTAATTGATTAATTTATGAGATTGTGGGGGGGAATTTGCCACGGGTTGACCAAGATCGCTCTTATGATCGCCGCGGGTATCGCCCTCTCGTGGGTGTCTAGGCGCCATGCATCCGATGGTCCTCGCACATAATGGTCCTGCACATAATGGTCCTAGTCCTGTACGTCTCCTACAGGACATTACCTTAAAGCTTGGAGGACTTCGTCGTCACAACCGCGGATAGAAAAGAGATCACTTTCCGCCTTTTCTGCAACCTCTTCTTATGCTCCAAGTTTGGATACGCTAAAACAGATACGTGCCTTCAGTGCCTCAAAAGCTTATTGTTGTTGCTTCTCCCAATCCATTTTACTCCTTTCCGTAGTATGCGAGATATGGGTTGGACGATGGAGCCGAAACCCTGGACAAATCGTTGATACCACGACATGTTCCCCATGTTGGACCTGTGTTGTAGCTCCTTGATTGCGGCTAATTTTTCCTGGAAAAACTGGAGGGTCCGTGCATCGAGTGGATTTTCGATAACTTGGGACGTTAACGGGCTAGCGTGGCTAAATATACATGAGGGCAGCCCTCTTCCCCTGCGTGCATCTGTGCTTTGCGAGGAGCAAGCAAGCGAGGTCTTGGCGAGTTCCGTGGTGGTTCTGCTGCATGATATGACTAGGGTGATGGCGGGCACATGATTTTCCGGGCGATGGGCGATGGCCGCCGTGGGTGTATTCAGTGGTGATGTGTTGATACGGGTTCGGGACGCTGGCATTGAGGATAGTTCAAGACATACCTGGCCGTAGATCAAGGTAGCTCGAATCCCGCAAAGAAAGTTGATGCCTAAAATTATCTCATTCAGGATGTTGGGCATAACAAGCAGGGCCTTGCGAATCGTCTCCTTGGCTAAGCTAATCGACTTTCAGCGCTTTAGTTACCGTCTTAGGCGATCCGACCGCTAGGGAGATCCTCGTAAGAACGTGCTTCACGTTTACTTCCGAGTTAGGCGACCGACTACGGCTTTGCTAATGAAATTTCTTAAGACGCCTGTATCTACAGTGGCTGAAAAGTCCTGGCCTTCGACCGTGATCCGTGCTACGATCCTTCCTCCGGTCCACTGAAGCGGCGCGTCTCATAGTGTGGGAGTGCTGGCTTAGTCCCCACTTGCTCCTGGCGTGTGCGAAGACTCCGTCCGTTTCCCGCCGATCGATAGCAGTCAATGGTCTTTATGTCCTTTCGTCCGCAATCCCAGCAAAAGTGTATTGGTGCACTCTCGCAAAAAGGGTCCAACTTCCCTGCATCAACGGCAGGTACGTGCGATATCAATAGGAAGTCCCGTTCCATGAGTGATGGACTCCGGGACTCTGTAACTACGGGTGCTGGGTCAAGACGCTGCGTCTGAGTTCTTCCTCCCAGGTGCCGGTTTGGGTCCCGATCTCGTGCATTCTCGTATGCGGTGGCTAGATGCGTTAGTATTCTCAACTACTCAAAAAAGTAATTTTCCTTTAAGAAACTTATATTAATTCTTTAAGAAATGCACTCATGTTTCCAAATTTTATATTTAAGCGAAAACTTTTCTTTCAAAAGCAGAAGTACCCCAGAATCTCACAATGAGGTATATTATTTAGCAAGATATCATCAGCCAAACTACGTTTAATGAAATAACAATAGAAAAATCCGGCAATGGATTTCTCAACAACTTTATAAATCTATCTCTCCATCATAGCTCAAATCAATTCACCCATTCAAGAACATTTAAACGACACTGCACTTTTCTTCAAAAAAACATTTTAACATTACACATTCAAAAATGTTCCAAATCAATTCAAACATCACGAAAATATAAACTATTAAAACAAATAGCTCCTATATATGGGGCTTCCAAATAAGAACAATGATTCTACATCATTTAACTTACACAAACCTGTTATCAAACCTAAACAAACTTTTATACTAGCATCATACAACTCCGGTTATTTTTCCAAAAGATAATTTTTATATATACTATATATATTAGTACATATTCTTAATATGTGCTAATTTACATATTCAATTCATATCAAATAAAAAACGACGTGGTAAATTACCGGTGAAAAACGAGCCTTTCACGCCCCACATATTCATATACTATATTGGATTCGAAAAAATGCTATACAGGTATACTAATTAGTAATTACACATAAAAACAAGAAAGGAAAGCTAACTTCGGGTGGAGCCTAAGTTGATATACCCTTGCAGCTAAGTGGCAGCTTATATCATTAGATATATATCGGATCTTATATAGTTGGCCGATCCATTTGAAATTTGGCAGATCGAATTAGTTTGCCTAAAGTGGAATCCATAGAAAATCCTTCTATCCTTCTAAAAAACAACAAAGTTATGTCATTTACGATCAATCGGTTATATGGCAGCTATATAGTTGATATCTGGATATAGTTGACCGATCCCGGCCGTTCCGACTTAAATACTGCCTGCAAAGGAACGAAGGATGTGTGCAAAGTTTGAAGTCGATAGCATTAAAACTGAGAGACTAGACAGAGGGACATGCTTATATCGATCCTGATCAAGAATATATATACTTTATAGGGTCGGAGATGTCTCCTTCACTGCGTTGCACACTTTTGACCAAAATTATAATACCCTCTACAAGGGTATAACAAGAATGGAAAGCTAACTTCGGGCGGAGCCGAAGTTGATATACCCTTGCAGATATGTGGCAGCTTATATTATGAGATATATATCGGATCTTATATAGTCAGCCGATCCTTATAAAACTCGGCAGATCAAATTAGTTTGCCGAAAGTAGAATCCATACAAAGTCCCAGTCTTCTAACTTAAAAAACAACAAAGTTACGGCATTTCCGATCAATCAGTTATATGGCAGCTATTTGTTTGAAATTTGGCAGATCGAATAAGTCTGCTAAAAGAGGAGTCCACAGCAAGTCCCAACCTTATAACTTTAAAAACGACGAAGTTATGGCATTTCCACAAAAAGGCATATGGCATTTTATAAACACAAAAAAAAATAGTTTAAAACGTTTATAGGCAAGTTTAATCGACTTACCTCACTATATCTCACTACATCCAGGTCCACCCATGATGTCTAATACATCATTTTGCTCCTGCAAAAAAAGAAAAAGAAATGAAAAAAAGGTGAACATAAATTTTAAATCAAATAAAACAAGAATGGAAGGCTAACTTCGCGTGCAGCCGAAGTTGATATACCCTTGCAGTTATGTGGCAGCTTATATAATAAGATATATATCGGGTCATATACAGTCGGCCGATCCTTATGAAATTTGGCAGATCTGATAATATGCCCAAAGTGAAACGCATATAAACCCCCATCCTTCTAACTTAAAAAACAACAAAGATATGGCTTTTCCGATCAATCAGTTATATGGCAGCTATAGGATATAGTCGGCCGATCCCGGCCGTTCCGACTTATATACTGCCTGCAAAGGAAAGAAGGATGTGTGCAAAGTTTGAACTCGATAGGTTTAAAACTGAGCGACTAGTTTGCGTAGAAACTAGCTTATATCGACTCAGGAGGTGATCCTGATCAAGAATATATATACTTTATAGGGTCGGAGATGTCTCCTTTAGTGAGTGGCACACTTTTGACCAAAATTATAATACCCTCTGCAAGGGTATACAAAGTGTAACTTCAGAACTAAGGAAGCTATCGAAACATACTTTTCATCGTTTTTAGCTTCTTCACTTTCTTTAATGTCAAAATCTAAGAAAAAAAGAAATCATGTAGCTTTGGTGTTTATGCTTAAATCTGAAGTATTCTTCCGATTCCGGTTCCGGAAGTATTCGCGGTTCCTACTGCATACATACAGCCCACCTTCCGATCAACCGACTGAGGCGGGCTCCTGCCGCATAACGTTCGGCACGAATCGCGGAATTTTTGCCCAGCTTTTGATAAAACCAAGAACATCTTTAGCTTTATTAACCATTGAGGAAATATGGTCGGCAAATTTGAGTTTTTGTCTAAAAGGACACCAAATCATAAATCTGAGTTAATTTTAATCCCATAAAGGATTAGAATTAGAATAGGATTGAAGACTAGAACCATAAAAAGACATAAGTTTGCATTTTGATCCGATTAAGTATTACATCATTAGCTAAATACAATTTTTAAAATTATCGAGATCGGACTTAAGTCTGTTTTGGGCAGAAGAGGATTTGTATTTCAGACAAGGCTTATCATCGTCTGCGTACATTAGTACCAGCGAGTTCGTTAAAGCTGCGGTAAGTCATTAGTAAAAAGAGTAAACAGTAACGGGCTAAGATGGCTGCCTTGAGGGACTCCAGATATAGCACCGCTTAAGTGGGAATGTATCTTCAGATAAAACTCCAATAAAACAATAAAACCAATAAAAATAGTTGAATTCTCGAGGTCGGCTCAAACCCGGTATCCTTCACACATCTACCGTTGGGCTATTCCTGACAAGGTTTCGCGCGTAAAATTTTTTAAACTTCAGTTTTCTGCTGAAGTCAAATGTAGTACCCATTTTTCTATAAGTTTTCACAAAGCTCCGGCACAGTATTTAAACTATTTTCTATAACTATAATAAACTATTTTCAGAGAGAGTTGGAAAGAAAATAAAATTTGATTGAGGAAATGAAATGAAAATTAGAATTTTCTGGTTGAATGCTGTAAGCGTATGGCTGATCTGAGATTTTAGGAGATTAATAAGTTGTTTGAAAACATGTTGCGAAAACGCAAGTAGAGGTGAAATATATTTTGTAGTTGCTCTCGGTTAGCGTAAGCAATTACCGGTAGCGACCTCTGTTAGGTTATTAGATTTTAGCTAACAGTCACTTCCAGGTACTTAACAGCAGAATAAAATTAGAAAGTGCCAAGGAGCTAAAAAGAAAGGGCAAAAGTCTGAGGGTGATGGCAGACGGTCGAAGGAGCACTAGTTCTTTTCTTTTGTGAATCTAGTGGTAGTCAGTTCGAGTGGTCCCCCCAAATCAAGGAATCCTTTTTTTTTTCAACCAGGATTGGCTGGTCCCGAAAAAAGAGTCCTTAGCATGTATTTAGAAGGCACCTGCATCGCCCGCGACTGTGGTGCTGCTTAACAGTGGGAAGAGGAGGCAGGAATAGAACCAACCCATTGTAGTACTAAACGCTAAACACAACTCGGTGTTTGGCTTCGGTCTAAGCCTCCTAAAATGTCGTTCCCGATTCTCGCAAGATGTGGTCTAAGGCCCTTGTCAGGATAGGCAAGGGGCTAGTAGCGAAAAAAAAACGTAAATCGGAAAAAAGAAGAATAAAACCACTCATATGAATGAGAAAAAACAACTCATATTCGCGTCCAGTTTCTCGGACTCCTTAAGTGTTCCCTAAGGATCTTACACCTGTAAGGTCCTAGGCGTTAGGACCTACAGAATATGACGTACAGGATAGCATTTTTAGCCGCGTACAAGCCAGTTTTTTCCTGCTATCTGGGCGTGATCCGGGGTTTTGAGAAAAAAAGGTGCTAGAATGGCAAAAGGAAGTAATAGCTCAGTTTTTTTTTTTATACCCTTGCAGAGGGTATTATTATTTTGGTCAAAAGTGTGCAACGCAGTGAAGGAGACATCTCCGACCCTATAAAGTATATATATTCTTGATCAGAATCACCTCCTGAGTCGATATAAGCATGTCCGTCTGTCTGTCTGTTTCTACGCAAGCTAGTCTCTCAGTTTTAAAGCTATCGACTTCAAATTTTGCACACATCCTTCTTTCCTTTCCTTCTTTCCTTTCCTTCTTTCCAGGCAGTATATAAGTCGGAACGGCCGGGATAGGTCAACTACATCCTATAGCTGCCATAAAACTGATTGATCGGAAATGCCATAACTTTGTTGTTTTTAAAGTTAGAATGGGACTTGGTGCGGACTCCTCTTTTGGCAGACTTATTCGATCTGCAAAATTTCTGCTGCACGCAGAAGAACCTTCCTGGCCGTCATTGCAGGCTGGCCATCGTTTGGGCTGCTTCGCCGTACTTCGACCACAACCCTTTGCGCTTCACGTCGTCGCATGTGACCCACTTTTTATCGCCAGCCATCCGCTTCAGAAACGGGTCGATTTTGTTGCGATTCACCAGCGATGCGTCGATACGGTCAAAGATGTTTTTCTGCGTTAATTCGTGTAGCACCCATTCGTGGAGCTTTTTTTTTGAATCCAATCTTCTTCAAATGGTTTGATGACTCATGGATGACTTGGTCTCTCGCAACCAATTTTCAACGACAGGCCTTCCGGTGCATGGCGGATCTTCGATCACCTCTACACCAGGACGAAAACGTTGAAGCCAACTGTATCGGTTCCATAAACTGGACCCGACAAATTTTATTGGCTTGAGCGTTTTAGCGTTTTTATGTAGATATAGTATGATCTGATGTGATTAAAAGAACTAGAACTATGCGCTTGAAACGACACCTAGCAAAAATACTGAAAGTCTTTTTTGACAACCTTATATATGTTTATCGATTTTATATATTTATACCCTTGCTGAGGGTATTATAATTTTGGTCAAAAGTGTGCAACGAGACATCTCCGACCCTATAAAGTATATATATTCTTGATCAGGATCACCTCCTGAGTCGATATAAGCATGTCCGTCTGTCTGTCTGTTTCTACGCAAGCTAATCTCTCAGTTTTAAAGCTATCGACTTCAAACTTTCCACACATCCTTCTTTACTTTGCAGGCAGTATATAAGTCGGAACTGCCGGTGATCTTCGATCACCTCTACACCAGGACGAAAACGTTGAAGCCAACTGTATCGGTTCCATAAACTGGACCCGACAAATTTTATTGGCTTGAGCGTTTTAGCGTTTTTATGTAGATATAGTATGATCTGATGTGATTAAAAGAACTAGAACTATGCGCTTGAAACGACACCTAGCAAAAATACTGAAAGTCTTTTTTGGCAACCTTATATATGTTTATCGTTCTTATATATTTTTATATTCTTCTTTCCCATGTTTCTGTTATTTGGGACAATTGTAGCTTAGCTTATATATTTAAAAGCAGCGATACCCCGCCTTGGCGATCCAGTGGCCTTTGTGATTTTTCCAATATCGCACGAAGCTCGCCGATGCCACTAAAGCATTCTTACTTTTTCTTTCCACACTTAAAATTTTCATTCAACACTCAATCGTTATTTACATGCAGTGCTTGGCACAGCCTCGCAGTCAGAAAATGTATGCGTTTTAGAAAAGGAACTAAAAAATAAAATTGGTAGCTGCGAGTATGGAAGTAACAAAAATAATAATAAGAAAAAAGTCCTCAATCAAAAATTTATTGATCCTGCCTTTTATCTGTGTATATTATTTCTGTCATGCATAACTCAAGGCCAAATTTATCAGTAACAAAATTTTATTGTTCCCAGGTGGAGATGCAGCAGCTATGACATGCAAACAACCGGCTTATAAATCAAATGAATAACATTTATAGTCAAAGACTTTGGTTTATAATGCTTGAACAATTTTTTATGAAGTACGTTTGGTCTGGTACAAGGACAAGGTTGTTGGCATTTTAAGTTAAAGTCAATCGGAAGTCTTATTTGACCATTGATAATGGCAGCAACTTCACGAAAACGTTTGGCTGCTGCTTTCTTTTTCTGATTTTCAGTTCACGTCGTAGCCGTCCCAACGTATGGTATTATCATCAATAGCGCTGCGAACAATACGCTTGGCCTAGTTGGTTCGGTTATTACTAGGGCGGAAGTACTCTTGCAGAATCTGTTTCGGGAGCAGCTTTCTTCTGATGAAAACTTACCTCAGGCATTTTACACGGAGTAGCAGAAGATCTGCCGGAGCTTCAGTCACCTCCAACGTTCCGCGGCTGGCGCTTACTTCTGGAGCTCCCATGGAGATTCATGGTTTATGTCGCCTTCGGCAGGGTTTGAGCGCAGACTCGTATGTGCGCCTTTTAAAACGTTAACTGTGCCGAAGTTAGAGCTGGCTGAAACTGAGTTATTGGCGAGAATGATGGCAGAGATTCTCAGTCTGGGCGCTTATAAAGGAAAATGGGTTAGTTGGTGCGACTCGTCATCTTATCTCATGCAGCCCTACCTACTGAGTTGATTGGATCCAGTTTACGGTGTCAGGGGCCGCCCTATCTTATAAAGGCACTGGCACTGGCCTGTGATGATAGTAATCGAGAAGCCAGCTTTAGAACTTCGCCATTCATTTTTGATAGTGACATCGCCATATGGCGATGGTCACGTCTATAGGCCTATAGTTTGACAGACGGGCATATTCGTTAACTTTCATGGGCAGAATCTGCATGCTGGACCTTGATCGTTATTGGCGATGATAAATTCACAGCATTCGCCGATTAGGGGAGGAAGACTGTACCCAAGGCGATAAATAAATGCGTGAAAGGTTTTCGAATGAAGCCGTTTTTGTTGGAGCATATGATGGGCGATCTACCGAAGGAGAGAGTGGACGGTTATCAGGTCTAACTTCACATGCTATATTTTATTAGAAAGATGTTTTAAATATCTTTTAGACTTTCTTTAATATCAAATGTCTAAATCGTAAGAAAAAAAAATACACTGAAAGGGAATTTTTTTTTTTAATTTGGTTCTTACGATCCTACTCATATTGCATGTATAGACAACAATAACGCAACTTTAGATATATCGTTCATATCTGTAGAGCTACCCATGGTGCTGCCTGTGAAGCTAAGGTGCATATTCATAGCAATACATAAAGTATTCGGTTGCCGATAGGATTTTTGTAGTTTGCGAACATAAAAAACAAAACCATAAATAGAAATAATGCAGTTAAGTTAAAGTTTTTTATTAAGAGCTAGCCCCTGGCCGAGACCACACTCTGAAAATATACTCCCAAACAATTCACAAATAGCTGATGGCGCTTTGCCTGGCGGCGACCGCACTCTGAAAAAAAATATCCCAAACAATTTGCAGTTTCTTTTCTCCACCATTTGAAACGATTTTCAATCGAAATGAGCTCCAGATAGCGCTCATTTTTGGAAGATTTTTAGATTAGCACGGAGCAACAACTGAATTTTAGAAAATGTTCGCGCGAAACCTTGTCCTTGTCAGGGATAGCCCTAAGGTAGAGTTCTCGGCTGATGTGTAAAGGGCACCGGGTTCGAGCTGAGTTCGAGAATTCAACTATTTTTGTTATTTTGTATTTTTACTCATTAATTTTTGTTTTTATCAAGTTTAGTTATAAAAACACCTGGTATTTACGAAACATTTACGAGGACTAGTTCCCAAGGAGACGCCAACTTCATAATGCCCTTCTCAAAACTCAAAGAGCCAATTTTCAGAAGCCTCTTTTGTAGCCATTTTCCGACTTCTAAGCTCATTTGCCAAGACAGACAGTGAATGATTCCCTGCCAATCCAACCAAACACGCAGCAGAACCTTCCTGGCCGTCATTGCAGGCGGGCCATCGTTTCGGCCGCTTCGCCGTACTTCGACCTCAACCGTTTGCGCTTCACGTCGTCGCATGGGACCCACTTTTTATCGCCAGCCATCCGCTTCAGAAATGGGTCGATTTTGTTGCGATTCACCAGCGATGCGTCGATATGAACAAAGATGTTTTTCTGCGTTAATTCGCGTAGCACCCATTCGTGGAGCTTCTTTTTGAATCCAATCTTCTTCAAATGGTTTATAGCGGTTTGATGACTCATGGATGACTTGGTCTCTCGCAACCAATTTTCAACGACAGGCCTTCCGGTGCGTAGCGCATATTCGATCACCTCTACACCAGGACGAAAACGTTGAAGCTAACTGTATCGATTCCATAAACTGGACCCGAAAAATTTTATTGGCTGGAGATAAATTTTTGGCTTTGTCGAAGTAGTATTGTAAAATACTACTAATACTACCTTTATTTTGCTCCATGTTTTCACCACTATAACTCACGAACCACTTAACCAAACAACGAACCATTAAACGCGTGTTTTAGCGTTTTTATGTAGATATAGTATGATCTGATGTGTTTAAAAGAACTAGAACTATGCGCTTGAAACGACACCTAGCAAAAATACTGAAAGACTTTTTTGACAACCTTATATATGTTTATCGATTTTATATATTTATACCCTTGCTGAGGGTATTATAATTTTGGTCAAAAGTGTGCAACGAGACATCTCCGACCCTATAAAGTATATATATTCTTGATCAGGATCACCTCCTGAGTCGATATAAGCATGTCCGTCTGTCTGTCTGTTTCTACGCAAGCTAGTCTCTCAGTTTCAAAGCTATCGACTTCAAACTTTCCACACATCCTTCTTTCCTTTGCAGGCAGTATATAAGTCGGAACTGCCGGGATCGGTCAACTATATCCTATAGCTGCCATATAACTGATTGATCGGAAATGCCATATCTCTGTTGTTTTTTAAGTTAGAAGGATGGAACTTGCTATGGACTCTTTTATTGGCCGACTTATTCGATCTGCCAAATTTCATAAGGATCGGCAGACTATATCCTATAGATGCCATATAACTGATTGATCGGAAATGCCATATCTCTGTTGTTTTTTAAGTTAGAAGACTGGGACTTTGTGTGGATTCTACTTTCGGCAAACTAATTTGATCTGCCGAGTTTTATAAGGATCGGCCGACTTTATAAGATCCGATATATATCTAATAATATAAGCTGCCACATATCTGAAAGGGCATATCAACTTCGGCTCCGCCCGAAGTTAGCTTTCCATTCTTGTTTTATTTTCTTCTTTCCCATGTTTCTGTTATTTGGGATAATTGTAGATTTGAAAGCAGCGATGCCCCGCCTTGGGGATCCAGTGGCCTTTGTGGGTTTTTAAATATCGCACGAAGCTCGCCGATGCCACCAAAGCAGTCTTACTTTTACTTTCCAACCTTAAAATTTTCGTTCAACACTCAATCATTATTTCAAGCAGTGCTTGGCACAGCCCCGCGTAGCAGTCAGAAAATGTATGCGTTTTAGAAAAGGAACTAAAAAATAAAATTGATAGCTGCGAGTATAGAAGTAACAAAAATAATAATAAGAAAAAAGTCCTCAATGAAAAATTTGTTGATCCTGTCTTATATCTGTGTATATTATTTCTGTCATGCATAACTCAAGGCCAAATTTATCAGTAACAAAATTGTATTTTTCCCAGGTGGAGATGCAGCAGCTACGACATGCATACAACCGGCTTATAAATCAAATGAATAACATTTATAGTCAAAGACTTTGGTTTATAATGCTTGAACAATTTTTTATGAAGTACGTTTGGTCTGGTACAGGAATGATTATGGTGTCGCTTCCAATTTTGACTGGCAGTGATAGTAAAACATCGTCAGGTCATGATTGTGTCAATAAGGAATCACACGTTAGTGAACGCACTCAATATTTAACAACAGCCAGAAATTTACTTATTTCTGCGGCAGATGCAATTGAGAGATTAATGTCCTCCTATAAAGAGATAGTGGCTCTTGCTGGATACACTTCCCGGGTTGCTGGTATGATGGATGTGTTTGAAGAAACCGCTCATGGAGTTTACTGCAAGGCAACTGTTGCGAACAATGATAATAAAAATGCAATTATTGAGTTTCGTAATGGAAGACCAATTGCAAAGGGTCGAATAGTATATACAAATGATCCAAATAATATGTCAATTACCTTAAGAGAAGTCCCAGTAGTGACACCTAATTGTGATATAGTTGTACCCAACCTAACACTATGTATTCAGCCTGGTGTGCATTTGTTAATAACTGGCCCAAATGGATGCGGAAAGTCAAGTTTGTTCCGAATATTAAGTGGACTTTGGCCAATATACGCAGGCGAATTACAGATGCCTCGGCCAGTGGAAGACGTCCCATGCATGTTTTACATTCCACAACGACCATATATGTCGATTGGAAGTTTGTGCGACCAAATAATATATCCTGATACACGGGATGATATGAAGCGAAAGGAAATAACTGATAAAGAGCTAAACCATATTTTAAAAATGGTTAGCCTTGAACACATTGTCCAACGGTAAGAAATATGAGCAGCTGTACAAGTGTTTTTATAATAATATATTATTACTTATTCCAGAGATGGATTTGACGTTGTCCGTGATTGGAAGGATATATTATCCGGAGGAGAAAAACAACGAATGGCTGTTGCTCGCCTTTTCTACCATAAGTAAAATTATAATTTTAATCGATCTATATGAAATTTTTCAGCAATTAAATAATTTATTTAAGACCACGGTACGCCCTTCTTGATGAATGCACAAGTGCAGTATCAATTGACGTTGAGAGTTCAATATATGAAATTGCCAAAGACATGGGAATTACTCTGTTAACAATTACACATAGACCGACGTTATGGTATGAAAAATAACGCGTTGTTGAATTTTTCTTTCTTACATTTTTATTTTATTTAGGAAATACCATACTCATATTCTGGAATTTGATGGTTTGGGAAACTGGTGTTTCAGAAGAATGGATGAGAATGAGCAGCAAAACGAAAAGTTCCTTCAATGAATAACTGAATATTATCACTGGATGTGTTGTAAAATTACTACTCTCTCTAATTAGAGTGAGCGGTTAATTTTACATAAAAATAATCATTTTTTAATACTTTTAATAATATACTAATTAATATATTTAATTAAATATTAATAATATTTTATAGTATTCCAAATATTTTTGTGATTTTTCTGTCCACTGTTTGAATTGATATTTTGGAAATAAACGTACTTTTTTATAAAAACTCCCAAGATCTCAAACATAATTGACCATTTGGTACGGCAAAAATATACGGCAAGCTGCTAGCATTGGCAAATAAGAGATGCTGATAATAACAGATTTAAGATTTGCCGCTCTTTTCAGGCTTTAAAACAGCTGAATATGGGAAAATGGCTTTCATCCTCGTTGTTAATAATCATCGAAGGAAACCCTTGGAACGTCTGCTTCTGGCACCTGCTTCACATGGTTCTCATTTCTTATTAAACTCCTGCTTCCACCTGATTTTCTTATGCTTTTCCGCAGCTTTATTTAAATATAAAGGTCAATTTCTTCATTTATGGGTGCTAGATACATGTGTCTTTGAATGAACTGATGTACCAGAGGGCTCCAGTGTTTTTTGGAATTATTTCTATGTTGCTGCTACTTGCATTTCCTTAGAGTTCTGACCCGTAAGTCCAGATTGGTTTTAAACACGGATAAAGTAGAACTATATATTCTACTGCAAGTGGTAAACGGTAGTATACCGTAAAGACGACTGGCCTTTAGTTTCAAGTGGGTCTTATTTTTGCTTCGATTTTCTTTTTAGTAAGCCTTCTCTTTAGGTTGTGACGATCCAAATGAAGTCTCACTTTTTATATTTTTATTCTTTTTATTTTTTTTTGTTCCTTATTCGTTTTTCAAAGCATATTATTAGATAGTCAATAAGTTAAGCTAAGATCTTATGCAAATAGTTTTAAGTAATGTTAAGAAAGTTCCAAGGAGGGAACATAGAAACCCATCCGTTCGTTTTTTAACTCTGGGAAAACATACCCAAATGATACGATCGTCGAGTGACTCATGTACCTATCGACTCGACCGGTTGACTCTTCAAAAGTCGATTTTTCAAAGTTGACGACGGCCGGAAAACGAAGTAAATTCAAACCCAGTCAACGATCAACAAAAGACAAGGGAACAAACAATGAGACACCAGAAATGCAGAAAATACAGCATGTAACCATCGTTAAGAAGGGCACCCCATCTGTAGTACGAGAGAGGAACGAGGACACCACGAGACAATGGGGAGTCAAGAAGAGCAACGAGTAACGGAATAAACCACATGGATATATAGACAACGGAGACCAGGGCTGAAACAAAGCTTTGAACCACGAACACAGGTGACGGAGGTACAGTAGAGAGGGTACATTAGGGTAGTACAAGGTTTGGGGTGGCCTCATGAAACAGACGATTTGTGCCGCATTTCGCTTCGGTGGTAAGACCCATGACCGACTGAAACGGAGGAATCGTCCATGGAACTGGGGAGATGAGCAACAAGCCGCCTTCGATCGACTCAAAGAACTGCTCACGGACGCGCCGATACTTGCTTGACCAGATTTCTCCGCAAAGATGACAAACGGATGCAAGTAATAACGGGATCGATGGAGTATTGGCGCAACTCGTCGATGACCAAGAATGAGTTATCACTTACATCAGCAGAAAGTTAGACGCTGCAAAATTAATTACACGCCGATGGAAAAGGAATGCCGATGGTAAAGGAAAAGGAAAGAAGATAGTTTAGGGAATTCATAAGTTAAGGTGCTAATTAGAAGGCTACAAGTTTGACGTCGTTACCGACCATCTAGCGTTAAAAAGGCTCGACAGCATTGAGAATCCGACGGGTAAAGTAGCCAGATCGGCCCGAGAACTTCAACAAAACGAGTACTACCGCCGCGGCAGGTATAACATGATGGAAAAATAATGGAGACAATAACAAAGGAAATGTTTGAAGTTAAAAGCTTTAAGCCAGAGAAACTAGTTTACGTAGAAACAGAAACGGACATGCTTGTATCGACTCAGAAGGCGATCCTGATTAAAAATATATATTCTTTATAGGGTCGGAGATGTTTCCTTGCCTGCGTTGCACACTTTTGATCAAAATTAAATTACCCTCTGCAAGGGTATAAAAAGTCGTCGTCTCCCAAAAGACGACGGAGAAGTCACCGAAAATGAGTCACTCAAAGCTAACCATGACCTTAGCCATTACATAATTAACCATAGATACACTCACAATCAATTCCTGAAAATTAGATAAGAGCGCTAAGTTAATGTTATCATTAATCACAGAAAAATGTATGCCTGTCGCTTCGACTGTGGTCCGTTAGTTTTAGGCCGCTAATGACAAAAGAACCAAAGCTATGCAGTTGGGCTTCACTGATGGATCCATTCATAGTTTTGCTTGCAGATTGGGATGTATCGACTCAGGTCAGATCTATATAAGCTTTAACAGCGCGACTTTCGTTTTCATTGCCAATAACGTACATTTCAAGGATCTTTATTACCTAAATGCGTAGGTAAGCAACTGCTGAAAATGTGTTTATGCTTGAAGTTCTTGTCCCGGACATATGTCGCCGCTGCTGGTAACCAAGAAGCTTCAAAGATCGTAATGTATCTGTCTGGATCTTGACTTTTGTTTCCGTACCTACAAAGGAATTGCAATCGTTCTGATCTTCTGCTCGAATCTTCCCTTGGTGAAACATCTCTCTTATGTCTCCGATGATTCCTATACTTCTCTCTCAGAACCGCATAATGAATCGGCTGTTCAAGGTGCTGTTCTCAACTCACGCTTCCTCAGTGACTTCTCCATCCAATGCCTCACGTGAGGTTGCTATGTTTGGTTAGACACGCTCACTCAGCTCCAGACTCTCTTGATCCTTAGTTATCTACATTTTTTTTTAAATATTGGCCCGCCAATTGACTTCGCCTAGGTGGGAGTCCGTACGTTTTTTGTGTAATTGTATTTTTCGAGATTTTCTGTTTTCAATATTTATTTACTTCAGGTGTCGTCTTTATGGGTAATAACAATAATGTATGAAACTAGAATCTATAACCTTCCTTTGTGTTGTTTGAGAAAAAGGAAAAATTAGAACAAAGACAAATAAGGAAAAATTAGAAAACTTGTACGCCCCTCCGAATTAACTTGCGACTCGACCATTCACCCGGTGAAGCTTCTCGTCGCTCACAAGATTAAAGGGTGAAAGATCCGTCTCGCGTTGCCTATCAGTTTAACGATGTAACAACGACGTATAGTTTATTACGTCCTTATGAAGTCCAACATAAGTATGCATAAGTGGTGAACTTGTCGCACTCACGAAAGGGTCATATAACATGTCAGCGTGTAATGCGTTGATAAGTAGTTTTGAATAGATTAAGGATTTAAGTTTCTTATAAGAGTTTTGTTTTAAATAAGCTCAATGTTGAAAAACAACTCATTGGAGTAACATTGCTTACAGTGGAAACCTATTTTTTTGTTGAAGTTATATCGAATTAATCGAATTATATATTTGAGGGGGAAAAAAATAAAAATGAACAATAATCATTATGTGTGATTTTTATTTTTCAATGAGAAAACAATGACTATTCTTGATTTTTTTTTATTTCGCACAGAGAATAATCATTGTAATTATAATAGAATATCATAGATTTTACTTTAATATCATACATTAACAGAAAAAGTAGGTCAGACGATCCTTTTGAAATTGGCACATCGGATATGTTAGTACAAAGCAAAATCCCTAAAAGGTCCCAATCTTTCAGCTCGAAAAACAACAAGCTTATGCCATTAACACTCGTTAATTTATATGGCAGCTGTAGAATATAGTCAGCCGCTTCTTATGATTTTTGGTAGATCGTATTACTTATGTATATGGAACCCAAAATGAAACCCATCCCTCTAACTTAAAAAACACCAAAGTTAGGGCATTTCCGATCAATCAGTTATATGGCAGCTATAGTATATAGTTGACCGATCCAGGCCGTTTCGATTTATATACTGCCTGCAAGGGGAAAAAAATGTATGCGAAATTTTATGACAATAGCTTTAAAACTCAAAGACTAGTTTGCGTAGAAGCAGACAGACAGACGGTCAGACGGAAATGCTTATATCGACTCAGGAGGTGATCCTGATCAAGAATATATGTTCTTTATAGGGTCGGAGATGTCTCTTTCACTGCGTTGCACACTTTTGACCGTAATTACAATACCCTCTGAAAGAGTATACAAAAAAAATTCGATAGCGTTAACTCGTCTCGATGTTGATGAGGGGCATCGACTTTAAAATCGTTAGTTTTTGGAAAAATGCTTTGAAAAAAAGTTTTAAGCACAAAAAAAAATAGTTTAAAACGTTTATAGGCAAGTTTAATCGACTTACCTCACTATATCTCACTACATCCAGGTCTATAGAGGATGTAGCTACCACACATGATGTCTAATACATCATTTTGCTACTGCAAAAAAAGAAAAAGAAATGAAAAAAAGGTGAACATAAATTTTAAATCAAATAAAACAAGAATGGAAGGCTAACTTCGCGTGCAGCCGAAGTTGATATACCCTTGCAGTTATGTGGCAGCTTATATAATAAGATGTATATCGGGACATATACAGTCGGCCGATCCTTATGAAATTTGGCAGATCTGATAATATGCCCAAAGTGAAACGCATATAAAGACCCATCCTTCTAACTTAAAAAACAACAAAGATATGGCTTTTCCGATCAATCAGTTATATGGCAGCTATAGGATATAGTCGGCCGATCCCTATAAAATTTGCAGATCGAATAACTTTGCCCAAAATAGAATATACAGAGAGGCCGCTATATTATATGGCAGCTATAGGATATAGTTGACCGATCCCGATCTTTGTTGTTTTTTAAGTTAGAAGGATGGGATTTTTGTGGGTTCTACTTTGGTCAAACTTATCCGATCTGCCAAATTTCATAAGGAAAGGCCGACTATATATGATCCAATATATATCTAATTTTATAAGCTGCCACATATCTGCAAGGGTATATCAACTTCGGCTCCGCCCGAAGTTAGCAAGTCCCAACCATATAACTTTAAAAACAACAGAGATATGGCATTTCCGATCAATCAGTTATATGGCAGCTATAGGATATAGTCGGCCGATCCTTATGAAATTTGGCAGATCGAATAAGTCGGCTCCCGGCCGTTCCGACTTATATACTGCCTGCAAAGAAAAGAAGGATGTGTGCAAAGTTTGAACTCGATAGGTTTAAAACTGAGCTACTAGTTTGCGTAGAAACAGACAGACAGACGGACATGCTTATATCGACTCAGGAGGTGATCCTGATCAAGAATACATATACTTTATAGGGTCGAAGATGTTTCATTCACTGCGTTGCATACTTTTTTCCAAAATTATAATACCCTCTGCAAGAGTATAACAAACTAACAAAAATATTTGAATTCTCTAACTCGGCTCGTTCCCGGTACATTTTAAACAACAGCCGAGAACTCTAGCGTTGCGCAATCCCTGAGAAGGTTACATGCGAAAAATGTTCTAAACTTCAGTTGTTGCTCCGTGCTACTTTAAAAATCTCCAAAAATCAGCTCTCCCTGGAACTCGTGTTGTTTGGGATATTTTTTGTCGGAGTGCGGTAGTGGCGAGGCAAAGCGCCATCAGCTGTTTCTGAATTGTTTGGGAGTATTTTCGGAGGGCGGTCGCGGCCAGTGGCCAATTCTTAACAAAGAAAATTTTTGTAAAATTAAATTATTTAATTTAATTTCTTATATTTACTTTTTATGTGCGCAAACTGCAAGAAGCAAATCGGCAACCGAATAGTTTATGTAATGCTATGAATATGTACCTTTGCTTCACAGCCAACACCATGGGTAGCTCTACTTATCGAACTATATCTTGAGTAAGAGACTTTTCCCACATATGAACGATATATCAAATATAGCGTTATCTCAAGGGCTATCTCTACATGCAATATGAATTTTTTTTCCTACGATTTAGGCACTTGAGCTTAAAGAAAGTGAAAATATATTTTAAAAACCTGTCTAACAAAATATAGCATGTGAAGTTAGGACTTTTAAAAATTTCTAAATTTGATTGAACAATATTATTTCAATAAGCAATGGGTGGTTTTACCTTAAATGTATTGGTAGCCCAACCTTATTTTTTTGGTACCTTCAACCTTGCCTTTTTTTCTTTTAAAATTTTGAAAAAATTTGAGTATATTAGTTACTAAAATTTAATAAACGTTTTTAAGCAAAATACTACATTTAAAATACGCGTAACTTTACTACCAATGCACCTAACTACACATGATTTGATATATCGTTCATATCTGGGTTCAAATCGCTGACTCTAGATATAGTTCGATAAGTAGAGCTACCCATGGTGCTGGCTGAGACGCCTAGGTGCATCTTCATAGCAATAAACATTCATATATCTTCATATATAAACATATTCGGTTGCCGATTGGCTTTTTGTAGTTGGCGAACATAAAAAAAAACATTAAATAGAAATAATTCAATTAATTTATTTAATTTAAATATAAAGTTTTTTATTAAGAAGTGGTCACTGGCTCCGATTACCCTCTCCCAAGCAATTAACAAACACCTGATGGCGCTTTGCCTGGCGGCGATCAAACTCATCCAAACAATTCACAAACAGCTGATGGCATTCCACCTGGCGGCGACCGCACTCCGAAAATAAATATCCCAAAAAATTTGCAGTTTCTTGTTTTCACGACTAGAAGCGCTTTTCAATCGACAACGAAATCCAGAGAGCGCTCTTTGTCGGGTCAGGCAGCAGCCACGGCATAAATTTAATCAATAGAAATGTAACATATATTTATAAATGTAATAACTATAGTTAAGAATATAATCATTTCCTCATTGCTATTGTTGGTCACAAGCCGACTCTTCTCGGCCGCTCGGCTTTATTATCTTTTTATTATCTTATCTTTGTCATTTTAAGTTAACGAGCTTTCGCCCGGCCTATGCTCAAAGTCGGTCTCACTTATACTCTTTATATCAGTGCATACGCATCATAAAATCGGAGCTTTCTCACTCCCTGCCATATGCGAATAAACAAACATTTATAACGTTGTGAAAATAAACAATTTCCCCTTTTTGTGTTATTTTGGAAAAAAGGGAAAAGGTCATTGAAAAGGCTCAATGACCAAACATTGGTGACCCCGACGTGATCTAATTAATAAAATTAACAATTCCACGATCATAAAACAGAACCAGTGCGAACATACCTGATTCAGTTTTTGTGCGGTGTATTAACATATGTATGTGCATTTTGAACATAAACGGCATACAGTGCATCAGTGAAACAATTATTTTGTATTTATACACAAATCATATAATAATATAAATAAATACATAGGCATAAAATACAATTGTTATCCGGTCCACCAACATACATACATACATACATACATATATGCGTTCCACTTGCAAGTGCATTCGCCTCACACAAGCGTTCATATATATATACATTCCACAACTCAGCGTACGGTTCTGAGCGCACAGTGGGATAAATCGTGTTCGCTGCGCTCAAATAACATTAAATATAATAAAATAAACAAGAGCTATAATTTGGCGCCAAATTTAATTTGTGCGTGTTTTTACTTAAAGTGAGCGAATTTCAATCATAGTGGCGATGAACTACAGCGGCGCCGTCACAGGAGAACCCACTCCATCTCGGAGTGCGATTTTAAAATGCAAGGCAAAGGGTATCCTCCAGGATTTGAAGAGGATCCAAGGCGCCCTGCAGCCAATGTCAAAGGTGGAGGACGCTATGCTCCATGTGCGTCACGGCCAGTTGGTCGCCATGTACGAGGATTTTAAAGCCATTCACGGGGAGCTGGAAGAGTTAGATATTGCTGAGATAAACAGCGACTTGCGATGGACAGTGTCTGAGCTTGTAGCTACGATGCATGCACGAGACGTCGTTGCGCTCTGCTCGAATTGCTGCCCATTCCACCCTGGCCAGCGGAGTTTCCAGTATCCAGGTGGACCCAGCGCTCAGTCGGAGTTTTCAAGCCTTGCCTCCTCTTCCTCTTCCTACTTTCAGCGGAGGATATTCAGAGTGGGCTGAGTTTCATTCGGTCTTTTCGACGATCGTGGGCTGCAATCCTTATATAAGTAAGGTGGAAAAGTTTCAGAGGTTGCGATCGTGTCTTCGGGACTCCGCTTTAGAGGCAGTCCGTTCCTTGGAAATCTCCGAGGAGAATTATGATGTCGCAGTGCAGCTTTTGGAAAATCGATTTAATAACCGTCGGTTGATTTTCAGGCTGTGAACGAGATTCTGGGCCTCAATCTATTGGAAGGTGGGTCAGTGGCAGCGCTTCGAGGGCTGTCCGATAAGTTCAATGCCCATATGCGAGCCTTAAAAAATTTGGGGACGACAGTTCAGATCGCCGGCTGCATCATCGTCCAGGTACTTCTGCAAAGGTTGGATCCAGCCTCTCAGGCCAAGTGGGAGGAAGGTCAAAATGCCTCGAACTCGGATCTCATCCCTACTTGGGAGTCGATGGCAGAGTTTTTGGAACAGCGTTGCAGGACTTTGGAGGCTATGGATGTGGCCTTGGCCGCCTACGCGCCGGGCACTCAGGTGGGAAGACGTAGAGTCGCAAATAATAGTAGAGCGTCCTTTATTATTACTAATTCGCCTGCCTCTGCCTGCATATTATGCGGTGGGTGGTCCCATGTAGTTTCTGCATGCCCAAGATTTTTGTCATTGCCCCCTGAGAGCCGCCTTAGCGAGGCTAGGCGACTAGGTCTATGTCGCAAATGACTCCAAACTGGCCATCACCTGCGTGAGTGCCTCGCTGATAATTGTCGCAGTTGTGGGAGGAGGCATCACAGTCTGTTGCATTTCTTGGAGTTACAGTCTTCCAGCAGCCAGCCTTTGGCAGTGCCGTCTACATCAGCCGAGTGCGCCGAGCCAATAGGCGCTTCACCATCCACGGCTAATGCACTAGTTGCCCAGGGTCGCAGCGGTGAGATAGCCTTACTGGCCACAGCGAACATTCTCATTCGGAGTCGTGCTGGGGTTTTTGTTCCTTGCCGGGCTCTTTTGGATTCAGGATCGCAGGTGCACGTGATTACGTCCCGACTGGCTAGTCAGCTGCAGCTTCGTAGACGCAAATCGTACGTGGCAGTGTCGGGCATTGGCGACACTGGCTTCGCGACAGACGGATTCTCTGTTGATGTGCTCCTACGATCCCATTGCTCTGAATATTCGGCCCTCGTCAACGCTGTAATCGCCACCAACGTCACGGACCTCCAGCCTAGTTTTAGCTTGGATGTGTCCAGCTGGAATATTCCATCAAACCTCACTTTGGCTGATTCCCAGTTCTTTCGACCGCAGCGGATCGATTTACTTATCGGAGCCAGTCTATTCTATGAACTGCTGTGTGTTGGTCAAATCCAGCTCTCAGCTGGCCTACCGGTGCTGCAGAAAACCCGGCTTGGATGGGTTGTGTGTGGAGGTGGTTCACATCTGGAGAGAAAGTCGTTCGCAGCCACAGCCCGCAAGGACGTTGTGAAGAGCCCAAGCCAGCTGGATGAGCGCTTAGAGTGTCTGCTCCGTAAATTTTGGGAAATCGAAGACTGCTCCGAGCCCATTGTGAAGTGGACGAAAGAGGAATTGGATTGCGAGACGCATTTCGTGAAGCATTCTGCTCGGCTCGAGTCAGGCGCCTACTCGGTGAAGCTGCCGTTGAAGGTCAGCTCTGAGTTGCTGGGTGATTCGTACTCACGAGCCGTGCGGCGATTTCTCTCCCTCGAAAGGAAGCTTTGCCGTCAGCCTCAATTGAAGGATCAGTATGCTGCGTTCATAAAGGAGTATTTAGATTTGGGGCATATGTCTCTAGTCCCGCCTAGGGTTGTTTTTGATGGTTCGGCTGCCACTACGTCTGGGTATTCATTGAATGACGTTTTGATGTCTGGTCCAGTTATCCAACCAAAGTTGCTGCACATTCTTCTAAGGTTTCGTTGCCATAGAGTGGCCATTACAGGAGATATTTGCAAAATGTACCGATGCGTCAGAGTTTTCCCCGAGGACAGCTATCTGCAGTGCATTCTCTGGCGGAATTCCACCCAGGATGAGTTGCAGGTTTTTAAACTGGATACGGTCACTTATGGGACAAAGCCGGCCTTATTTTTATCAGTTCGAGCAATGCATCAGTTGGCAGAGGATGAGCAGTCTATGTTTCCAAAGGGTGCCGAAATTCAGCGTCGCGATTTTTATGTTGATGATCTAATTTCCGGAGGTGACTCCATAGAGGAGGCTACCAACATAATGCAGCAAACATCGGGGATCCTCGCCAAGGGCCAATTTCGGTTGAGAAAGTGGTGCACCAATTTTTCTGAAGTGCTCTCTGACGTGCCGGAAGAAAATCGAGAGTCGTTCCTAAGGTTTGATGATGGCAGCAACTTTACGAAGACTCTTGGCCTCGCTTGGGATCCTTCTACTGATCGCTTGCTATTTTCGTTTGAAGGGCTTCAGTCAACCTCGAAGCCCACTAGGCGCATCATCCTCTCCTCAATCGCCCGGCTTTATGATCCGATAGGGCTTGTTGGACCTGTCATTACGAAGGCGAAGATCTTTCTTCAGAAGCTATGCCGTGAGAAGTTGTCCTGGGATGAAAGTCTACCTCAAGCTCTTCACTCCGATTGGGACATGATTTGTTCCAGCTTTGCCATGGCGCAGCGTGCTGAATTCCCGAGATGGTCACTATCATCACAGTCTGAAGTGGAGATTCATGGATTTTGTGACGCCAGCATCGAGGCTTATGGTGCTTGCATTTATGTCGTATCGAAGGGTACAAGGTCAGAAAGTCATTTACTCTGCTCAAAGTCCCGAGTCGCACCTCTAAAAACAGTTACGGTACCGAAACTGGAGTTATCTGGGGCAGAGTTGCTGGCTCGGCATATGTCGGAAGTAGCTCAGTTGAAGGTCTACGATGGGAGGTATTTCTGCTGGTGCGACTCTGCTGTGGCGTTGTCCTGGATTCGGGAGGAGCCCGCTCGGTTTAATGTTTTCGTCGCCAATCGAGTTTCAACAATCCAGAAATTGACCAGAACGATGGAATGGCGTTATGTTCCTACGTCTTTGAACCCGGCAGACATCCTCTCGCGTGGTGCTCTTTCCAAGGAGCTAGTTACTGACAACCTATGGTCCCATGGTCCTGCGTATCTTCTTGGACTTCAAGATCAGTGGCCAGCAGCGGTTCCATCTGAAAAACCCACTCTGGAGCTAAGGGCAAGGGTTCTGCTAATCAAATCCCCGTACGTTGACGTGACAGCTGGTTCCAAGTATGCCAACTCGTTTCCAGCACTGCAGCGTGTGTTCGCTTATGTGTACAAGTTCTCACAGCGAGTCCGTCACAAGGGTGTCACTGCTAGCGATATCAAGGCTGGAACCCACCTACTATTGCGACTGGTGCAGCGTGTGAATTTTTGGGATGACATAAAGGCGCTTCAGAATGGAAAGGAAATTTCGTCAGCGAGCATACTTGCCACATCCTCTCCTTTTGTAGACAAGTTTGGCCTGTTGCGTGTGGACGGTCGTTTAAGAAATTCTACATTGGATTTTGATAGTCGTCATCCAATTATATTGCCTAGAAGCCATCCAGTTACTCGGGCTATAATTGTTGATTTCCATGAGCGTAATCTACACACGGGGCCTCGTGCTCTGCTGGCTATTATTCGATCCCAATACTGGCCGATCGGGGGGAGGAAAACGGTGACGAAGGCATTGCACAAGTGTATCCGATGCTTCCGCACCAAGCCTCGGTTGCTGGAGCACATTATGGCTGATCTCCCGGAGCAAAGAGTCAGCGGTTGCCAGGTTTTCGGAGTGACTGGTGTGGATTTTTGCGGGCCATTTTACTATAAGCCAGAAATTCGCAATAAAGTTCCCGTAAAATGTTACGTGAGTGTTTTCATTTGCTTTGCTACTAAAGCCGTGCACTTAGAGCTTGTAAGGGATCTATCCGCATCTGCGTTTTTACATGCTTTAAAACGGTTTATATGCACTCGCCGAAAGCCTCAGCACATTTGGTCTGACAATGCGACCAATTTTGTTGGATCTAAAAACGAGCTAAAGGAGCTGCTCCAACTCTTCATAAGCGATGAGCATCAACGAGCGCTTCTGGAGTTTTGCGCGATTGAGTCCATCGAGTGGCATTTTATTCCTCCTCGATCTCCGCATTTTGGTGGACTCTGGGAAGCGGCTGTCAAAACCGCAAAGCATCATTTTTACCGGACTGTTGGGTCCTCAGTGCTTGGATTTGACGATCTGCGAACTTTGCTTTGTCACATTGGTGCTGTCATAAACTCACGGCCTTTATTGTCTCTTTCAGAGGATCCTGCAGACCTTGATGTTCTAACGCCATCCCATTTTTTAACTGGTGGCCCGTCAGTCAGTTTTATCGAGCCTGATGTCACAAAGCTGAATTTCAATCGTATGGACAGCTGGCAGCGTGTGTCTTTCCTGCAGCAGTCTTTCTGGGCCCGATGGAAGGAGGAGTATTTAAGCCTTCTTCAGCAGCGCTCCAAATGGCGTGCGTCCTGCCCTGCCTTGGCGATTAATGATGTGGTGCTAGTCAAGGACGAGAACCTACCCCCCATGAAGTGGCCGTTGGCTAGAATTCTGGATCTAGTCCCTGGTCGGGATGGAGTGCCTCGAGTGGCGGTGGTTAAAACCGCTTCTGGAACTACCAAGCGCGCAGTGACCAAGCTTTGCCTATTTCCCCTTAAGGATGAAGTTGAAGAACAGGCCTCAACTGGGGGGAGTATGTCGGGTCAGGCAGCAGCCACGGCATAAATTTAATCAATAGAAATGTAACATATATTTATAAATGTAATAACTATAGTTTAGAATATAATCATTTCCTCATTGCTATTGTTGGTCACAAGCCGACTCTTCTCGGCCGCTCGGCTTTATTATCTTTTTATTATCTTATCTTTGTCATTTTAAGTTAACGAGCTTTCGCCCGGCCTATGCTGAAAGTCGGTCTCACTTGTACTCTTTATATCAGTGCATACGCATCATAAAATCGGAGCTTTCTCACTCCCTGCCATATGCGAATAAACAAACATTTATAACGTTGTGAAAATAAACAATTTCCCCTTTTTGTGTTATTTTGGAAAAAAGGGAAAAGGTCATTGAAAAGGCTCAATGACCAAACACTCTTATTTTTTTTTTTACTCTAGATTTTTAGAGTAGCACGGAGCAACAACTGAACTTTAGGGATAGGGATAGCTATCAGGGATAGCTTAACGGTAGAGTTCTCGGCCGATGTGTTAAGGGTTCCGGGTTCGAGCCGAGTTCGAGAATTCAACTATTTGTGTTATTTTGTTTTTTTACTTATTAATTTTTGTTTATTAACTTTTATTATAAAAACACCTGGTATTTTCGAAACACCAAGGGTAATTTTTACAGTGCTATTACAATTTGGACAATAGCTGAATGGTTAAAACGTCGCATTAATTGACACGGAAGGCTCTCTGGAGCGACTCCGAGCACATTCAATCAGTTCAATAAAAGACTTACAAATGAAAATTTTAACTAATCAAATAAAAAACAAGAATGGAAAGCTAACTTCGGGCGGAGCCGAAGTTGATATAGCCTTGCAGATATGTGACAGATTATATTATTATAAATATATCGGATCTTATATAGTCGGGCGATCCTAATAAAACTCGGCAGATCAAATTAGTTTGCCGAAAGTAGAATCCATACAAAGTCCCAGTCTTCTAACTTAAAAAACAACAGAGATATGGCATTTCCGATCAATCAGTTATATGGCAGCTATAGGATATAGTCGGCCTTTCCTTATGAAATTTGGCAGATCGAATAAGTCTGCCAAAAGAGGAGTCCATAGCAAGTCCCTAGTCCATAGCAAAATTAAGATGTATTTATTAATAAATAAAATATTATTTTTATACCCTTGCAGAGGGTATTATAATTTTGGTCAAAAGTGTGCAACGCAGTGAAGGAGACATCTCCGACCCTATAAAGTATATATATTCTTGATCAGGATCACCTCCTGAGTCGATATAAGCATGTCCGTCTGTCCGTCTGTCTGTCTGTTTCTTCGCAAACTAGTCTCTCAGTTTTAAAGCTATCGACTTCAAACTTTGCACACATCCTTCTTTCCTTTGCAGGCAGTATATCAGTCGGAACGGCCGGGAGAAGACTGGGACTTTGTATAGATTCTACTTTCGGCAAACTAATTTGATCTGCCGAGTTTTATAAGGATCGGCCGACTATATAAGATCCGATATATATCTAATAATATAAGCTGCCACATATCTGCAAGGGTATATCAACTTCGCCTCCGCCTGAAGTTAGCTTTCCATTCTTGTTTTTCTTGAATTAAGTAAGGTAGTTCTTGGTCGACTTCCAAGTGCAAAATTCTTGGTTTTTCTCAGAGTGCGCTGACAAACGTTCATGCAACGCCCAAAATATCTGATACCATATAAAAATCCTCTTGACGAGGTAAAATAACAGTGGCGAACCCGCATGCCACACCCAAAATATGTGATATCAATTTTGGTGACGAATAAATGCAATATATGTATACAAAATTATACATTAAAAATATTCTTATTCGGCACGTGGAACAATAACAATAGACAATATAAACACGTGCCGGGTAAGATGAATATAGGTCATATAAATATATCTACATCAAATATCTTCTATATATTGTATATCATTTTGACCACACAAGAATTCCACTATGAATCACGATATACTTGGTCGGCATGTCTAACACGCTCGACAGCGATATGTATGTACGACACCTTTCAACTTCCATACATATAAATGCAATCGCATATACAAACCCTCTTCTAAAAACTATACGATGATATCGGCGCAGCTGACGACATCTCTGCCGGCGCAACCACAGTACAGTACAGTATTAAAAGTATTATACAGTAAGTACAGTTTTACGATACTTAAGTAAAACCCTCTAGATATAAGAATGAAATAATTATTCAATAAAGACGACTCAAACGCAGACGTGGACCTTCTATTAGGTTCTCCTATTAGCAACCATCTATTAGGCATCGGTACATAATTAAAATATGTACTGATCCTTCCACAGTGCCATTGATTAAGTAAAGCTGTTTGTGTTTGTCAGCAGCGGAAGAAACAAAATTCAGCAAATCTGATTAAAACCAATGTTCACAGGGTAAGATCCATACAAGATTTCACCAAACCAAAAAGTTAAAAGACTGATCATTCTGAGCATATTGGAATTGACGTACAATGAAGCCATTGCATCATTCAAAAAATTAAAGCGAACACTTACTTTAAACGACCATATTTTTTCCAACCATTCATCTCCAACTTATGCCCTAAGTAATTCGAATCACAACTACAATCATAATCAACTACATCAAAGAGTTAAAACAAGTCCGGAAATTTGAATGTAGTAGCAGACGCAGTATTAAGAAATCCACCAATTTATTTCTCAGAGTGCTACGCTGACACGGTCCACAGCGATGAGAGTTTATCCATAGTATCCATAAAGCTACCACAAACTTTGGTTATAATATTATCAATTAATTAATAAGCCAAGGTGGAAATCGATATATATATTATTCTGAGGTTTCTCAGTAGAAAAGGTAGCGGCCGGTCAATATCAACTTCAAAATACAAGTACTCTAACAAATGAGCTTAGTCTAATAGTCTAAGCTAAAAGACTCTTAAATGTACGAAACGCATAACTTTAGTTAGAAAGGTTTTTTTAAATATCTTTTTCACTTTCTTTAAGATCAAATGTCAAAATCGTAAGAAAAGAAAAGTGTATTTTCTGAAAAGAAATTTTTTTTTTTAAGTAAATTTTTTTTTTTTTTTTTTGCCGCTAACGATCCTATTCATATTGCATGCAGAGATAGCCCTTGAGATAACACAATATTTGATATATCGTTCATATCTGGGAAAAGTCGCTTACTCAAGATATAGCTTAATAAGTAGTGCTACCCATGGTGAAGCTAAGGTGCATATTCATAGCAATACATAAACATGTTCGGTTGCCGATTGGCTTTTTGTAGTTTGCGAACATAAAAAATAAATATAGAAATAATGCATTTAGTTTATTTAATTTAAATAAAAAGTTTTTTATTAAGAACTGACCACAGGCCGTGACCGCACTCTGAATAAAATATCCCAAACAATTCACAAACAGCTGATGCGCTTTGCCTGGCGGCGACCGTACTCTGAAAAAAATATCCCAAACAGTTGGCAGTTTCTTGTTTTCACCACTAGAGGGCACTCAAATTGATGGGAGGTTTTTAAAGTAGGAGTAGCAAGGAGCAACAACCGAACTTTAGAAAATTTATGCAATATAAATGCAATATATGTATAAAAAATTATACATTTAAAATATTCTTGTTCGGCACGTGGAACAATAACATTAAACAATATAAACACGTGCGGGGTAAGAATATTTTTAATGTATAATTGTTATACACATATTGTATTTATTCGTTACCAAAATTGATATCAGATATTTTGAGATTGGCTTGCAGGTTCGCCACCGTTATTTTACCTCGTCAAGAGGATTTTTTATTTGAGATTTAAAAAAGAGGAAAGTGAAATAATGTGATAGAAACCATTGTAGTTCCAACATAAAACCTTAAAAGGATCGTGCTGAGCATATGCCGAACTACAATGGCTTAGGGATAGAGGATACAGTTTCTAGTCCTTCTATTCGAAACGTTAAACGGTAAGCATGTTAGTATATGCTGGCTATCTACATCACCATTAATAAGGTTATGTAGGAAAACGAGACCCAGCATTGTTAAGGAGGGTAAGCTTATTTGTCAGAGTCTACTGTGATACAAAGGAAGTTGATTATTTGCATTCCAGTTAAGTACCATAAGAGAAAATAATAAGACATTTTTTTGCACGGATTATGATGAACACCATATTGGAGACACCAGACACATGAAAAATGTCGAACGGACTAAAGATATAAATAAGCTTTTAGAAATATAATGGTCGTTAAATTTTTTTTCCTATCTTTTGATAAAATCAAGAACACCATATTAACCATTGAGGAATTATGGTCGTCAAATTTCATTTGTATATCTAAAAGGACACCTAAGGCAATCCCAAAGAGATAGTACGTGGCCTGGTGGGGACTAGTCGATAAAAAGACATAAGTTATCGAGATCGGAAGAAAGACTGTATTGGGCAGAAGAGGATTTGTATTGCAGACAAGACATAACATCGTCTGCTTACATTAGTACCAGCGAGTTTTTTAAAGATCGTTAAAGGGGCTAGTCATTAATAACAAAAAAAGAAAGCTAACTTCCGAAGTTGATATACTCTTGCAGTTAAGTGACTGCTTTTATTATAAGATATATATCGAATCTTATATAATCGGCCGATCCTTATGAAATTTGGCAGATTGAACTAGTTTGGAATCCCAAAGTGAAATCCATAGAAATTCTAATTTAAAAAACAACAAAGTTTTGGCATTTCCGATCAATCAGTTATATGGCAGCTATAGGATGTTGTTGACCACTCCCGGTCGTTCCGTCTTATATACTGCCTGCAAAGGAAAGAAGTATGTGTGCAAAGTTTTATGACGATAGCTTTACTGAGAGACTAGTTTGCGTAGAAACAGACAGACGGACATACGGTATGGTTATATCGACTCAGGAGTTGATCCTGATCCGGAATTTATATTCTTTATAGAGTCGAAGATGTCTCCCTCAATGAGTTGCAAACTTTTAAGCAAAATTATAATACCCTCTGCAAGGTTATATAAAGAGTAAACAGTAACGGGCCAAGATGGCTTAATTGAGGACTTCTGATGTAGCACGGCAATGTTCATTTACTAAGCGGCAATGTTCATTTAAAACAAAAACCCTTTGTGTTCTTCCACTTAGCTGGAAGATCCACGTAAGGAGATCTGTGGGAAATCCTAAAAGATTCAGTTTACTCAACAGGCGTGAGGGATTAACTGAACCTAATGCTTTACTCTGTGTCTGTGTAAATTACATCAGTTTGAAGTGCCTTTCGGAAGCCATCTAGGACAAGAGATGTCAACTCCAATAAATTAGTGGTGGTGGAGCGACGCTTTATAAAACCATGCTGACATGGAGAAATGATTGAAGAGCAAAGATTGCTGCAAATGAGGAGTAATTCATTTTTTAATAAACTTTGGAAGCGCTGACAATTTGGATATGCCTCAATAGTTGAATGAAAGATCACAATGAAAGATTGTGACAAAAAAGATACATTTTCAGAATTTGACCAAGTAAAATCTGGAAAATTAAAGTCACCAAGAATTACTAGAAGGTCATAAGATTGGAAACCAACTGAATAGCAGACAAGTGATGCCAGTGCGTAGGCGGTTCGGAAGATGGTGGAATGTGAGACATGTAGTAAACAACGATTGAGCATACCATTTCGAAATCACCAATCTCAATAACTTTTTCTCTTCATAAGCAAAATTGGAGCGAATAGAGATTAAGGCTCCACCTGCTCCTCTTCACAGAGGTCGGTCACGTCTAAAAGTGGTGTACCTACTTGGAAAATCTTTAAAGCTAAGGATCTCCGGCTTTAACCATATGGGGTGCAAAGGAAATACTATCAGAATAAAGTCTAGGGAGCTTACTTCGTAGCCTTTAATCTCTAACAAGCTTCGAATTTTTTTTCATTACCGTACTCTGCTGATGCTCTTGTACGAATATGTAGCAATATTTAAATTTCCTAGTGTCTTCCACTTTAATAACGGCCTAAGTTTTGGCTTTAAAATAAGTTGAGATATCAATCTCAGAGGCATCAGGGGCTAGCCGTGAAAAAAATATTCGGTTGCAGGCAGTCGTGTCCATCCAGAACCAGAGACATCTAGCAATCGCTGATCACAAGTATCCCCAAGTGGTCTTTTATTTTCAATAAATTTTCTTTTATTCGCAATAATAACGTGCAAAATCACGACGGGACACCAAATGTAACGCTACAATCCTTTTAATAGCTAATATATTCACATTAAAAACTCCAAAGTTGACTCCTTGAAATATGATTTTCTTCAAAAATTGTCCAATGTGAGTATTCTAATTATTTAAAAAGAACAAGAATTAAATAATCTACGATGTACAATTGGTTTCTCGATATAGAAACATATCAGGCATATCTAATATGACTCAAAAATTACCGCTCCTTACGAAGGTTAAGTTACCGAGCGTTTTCGAATAGCAATTAATGAGCGAGCGATGCGAAAAGAGACATAAAGTGCGAGTGCGAGCAGACGAATTTGCCGGCTTAATACCATACATAACTTTGTATTAAATTTATATGTGTGCATGTGTGCCATCCAGTAGGAAATCTCGTCACAAAATGCACTGCAAGTACCTTTCGAACGAACCCATCTTCACACAACGGCACATTTTAGAAATTTCGCTAGTCATCGCTACCGGATGCCAAAAAAAGCTTTGGAAAAAGAAGCAAAAAAAAACCGGAAAAAGCTTCGGTTGGATGACAGGCCTGAGCCTGTCATTAAGATGTCATTTACGGAATAACCTTTGGTGGTAGCAGCGAACCCATCAAACACCACCATAGACTTCGTCGTCCGTTTTTGGTACACAATAATGGGGCAGATAAAATTGTTAGTCTCGATGCGATACTGGCGGAACCAGGGACATATGACCTAGGTTAAGATACTCCCTTATAGCGAACTCCCTTGAGCGAATACTGAGCGTGCAGTTCGGATTGATGACAGCTTCCTTTCCAACGACTGGAAACGACCTAGACCCTATGAGTACGAATCGCTCAGAACACTGGAGTTGTGTTTAATTGGCAACCTGACTGAATCACTCGCAACCTGACAACTCTCTACCCGCATGAAGTTCTTAACAAAGTAACTCTCGCAGTCCAGTTCTCTTGTGACGCCTTCACAATCGGATCGGTGCAGTTTTCCACTTTCCTGAACTGGCAAAGAAGTTGATTTAGCCGCTCATATAAAGTGCCTTGGGGGCTGACTAGTCGCGACCACTCAGCTTCCATAAGAACCTTACCATTATCACACTTACCTCGGGACCGCCGGAGGGATTATTACCCAAAATACCACCACCAAAGCAGCAGACACCTATACGTAACGCCTCTGAGTGTTGCTCCCGTGAAACGGACCGTCAGTAGGTGTTGCTTCAGTCGGACAGACCGCCGGAGGGATTTTTACCCAAAATACCACCACCTCAGCTGCAGACCGCCAACCAGACATCAGCTCCCCGCTGCAACATAGCGATCTCTTCCTGACCACAGCAAGCGACTTTTCATACCAAGCAGACCCTTGTACAATCCAGGTAATATAGCCTGACTTTCATAGGACTTTGACTAAGACTCCGGGACCTACCGGTACGCCCGCGAGTTCACGTTCGACGAACATTTTGGTGACCCCGATATGGTCCTTTCTTTGGATCACAACCTGAACAGCCGCAAGGTAATTTAACCTTAACACCATCCAGGAAAACAAAACTCAACCATGGAATCCGAATCAGACCCCGTAATTCAGATGCTCATTGACGAGCAAATTGAAACCAATTCAGATATCCAAAGGCTGATAATAAACTTTACAAAAGATTCAGCAGAGCGACGACTCAAAGAACGGTACTTCGATGAGCGTCTAAAACAGCTCTAAAACGTGTGGACCCTATTTCAAAAAAACGATGCCGAGCTCCATGAGCTGGCACTAAGTCCAGTGAATACAATGAATATTTTAACAACAATGAATATTTTTCAAAGACCTTGTCAAAAAATATGAAGCCATATTTTCGATTGGAATACCATCCCTGTCAGGCTCGGCACAGCGACCCCGTAAAACTAGCGAAAATCTCGAGCCAAAGGCACATCCGCGGGAGAATGGGTCGGGAAGTACTGAAGACCCTCAAATCGCATCATTAGAACGTAGACATGAAGTGCGATCAGATGATCTTGAAGATTTTTTGTGCAACAGTACTGAAGGACGAAAAGAAGACACACATCAGACAATATTTGAAGGATTTCGACCTCACGACCTCATAGATATGGAACCAACCCTAAATAATAATGGACACGCTGTCGATAGATTCCAAGTGGTACGAGCAGAATATTTTTCATTTCTAAACAAAGAATCACCACAAAAAGCAGCATCTTCGCAATAAAAAAAACGACTGCCATACCGACATTTGTGATGCCACCCGTAGACATTTCAGAATTTGACGGACACTATCTGCAATGACCCCGATTTCACGACATGTTCACGGAATTAGTCAACAATCAAGATTATAGCGATGCTGTAAAATTCCGGCACATGGAAAACCATGTAACCGGAGTAGCCAACAGCCTAATCTTCTCAACTCTTGGGGGACATGCCAGCTATCAAGATGGCAGCGAATTCGAATTAAGTCCACACTTGCAACTTTATTTGCACATTCCAATGCAAATGGATTAGCTACGCAGCCTACAGGATACGGTGCTCAGAACAATCACCGCTCTCAATGTACCAACAATCGGATGGGATCCAATTTTGATACACATCATCGAAGAGAAATAAGATTCACAAACGCATTAGGTGTGAACTCGCTATCAAGAATCCAACCAAACAGCAATCACTAAAACAAATGGTAGAACACTTAGAACGACAAGCAACAAGCCAAGTTACGCTACAAAGGACAACTGCGTCGGCTGGGTTTCGGTCATCGACCAATTCACACAACGAAACTCAAATAAGCGCGGCCGCAGTCACCCAACCTACCACACCATATGTGTTACTCGCGACCGCCCAAGTCCAAGGTCCTACAGAATTACGACACAAATGTCGCATAGTACTAGATTCAGGATCACAAGTAAGCATAATCTCCCAGGAGCTGGCAAAAAAATTAGGTGGATAGTCAGCACCAGCAGATATGAACATCAAGGGCATTGGAGGGAAAAGAAGAGCAACTTGTCGAGTATTATTAAACATGTTGTCATTAACGACTAATTATAGAACATAGGTAGTCGCATATCAGATACTGTTATAGATCAGATACTGTATATATATACTGTTTGGACATTGAGATTTTTCAATGACCTTTTTCCAAATAAAAACACGAAATATTTATTTTCGAAACGTTATAATATTGTTTATTTATTTCGCATATAAAATTGGAGTGAGACAAAGCTCCAATTTATGATGCGTATGCAGTGAGATAAAGAGCAAGAGTGCCCCCGCCTTAGAACATAGGCCGAGCGAAAGCTCGCCCGTTGATAAAGCCCGTTGATGCCGAGCGGCCGAGAAGAGTCGGCTTGCGACCAACAATAGCGAAAAGATAAATATGACAAATATGAAATGACAAACTATAATTATTATATTTTAGTGGTATAATCTATGCTGTGGCTGCTGCCTGACCCAACATTCTCCCCCCAAGTTGAGGCATGTCCTTAAACTTCATTTTTAAGGGGCAGTTGGCGAAAACTTAGTCACTGCGCGCTTGGTAGATTCATTCTTCTGCCCAACGGCCACTTCATAATATGAGCTGTGGGCGCGATAGACCGTCTCTCCACGTGTGAACCGCCCCCACATACAACCCATCCAAGCCGTGTTTTCTGCAACAACGGTAGACCAGCTGAAAGCTGGATTTGCCCAGCACACAATAGTTCATAAAATAGACTGTCTCCGATAAGCAAATCGATACGTTGTGGCCCGAAAAATTGATGTCAGCGTTGACAAAGGCCGAATATTCGGAGCAACGTTACCGCAGGAGCACATTGACAGAGAATTCATATGTCGCGAAGCCAGTGTCGCCAATTCCAGACACTGCCATGTAAGATTTGCGTCTACGAACCTGCAGCTGACTAGCCAGTCGGAAAGTAATCACGTGCCCTTGAATCCAATAGAGCTCGGCAAGGAACAAAACCTCCAGCGCGACTCCGAACGAGAATGTGCGCTGTAGCCAGTAAGTCTATCTCACTGCTGCGACCTTGGGCAACTAGTGCATTAGCAGCGGATGGTGAAGCGCTTATTGGCTCGACGCCCTCGGTTGTGGATGATACAATAGAAGGCTGGATGACTGTATTTACAAAAAATGCAGCAGGCTGTAATACCTCCTCCCACAACTGTGACCATTAGCAGCGAGGCGCTCACGCAGGTGATGGCCAGGTTCGAGACATTTCCGACATAGACCGAGTGGCCTAGCCTCACCAAGGCGGCTCTCAGGGGCCATTAACAGAAATCCACTACATAATATACAAGCAGGGGAAGGTGAATTAGTGACGATAAAGGACGATCTACTATTATTTAAGACTCTACGTCTTCCCATCTGCAACATAGCGATCTCTTCCTGACCACAGTAATCGACTGTTCATACCAAGTTCATACCAACTGTTCATACCACTGTTCATATCAAGCAGACCCTTGTACAATCTAGGTAATATAGTCAGACTTTCATAGGACTTTAACTAAGACTCCAGGACCTACCGGTACGCCCGCGAGTTCGCGTTCGAGGAACATTTTTGTGACCCCTATACGATCCTTTCTTTGGATCACAACCTGAACACAAGCCGCAAGGTAATTTTTTGCTTTGCAAGGCATCGAGCAAAAACATGGAATCCGAATCAGACCCCGTAATTCAGATGCTCATTGACGAGCTTATTGAAAATAATTCAGATATCCAAAGGCTTTCGAGTTGAAATTGGAACGTCGGCGAGTGCAGACGTGTTTTTTCTTCTTTTTCCTATCTTCTTATCGTCAACAAATAATTTAAACAACAACACACTTATCGTCAATTCTTATCGTCAATAAACAACAACACACAGTGGGCGAAAAGACGCTTAGTGCGATGAACTTCGTACTTTTTGTGTAAATAAACAAGAAGAAAATCCAAAACATTAAGCTAAGAGTGAATTCGACACTCATACGGTGCTCCAACGTCAGCAAGACGGCTCTCTCTGCAACGAAACAATGCATACCATTCAATCGTGTCAACCCAAGACAACGCGACCGCTAACCCACCAAAAACTACCCACCCGCGATCAATAACCCCAAGCCCGTGTAATGAACTTAATTCAACATCGCTAGGCAGGGCGCGGTCTTGCTCTCCAGCGCTCTTGTTGGACAAAACCTCATACCCTTCCCTCATGCTAACCTGCTTAGGCACGGTCACCAGTACCGTGACGTCACTAGCAACTGCAACGGCAATTTCTACAACAACTACAATAGTATCGACTGCTCGCTCTATACCATCTACTGCAACAACGAAATCTGCTGTGCAAGCAAATAATGCAGCACCTTACGGCACCTCAAAACAATCCACAACAGAGAAGTCCATAGAAGCAAACAGGTTTGCTATTTTGGCAGATGAAATACCTCCTGAAAACATCGTAGGGGAAAATAAAAATCCCAAACCCCCGCCGATTTATATTCGAGAAAAAAGTTCTAATGCTCTCGTAAGCTCAATACTGAATCTAATCGGACCAGACAATTTCCCCATAATACCATTAACAAAGGGAAATATTCACGAAACAAAAGTTCAGACTAATACGGAAGTAAATTACAAAATTTTGTCGAAGTATTTAAACGACAACAATAAAAACTTCACGTACCAATTAAAAAACAGTAAAGGCCAGCAAGTAGTACTTAAAGGTATTGAACGGGAAGTAACACGAGCAGAAGTTACAGGCGCACTGAAGGAGAAAGGCTTTAATGTAAAAAATGTTACTAACATTTTGAATAGAGAAAGAAAGCCTCAACCTCTGTTCAAGGTAGAACTTGAACCCGAAACCAAATCCAAGCCTCTGAAAAAAAATGAAGTGCATCCAATTTTTACTCTCCAGTTCCTACTACACCGCAGAATAACCGTAGAAGAGCCGCATAAAAGAAATGGGCCGGTGCAGTTGTGGAGAACTTCATGACTCCCACAAATGCCCAAAAAACAAAGAGGATCCCAGCAGCAAAAAGTGTGAAAACTGTGGAGGTAACCATACGGCTAACTTCAGGGGCTGTCCAGTCTACAAGGAACTGAAAAGTCGTACACACCAAAGAGTGACCACTGCTCGCTCACACATTACACCTATGAAATCTACGCGTGATGTCTTCCCCGTGATGTGATGTCTTTGCTGATGACACAGCGATCCTAAGCCGCTCGAAATGCCCCAAGCAACGGCGCAACTTGCTAAACACCTGGTGACAGTGGAGAAATGGTTTACACTTAACAGGCAAGACTGCCCTCCACTTACTCTAAACAACACAGTGGTTCCGGTAGCAAATGAAGTAACATATCTTGGCGTACACCTCGATAGACGTCTTACTTGGCGCGGCCACATTGAAGCCAAAAGAACTCACTTAAAGCTCAACGCCAGCAACCTCCACTGGCTTATCAATAGCCGCTCGCCCCTTAGCCTGGACTATAAGGTACTCCTATACAACACCGTTCTGAAACCAATCTGAATGTACGGCTCTCAGTTGTGGGGGAATGCCAGTAACAGCAGTGTGGATATAATGCAAAGAACTCAGTCAAAAATTCTCAGAACCATCACCGGGGCACCGTTGTACGTTCGGAATGTAAACATTCACAGGAACCTTGAAATACCACTCGTCAGAGAAGAGATAGCACAAAAAATCAAGCTTCAAAAAAAAAAATATCCAAAGGCTGATAATAAACTATAGAAAAGATTCAGCAGACCGACGACTCAAAGAACGGTACTTCGATGAGCTTCTAAAACAGCTCTAAAACGTGTGGACCCTATTTCAAAAAAACAATGCCGAGCTCCATGAGCTGGCACTAAGTCCAGTGAATACAATGAATATTTTAATAACAATGAATATTTTTCAAAGACCTTGTCAAAAAATATGAAGCCATATTTTCGATTGGAATACCATCCCTGTCAGGCTCGGCACAGCGACCCCGTAAAACTAGCGAAAATCTCGAGCCAAAGGCACATCCGCGGGAGAATGGGTCGGGAAGTACTGAAGACCCTCAAATCGCATCATTAGAACGTAGACATGAAGTGCGATCAGATGATCTTGAAGATTTTTTGTGCAACAGTACTGAAGGACGAAAAGAAGACACACATCAGACAATATTTGAAGGATTTCGACCTCACGACCTCATAGATATGGAACCAACCCTAAATAATAATGGACACGCTGTCGATAGATTCCAAGTGGTACGAGCAGAATATTTTTCATTTCTAAACAAAGAATCACCACAAAAAGCAGCATCTTCGCAATAAAAAAAACGACTGCCATACCGACATTTGTGATGCCACCCGTAGACATTTCAGAATTTGACGGACACTATCTGCAATGACCCCGATTTCACGACATGTTCACGGAATTAGTCAACAATCAAGATTATAGCGATGCTGTAAAATTCCGGCACATGGAAAACCATGTAACCGGAGTAGCCAACAGCCTAATCTTCTCAACTCTTGGGGGACATGCCAGCTATCAAGATGGCAGCGAATTCGAATTAAGTCCACACTTGCAACTTTATTTGCACATTCCAATGCAAATGGATTAGCTACGCAGCCTACAGGATACGGTGCTCAGAACAATCACCGCTCTCAATGTACCAACAATCGGATGGGATCCAATTTTGATACACATCATCGAAGAGAAATAAGATTCACAAACGCATTAGGTGTGGAACTCGCTATCAAGAATCCAACCAAACAGCAATCACTAAAACAAATGGTAGAACACTTAGAACGACAAGCAACAAGCCAAGTTACGCTACAAAGGACAACTGCGTCGGCTGGGTTTCGGTCATCGACCAATTCACACAACGAAACTCAAATAAGCGCGGCCGCAGTCACCCAACCTACCACACCATATGTGTTACTCGCGACCGCCCAAGTCCAAGGTCCTACAGAATTACGACACAAATGTCGCATAGTACTAGATTCAGGATCACAAGTAAGCATAATCTCCCAGGAGCTGGCAAAAAAATTAGGTGGATAGTCAGCACCAGCAGATATGAACATCAAGGGCATTGGAGGGAAAAGAAGAGCAACTTGTCGAGTATTATTAAACATGTTGTCATTAACGACTAATTATAGAACATAGGTAGTCGCATATCAGATACTGTTATAGATCAGATACTGTATATATATACTGTTTGGACATTGAGATTTTTCAATGACCTTTTTCCAAATAAAAACACGAAATATTTATTTTCGAAACGTTATAATATTGTTTATTTATTTCGCATATAAAATTGGAGTGAGACAAAGCTCCAATTTATGATGCGTATGCAGTGAGATAAAGAGCAAGAGTGCCCCCGCCTTAGAACATAGGCCGAGCGAAAGCTCGCCCGTTGATAAAGCCCGTTGATGCCGAGCGGCCGAGAAGAGTCGGCTTGCGACCAACAATAGCGAAAAGATAAATATGACAAATATGAAATGACAAACTATAATTATTATATTTTAGTGGTATAATCTATGCTGTGGCTGCTGCCTGACCCAACATTCTCCCCCCAAGTTGAGGCATGTCCTTAAACTTCATTTTTAAGGGGCAGTTGGCGAAAACTTAGTCACTGCGCGCTTGGTAGATTCATTCTTCTGCCCAACGGCCACTTCATAATATGAGCTGTGGGCGCGATAGACCGTCTCTCCACGTGTGAACCGCCCCCACATACAACCCATCCAAGCCGTGTTTTCTGCAACAACGGTAGACCAGCTGAAAGCTGGATTTGCCCAGCACACAATAGTTCATAAAATAGACTGTCTCCGATAAGCAAATCGATACGTTGTGGCCCGAAAAATTGATGACAGCGTTGACAAAGGCCGAATATTCGGAGCAACGTTACCGCAGGAGCACATTGACAGAGAATTCATATGTCGCGAAGCCAGTGTCGCCAATTCCAGACACTGCCATGTAAGATTTGCGTCTACGAACCTGCAGCTGACTAGCCAGTCGGAAAGTAATCACGTGCCCTTGAATCCAATAGAGCTCGGCAAGGAACAAAACCTCCAGCGCGACTCCGAACGAGAATGTGCGCTGTAGCCAGTAAGTCTATCTCACTGCTGCGACCTTGGGCAACTAGTGCATTAGCAGCGGATGGTGAAGCGCTTATTGGCTCGACGCCCTCGGTTGTGGATGATACAATAGAAGGCTGGATGACTGTATTTACAAAAAATGCAGCAGGCTGTAATACCTCCTCCCACAACTGTGACCATTAGCAGCGAGGCGCTCACGCAGGTGATGGCCAGGTTCGAGACATTTCCGACATAGACCGAGTGGCCTAGCCTCACCAAGGCGGCTCTCAGGGGCCATTAACAGAAATCCACTACATAATATACAAGCAGGGGAAGGTGAATTAGTGACGATAAAGGACGATCTACTATTATTTAAGACTCTACGTCTTCCCATCTGCAACATAGCGATCTCTTCCTGACCACAGTAATCGACTGTTCATACCAAGTTCATACCAACTGTTCATACCACTGTTCATATCAAGCAGACCCTTGTACAATCTAGGTAATATAGTCAGACTTTCATAGGACTTTAACTAAGACTCCAGGACCTACCGGTACGCCCGCGAGTTCGCGTTCGAGGAACATTTTTGTGACCCCTATACGATCCTTTCTTTGGATCACAACCTGAACACAAGCCGCAAGGTAATTTTTTGCTTTGCAAGGCATCGAGCAAAAACATGGAATCCGAATCAGACCCCGTAATTCAGATGCTCATTGACGAGCTTATTGAAAATAATTCAGATATCCAAAGGCTTTCGAGTTGAAATTGGAACGTCGGCGAGTGCAGACGTGTTTTTTCTTCTTTTTCCTATCTTCTTATCGTCAACAAATAATTTAAACAACAACACACTTATCGTCAATTCTTATCGTCAATAAACAACAACACACAGTGGGCGAAAAGACGCTTAGTGCGATGAACTTCGTACTTTTTGTGTAAATAAACAAGAAGAAAATCCAAAACATTAAGCTAAGAGTGAATTCGACACTCATACGGTGCTCCAACGTCAGCAAGACGACCATCGGCTCTCTCTGCAACGAAACAATGCATACCATTCAATCGTGTCAACCCAAGACAACGCGACCGCTAACCCACCAAAAACTACCCACCCGCGATCAATAACCCCAAGCCCGTGTAATGAACTTAATTCAACATCGCTAGGCAGGGCGCGGTCTTGCTCTCCAGCGCTCTTGTTGGACAAAACCTCATACCCTTCCCTCATGCTAACCTACTTAGGCACGGTCACCAGTACCGTGACGTCACTAGCAACTGCAACGGCAATTTCTACAACAACTACAATAGTATCGACTGCTCGCTCTATACCATCTACTGCAACAACGAAATCTGCTGTGCAAGCAAATAATGCAGCACCTTACGGCACCTCAAAACAATCCACAACAGAGAAGTCCATAGAAGCAAACAGGTTTGCTATTTTGGCAGATGAAATACCTCCTGAAAACATCGTAGGGGAAAATAAAAATCCCAAACCCCCGCCGATTTATATTCGAGAAAAAAGTTCTAATGCTCTCGTAAGCTCAATACTGAATCTAATCGGACCAGACAATTTCCCCATAATACCATTAACAAAGGGAAATATTCACGAAACAAAAGTTCAGACTAATACGGAAGTAAATTACAAAATTTTGTCGAAGTATTTAAACGACAACAATAAAAACTTCACGTACCAATTAAAAAACAGTAAAGGCCAGCAAGTAGTACTTAAAGGTATTGAACGGGAAGTAACACGAGCAGAAGTTACAGGCGCACTGAAGGAGAAAGGCTTTAATGTAAAAAATGTTACTAACATTTTGAATAGAGAAAGAAAGCCTCAACCTCTGTTCAAGGTAGAACTTGAACCCGAAACCAAATCCAAGCCTCTGAAAAAAAATGAAGTGCATCCAATTTTTACTCTCCAGTTCCTACTACACCGCAGAATAACCGTAGAAGAGCCGCATAAAAGAAATGGGCCGGTGCAGTTGTGGAGAACTTCATGACTCCCACAAATGCCCAAAAAACAAAGAGGATCCCAGCAGCAAAAAGTGTGAAAACTGTGGAGGTAACCATACGGCTAACTTCAGGGGCTGTCCAGTCTACAAGGAACTGAAAAGTCGTACACACCAAAGAGTGACCACTGCTCGCTCACACATTACACCTATGAAATCTACGCGTGATGTCTTCCCCGTGATGTGATGTCTTTGCTGATGACACAGCGATCCTAAGCCGCTCGAAATGCCCCAAGCAACGGCGCAACTTGCTAAACACCTGGTGACAGTGGAGAAATGGTTTACACTTAACAGGCAAGACTGCCCTCCACTTACTCTAAACAACACAGTGGTTCCGGTAGCAAATGAAGTAACATATCTTGGCGTACACCTCGATAGACGTCTTACTTGGCGCGGCCACATTGAAGCCAAAAGAACTCACTTAAAGCTCAACGCCAGCAACCTCCACTGGCTTATCAATAGCCGCTCGCCCCTTAGCCTGGACTATAAGGTACTCCTATACAACACCGTTCTGAAACCAATCTGAATGTACGGCTCTCAGTTGTGGGGGAATGCCAGTAACAGCAGTGTGGATATAATGCAAAGAACTCAGTCAAAAATTCTCAGAACCATCACCGGGGCACCGTTGTACGTTCGGAATGTAAACATTCACAGGAACCTTGAAATACCACTCGTCAGAGAAGAGATAGCACAAAAAATCAAGCTTCAAAAAAAAATATATCCAAAGGCTGATAATAAACTATAGAAAAGATTCAGCAGACCGACGACTCAAAGAACGGTACTTCGAAAAAAACGATGCCGAGCTCCATGAGCTGGCACTAAGTCCAGTGAATACAATGAATATTTTAACAACAATGAATATTTTTCAAAGACCTTGTCAAAAAATATGAAGCCATATTTTCGATTGGATTACCATCCCTGTCAGGCTCGGAACAGCGACCCCGTTAAACTAGCGAAAATCTTGAGCCAAAGGCACATCCGCGGGAGAATGGGTCGGGAAGTACTGAAGACCCTCAAATCGCATCATTAGAACGTAGACATGAAGTGCGATCAGATGATCTTGAAGATTTTTTGTGCAACAGTACTGAAGGACGAAAAGAAGACACACATCAGACAATATTTGAAGGATTTCGACCTCATAGATATGGAACCAACCCTAAATAATAATGGACACGCTGTCGATAGATTCCAAGTGGTACGAGCAGAATATTTTTCATTTCTAAACAAAGAATCACCACAAAAAGCAGCATCTTCGCAATAAAAAACACGACTGCCATACCGACATTTGTGATGCCACCCGTAGACATTTCAGAATTTGACGGACACTATCTGCAATGACCCCGATTTCACGACATGTTCACGGAATTAGTCAACAATCAAGATTATAGCGATGCTGTAAAATTCCGGCACATGGAAAACCATGTAACCGGAGTAGCCAACAGCCTAATCTTCTCAACTCTTGGGGGACATGCCAGCTATCAAGATGGCAGCGAATTCGAATTAAGTCCACACTTGCAACTTTATTTGCACATTCCAATGCAAATGGATTAGCTACGCAGCCTACAGGATACGGTGCTCAGAACAATCACCGCTCTCAATGTACCAACAATCGGATGGGATCCAATTTTGATACACATCATCGAAGAGAAATAAGATTCACAAACGCATTAGGTGTGGAACTCGCTATCAAGAATCCAACGAAACAGCAATCACTAAAACAAATGGTAGAACACTTAGAACAACAAGCAACAAGCCAAGTTACGCTACAAAGGACAACTGCGTCGGCTGGGGTTCGGTCATCGACCAACTCACACAACGAAACTGGTGTGCATTACACACCAACTCAAATAAGCGCGGCCGCGCTCGCGACCGCCCAAGATGAAGTCCAAGCTCCTACAGAATTACGACACAAATGTCGCATGGTACTAGATTCAGGATCGCAAGTAAGCATAATCTCCCAGGAGCTGGCAAAAAAATTAGGTGGACAGTCAGCACCAGCAGATATGAGCATCAAGGGCATTGGAGGGACAAGAAGAGCAACTGGTCGAGTATTATTAAACCTTTTGTCATTAACGACTAATTATAGAACATAGGTAGTCGCATATCAGATACTATATAGATTATAGGTATTATATTACCTATGTAGATACTGTTTGGTCATTGAGATTTTTGAATGACATTTTTTCCAAATAACAACACTGTTTTTTTATTTCCCATATGAAATTGTGATGCGTATGCAGTGAGATATAGGGCAAGAGTGCCCCCGCCTTAGAACATAGGCCGAGCGAAAGCTCGCTTAATGCTAAAGATAACGCCCGTTGAAGCCGAGCGGCCGAGAAGAGCGATAAGATAAATATGACAAATATGAAATGACAAACAATATGTTACGCTATTAATAGTTTTTAATAGCGGCCGAATAACACACGATTTTTCTGGGTTAATATCAATTTTTATTTCGAGGGTTCAATTTAACCCAAAACCCAGCTGCTCAAAACAAATGCCGAAAACCAAGTGACAAAAGCTTGCGCAGAAGCTTTTACACAAGCTCCCAAAGTGCATGCGCTACAAAGAACAACAAAGCGCATGCGAAACTGGGAGACAGACAGACAAGAAAAGGCTGATAACAAACGCTGCAGATAAATACATTACAATTATGCCAAATGTTTTCTTCTGGTGGCTGCTTGGCCCAACACTATAATTATTATATTTTAGTGATATAAGTTATACTGTGGCTGCTGCCTGACCCGACAGATACTGTCGAACATACCGTCTCAATCAAATCAGCGCCCGAAAAACATTACATTAGAAATTCGCTTGGCAGATACCACATTCACTGAGCCACAAGGTGTTGATCTGTTGCTCAGTGCCGAGTACATACCTCACGTATGTACATGCCACGACAAATAAACTTAGGACATGGACAACCACTGCATCAAAGGACGCCATTAGGATGGATTTTGGTCGGATGAGCAACAGTTGCATCCGCTGTTGAGACAATTCCACCCACGAACAGTCTCGCATCGACTGTGGCAGTACCTAAAATAGAAGAGCTGCTTGAACAATTCTGGAGATTAGACACAATAAAAAAGCACCCAAAGGCATTTACAACCGACGAAAAACTATGCAAGCAGCATTTCATTGAACACATAGAATGAATAGCAGAGAAAAGACAAAGTGTAAGATTGCCATTTAAGGATGCCAAAAACACTTGGGAAATCCCTACCTATGGCATATCGGCGTTTTTACGCGCTAGAAAGAAGACTCCAACGGGACTCGGATCTCCACCATTAATACGTAAAATTTATGGACTAGTACGAGGAGTTAATCAGCTGACAGCCGAGCAATTTGTTATACCTCATCAATGTGTTCTTAAACCTAACAGAAGTACCACCAAACTTTGTAGCACCATACCTGGCCACCCGATGTTTGTAATATCTAGCCGACACAGTACATGAGCATCTGGCCTAGAGGGCGACCGCACTTCGACAGGATTGTTACGTAGATGATTGCCTCACCGGAGATCACACCATGCTTTAAGTAAGAGGGATCAACTAATCGAGCTATTGGGCGACGCAATATTCAAACTGAGAAAATGGTTGGACATACGAGTATTTGCATGAGCTGCAGAATCTCTCGAAGTGGACAAGGAGTTAGATGTTTGCGACGCTATGTTTGCCTGGCTTCTGGCCAGAGGACATATTCGTACAAGAGCATCAGCCGAGTACGGTAAAGAAAAAAAAATTGGAGCCTGTTGGAGTCAAGCTCCCAACATCTGTCCAATCCGACTCTTCAAAAAACAAACATCCTCAATTAATCTTACCTATCAGAATTGTAGGGACCTACAAGGGGGCTCCCTAGACTCTATTCTGATAGTCTTTCCTTGGCATCCCATATTATAGTCTTTACTGAAACCTGGTTAAAGCCGGAAATCCTTAGTTCCGAAGTTTTTCCAAGTAGGTACACTACTTTTAGACGTGACCGAACTCTGCGAAGAGGAGGAGGAGTCTTAATCTCTATTGACTCCAATTTAGTTTCTGAAGAGGTAAAGTTACTAGAGTTTGGTGATTTCGAATTCATCTGCGTTAAAGTGATATTGTCTGCTCAATCGTTGTTTATTACATGTTCTTACATCAAATACTTAAAATGTATCTCTCTTATCACTTTTCACCCATCATAATTTCACGGCGGGCATATTTGACTTGTCCCTAGGCCAGATCAACCATGTTAGAAATTCGTTAGGTCGGCTTCTTGACTTATGTTTTGTATCTGATCCAGATGGTACCACACTTTCCAGAGCTTTGCCCCTCTGGATGTTTGATGTTTCAATCGAAACCATTTCTTGTGTCGATTAGAAGCCTTCCCGCGTGTAAAATAAGATTCGTTATTTTCGTAAGGCTGACTTTCACAAACTGAATTGGTTAATTGATACTTTTGACTGGTCCGATATTCTGGCATGCACCGAAATATAATCTTAGATAAATTTTATTAGACATTAAATACATTTTTTGACTTAAGTGTGCCATGGATATATCCGTCCGCTTAAAATAATACTAGTCCAGTGTAAAACTCAGAATGTTATAAAAATTATATTCGCAGCCGGATTCAGTTCACTCAGGATCCAAAGCAGTTTTATAACTTTGTAAACACTAAGCGTAAAAATGTATATTTTCCTTCTCTACTTACGTTTAAAAATTCATCAGCGACCTCAGATCAGGCCATTGCCGATTTATTCCCAAAATTTTTCCAAACCACTTATTCACCTCCTAAAACTTCAGATCAGCCTTACGCATACAACATTTAACCAACAAATCATATATTCGTTCCATTTCTTTCTGAAAATAATATATTATTGGATCTTCAAAGGGTTAAACCTGTATATTCGCCAGGCCCCGACGGAGTACCAGGCTGTGTGCTAAAATACTGTGCTAGGGCTCTGTGCAAACCTCTTCAAAGACTTTTCATCTCAAAATTGTCAGCAACTCCAAAGTTATTCGAAAAATTAATAACTCCTCATTTGCAACACCTTTGCTCATCAATAATTTCTACATGTCAGCATGGTTTCATTAAGCGTCGCTCCACCACCACTATTTTATTGGAGTTGACATCCTTTGTTTTAGATCGTTTCCAAAAGGGCCTTCAAACTGATGTTATTTAGACAGAGTTTAGTAAAGCATTTGATTCAGCTAATCACTCGCACCTGTTGAGTAAACTAAATCTATTGGGATTCTCAACAGACCTCATTACTTGGATCTCAGCTACTTAGATGGAAGAACCCAGAGAGTCCTATTTAAAAATCAACATTCCCACTTAGTCCGTGCCATGTCTGGAGTCCCTCAAGGAAGCCATCTTGACCATTACTGTTCACTCTTTTTATTAATGACTTACCCCCATCCTTAAAGAATTCGCAGGTACTAATGTACGCAGACGATGTTAAGTTTTGTCTGCAATATAAGTCCCCGTCTGCCCAAAACAGACTCCAGTCCGATCTTGATAATTTTCAAAAATGGTGTTTAGCTAATGACTTAATACTTAGTGGATCAAAATGCAAACTTATGTCTTTTTACTATGTCTTTGGGATTGCCTTAGAAAAATTAACTCAGGATTATGATCTTGGTGTCCTTTTAGACATAAAACTCAAATTTTCCGACCATATTTCTTCAATGGTTAATAAATCTAAAAGTGATCTCGGTTTTATCAAAAGATGGACAAAAAAATTAACGACCCTTATATTACTAAAAGCTTATTTATATCCTTGGTCTGTCCGATACTGGAGTACGGTTCATGTGTCTGATGTCCCTAATATGGTGTTCATCAAGACCGCATAGAATCCGTACAAAAGAACTTTTTATTATATGCTTAACTGGGACGCAAACCTTCACCTTCCTTCGTATCATAGTAGACTCTTACTATTAATCTTACCCTCTTTAACAAATCGTAGAACAATACTGGGGGTCGTTTTCCTACACAACCTTATTAATGGTGATGTAGATAGCCAGAACTTACAAACACGCTTAAAGTTTAACGTTCCGAATAGAAGGACTAGAAACTTTAGTCCTCTATTCTTAAGCCATTGTAGCTCGACATATGCACAGCATGATCCCCTTAGGATTTTATGAACGAGCTATAATGGTCTGTATCACATTATTTCGATTTCATCCCTTTTAAATATGAAAAGCTTCATTTTAAATTACCTACAAGAGTGCACTAATTCTTCCTCGTGGTCTTTATAATCTTTCTATTTATATTTACTAACTGGAATTTATTCCCGCGATTCGAGCCGAACGTTATGCGGCAGGCGCCCCTCGGTCTGTTGGGCGGGAGGAGGTCTGTACGTATGCAGTGGGGACCGCGTGATGATAACCATGCTTATATGTGCGGCACCCGAATAAACGCTACCAATAGCATTTATTTCCACTGCCCGGAAGTAAAACAGAATCTTCGCTTGTCGTCACCCCAATCAGCAATACGACCGGGACCATTATAGAGGCTACCGATAGGATATCAATCCAATCAGCCGAGTGGACACTAATAACGTTCTTCGACTTCAGCCAATTGGCCCAGGAAATCGAAACAGTCAAGCAAGGAATTCATTCAATAAAACAATGGTGCCCAACACACAAAGCCTGACCAACAATCATCCACACGTTAGAGAAAGAATTTGCTAAAATCCATGATGCCGACCAATTAATGCATCATCAATGACAGAAACGCGGGGCGATATTGGTAATATCGCAAATGGTCTCTTCGGGGTGCTGGATGATCAATATGCCAATTGCATGGAAGAAGTGATAACGAAACTAAGGGCCCAAGAAGGTGTAATCTATAAGATTAAGGTCGAAAATCAAACATTAATCCTAGATACCACCATTAATATAATGAGAATAACAACAATCGAAACTCAAGCACTAGAAGGCAGCCTGTCAAGAATCAAGATTGGCAACTACGCATCAAGCCGATATCTCCCACACGCTGTCTTGGAGTTAATCGTGGTGGGGAACCACATTCGCCGAGTTCAAATTGCAGTATTAAATGTACTTATCTGGGCACACGAAGGAAAATGAAGTCCAGCATTGGTCTCGGTGGAACAAATGAGGCAGGTAATTACAAAAATACAACCACATCTCCCACCAGGAAGACGAATACCTGTCACAGGCGAAACGGCTCGAGATTTGTATCGATTGGCAACCACTCAGGTACAGGAAACCGATAACGTATTGGTGTTCCATACTATCACCCCATTGGTAGAGGAGGACGAATTCATCGTGTATCGTATAACAGTAAGTATAACAATAAAAACAGAGACAAGGTATTTGGCCATAGATGACCACCGAAAACACCATTTCGCCATCAATATGGAAGGGTTACGGCAATGTATCAGAGGGATGAACGGAAACAAGGTGTGCGATTTTAAGCAAACACTATTTGTCTCAGACGCACACCAATTACCATGTACAATGGCCGCATTGTCAAGAAAACGGACAGACAAATGTAACCTAGAGCCAATCAAGTTATTGGGTACAACTGACGGAACCAAATGCATGGATCTTTGGGATAACCAGAGCGATAACAATAGCGTATGTATGCTCTGCGGAAAAAGATCAACGGCAAACTAACAATCAGGCCAAACTGTGTGATTCAGAGCCCCACGATTACATACCTGGGACGAGCGCCACTAAACTCATGCATGATTGGCCAACCCTCGGACAAGTGAAGACGACAGATGGGCAACTAGAATCAACTGGATAAACTACATGCGGAGATTCAGGAAAGTCATGGACCAAGCACACGCAAGAGGATGTGGACAACAGGACAAGCTGGACCGTCGCCCATCAATACTCCGGGGTCATACTGTTAGGAATAGCCAGCCTCATCGCCGCATGGGCCGGCTATACACGATGTGCAAGGAAGGACACAACAGCAGTCGAAAACCCTATATCCGGAAGGAAACAAGGGGAAGAGTTCCAACTGATTGAACAACGAGCAAGCATCGCAGCGCTGACAATAGAAGGACGCCCCAGGAGATTCGAGGTATATGATCCAGGGTCCCCGTAGTAAGATCAAGGCTTGAAAACACATAAGTTAAAAAGATTATATTAGTATTCTTTTAAAAAAAGAATTAATCTTTTATGTTTCGTTTATTTGAGAGTCGAATTAGAACTGACAATTATGATTCTTATAATTTATAACTAAACCTATGTGTCGCTCCGTCGCTGCCGCGATCGCATTCCCGGTTGCTGCTGCTGCTGGCGTCCCTCGATGTCATTGGTAGCTGGTGTTGTTGCTGTAACTGAAGTCCATGTCTTTGCTCCTAATTGGTCAATGCAAGTACATTATGTTGTTGGTAGATGTACTTTCCAGTGGGTTCAGTGAGCTTGCCAAATATTTTGGTGTTTTCTTTCTTTTGGCTTTCCCACGATCGTAAGCATAATCGATGCTTACTCAGCGCACGTGTCTTTCGATCCGTGTGACCCTTATTGGTGCCACGGCATCATATTGCGTCCGGTGCACGGTGCACTCAATGTGGTTGCGTAAGCTCTGTTGCTATTAAGAACTTATGGGCATGTGACTGGACTTAACGTTTTATTAACTAATTTAGTATTTGACATTTTAGGTGTTAACTCTTCCCCCCTTAAACGCGGGCGTCCTCGTTCGCAACGTAGAAGAGAACTGGGTTTGGTGAGGATGAATCCGCCGGTGCTTTTGTTGTTTTTGGGGCAGTTTATTTTAGTTTGCACTTTCCAACTAGCATTGTGATCAGACTTATGATCATTATGAGCAGGATAGTGGCTGACGTATAATTCACGGATACCTCGATTGCCTTCTCTTCCTTAATTTTGTTCAGGATCTTGGTGTTATTTATATTTAGTTCCTTGATTAGTTGAAGGGAGAGGACTTCCTTAATTTTAGGGTTTGCTTCTGAGAGTTGGAAAAGCGGGGGTTCTGGCTCCACTACAGTGACTTCTTCTGTTCTGTAGATGTTTTCGCCAATTTGTACTGTGGAGTTTCTGTACTGGATGATGAATGATCCTTGGAGATTAAGGTTCTTTCCGTCTAATGACACCATTCCATTAAAGTCGTTCAGCATCAGTGTACCCGGTAGTAATTCCTCAAAATCGGGCACGTGTTGACTATTGATTGCCTTGCATTCCGGTGGTCTTAAGTTTAATAGAGCGCTCACACAAGTGTCGTTGTTTAAGTCTAAGAGTTTATCCTTAACACAAATTGTTCTATCGTTATGCGATTCACATGGTTTCGATATCACAAATAGTTCTTTCTTACATTCTAACAAGTTTTCGAATTTTATGTCATTTATTACTTGAGCTTTTTTTACTGCTTTGACTAATAGGGTTCTACAGGTTTCGTTACTTATTATTGGGATACTTATGATATACAGAAGGTCGTTATTATTTGATGCAAGTTTGACTTTTGAAAATTCTAATAGTTCTTCAATATTAATGAATAGGTTATGTTCTTTATTAAAAATTTTTTCTATAATATTCGTTTCAATTGTTGAGAATATAAAAGAGTTTACAATATTTGTTTTGGCCCAATTGTTCGTTCTTAATTTGAGAAGGTTTTGTTTTATTTGAGATAATTCATAAGACAAGTAAGGGTGCAGATGATGTGATGGAGTGAGGTTGTTTAGTCCCTGTTGAAGTTGGTCAAATGTGTTGTGGTATTCTTTTATGTCAAATGTATGGATGATTTTAAATGTTCCCTCTTGTTTGGCCGCACGTCCAGTTTCAAGTGAAATCACCTGTGAGTTGGAATAGTCGAGAACTGTGGACAGACCCAGGCAAGTTGGTATGAATAGTCTGAAAGTTAGTTTCTAATGTTATTCTTGTGTATTACTTTCCCGGATTGAGTTTTAATTGTAGTGTTATTATTTTCCTTTACTGTTTCTTTTCTATAGCGTGGGGTAAGTTTGCTACCTAGTCTTTTGTCAATTTTTACATGAATTATATCTCCTGTCTCGTATTGTTTTGGCTGTTCTTTATCCTGGATATGATATTCTAAGTCGGCTACTTGTTTTTTCTTTATTTTCTCCCTGATTTCGGTACGCTGTTTTTCTATATCTTCCGTAGTGTTCGGAGTGGGGCTTCTGAAAAACACCTCAACTGGCTTTTCCTTTATTACTGAATGAATAGACCTATTGTATTCTTCGACTGATTTAAAAATTAAGTCTTCGAATGTTATACTTCCGTTATCTTTTTTAATGCATCTCATGATTTCAGAAAGCGTTGAGTGAAATCGTTCTACTTGGCCGTTGCTTGTTGAAGCGTATGGGGCTGTTGTATGGACTGCTATTTTAAGTTGATCTTCTAAAAGGAATCGAATCGCAGCAGAGTTTAAGGCGCGTTCGTTATCCATTACTACCCACTTGGGCATGCCGAAAGCTATTAGCATTTCTCTCAGAGGAGTTTTGATATCCTCGGAGACTCTTGACTTTAATATCTTGATTTGGGCGTATTTAGAGAACTTGTCGAGACCAGTTAAAATATTATTTTTTTCTGTAATGTAAATGTCTATGTGGATGATTTCTCCTGGGTACTTAGGGATAGGAGTTGGTTCGATTGCCCGTTTTGGTGGGTGTCTTTCGTATTTTGATTCTCTACAGGTTTGACAAGATTGGACTATTGCATGGATTTTTCTTTGAGCTTGCGGGAAGAAATATTTCTTAAATATCTGTATTTTGTTTTCTTTCGCGTCCCTGTGTGCCCTTTTATGCTCTAATATAATGATCTGATTCTGGGTTGTTTCTGAGGATACATCTTCAACCTGATTACTAGTAAACCTAACTTTGTAAGACTTGAAGTGTGTAGGGTAAATAGCTTGAATTTTGGCCATTATTTCTTCTGAAGTGTAGATACCGTTGATAATTCTGGGATGTAGTCGGACGCGGAGTATATTTATGATTTCTTGTTCCGTGTAAGAATTCTTTTTTATTATATGACGATAGAAAGTTGGGAGTGGAGTTTCGAGTTTATACGAATCAGTGTTTTCTTTTAATAACAAAAGTTGGTTTTTAAATACGTTTATCGGGGCTTCTACTTAAAATATTAGGTTATGTGAAGAACTTTCGTCGCTGTGAATTGTAGAGTCTGAATGGATTGAATTAATTTCTGGTCGAGCTCTGGATAGGGCGTCTGCTACCACATTAGCTACACCGGGCTTGTATTTAATCTCGGGGCTATATTCACCGATAATATCTCTCCAGCGTTTAAGCTTGGCATTGTGATTATTTGCACTATTTGAAAACGTCAGGGGTTGGTGGTCGGTATAAATTGTTACTTTCGAATATCCGTACAGATAACTGTTCTAACACGGCACCTATGGCAAAATTTGATGCGTCTGTAGTCAGTTGGAATTCCTTCGTGAAGTCTGGATACGCTAATGTTACATCTCTAGATATAAGCGTGTTTTTAAGATTTTCGAATGCACCCGCTGCTTCTTTGTCTAAGTTAATGGCTATTCTGCTTGACTTGTATTTGGATACCCGTCCCTCTTCTCCTCTGAGGAGAACAGTTAGAGGTTTGGCTATCTTCGCATAATCCTTAATAAATCTCCTATAATAGCTTGTCATTCCTAAAAATGATCGAAGTTCTTTTAGTGTTTTTGGTATTGGGAAGTTTTTAATTGCCTTGATTTTTTCTATGTTGGTTTTAACTCCATCCTCTGAGATCGTATATCCCAGAAAGTCTACCTCTTTCTTGAAAAAGTGGCATTTGTCAATTTGAATCCTCATATTGGCTTTTTGTAGGGTTAGGAACACTTTGTTTAGGTTTTCGGCATGATCGTTTTCTGTTTTGCTGAAAACGATGATGTCGCCGACGTACACATAGCAGATTTTCCCTATGTGTTCCCTTAAAATGTCGTCTAATGCTCTTTGGAATATGGCTGGTGAATTTTTTAATCCGAATGGTAATCTGGTAAATTCATATTTCTCTCCATTCACTGCGAATGCAGTTTTTTCCATGTCTGACTCTTTAAGTGGTATTTGATGAAATCCACTTTTTAGGTCTAGTACTGAGAAAAATCTATTGTTTCCTAATTGTGCGATTATTTCGCCTATTTCGGGGATGGGGTATCGATCGGATATTGTGACCTCGTTGAGCTTCCTATAATCAATAACTAACCTGTATTTTTGTTTTTCATTAGGGTCTGTTTTCTTCGGGACTACCCAAACTGGTGCATTATAGGGTGACCGTGAGGGTCTAATAATGCCATCTTGTAGCATTTCTTGGATTTGCTTTTCTACTTCTTGTCTAAGCGATGCTGGATATGGGTAGTGTTTTCCGTAAACTGGGGTATCGGAGGAAGTTCTAATTTCTCCTACGACTTTGGTTGTGTAAGTTAGTTTGGTTTCGGGGTCAGCGAAAAGGTTTTTATGGGTGTCGGTGAAACTTTTAATTATTTCTTTTTGAGTTTCTGTCATATGCTCGTCTATTGGGCCGATCTTGTTTACGGCTTGAGCTGCTAGTTGGTGAATTTTAATTTTCCTATTTTTTTCTAATATCAGAACATCGTTTTTAACGTCTATTATTGCTCCTAGTTTCTTCATAGAGTCATTGCCTAAAATTCCATGAAATGTTTTCAGTGTATCTAATAGAAAAAATTTTAGTGGGGTTTCCGATATGTTGGGAAGTTTAACTATTGTATGTTGTGTTATTTCATTGTTTCCTCCTACTAAGTTTACTGTAAAACTGTTACTATTGGGTTTTGGGTTTGGTACTAGTTGTGCTTGAATGTAATTTTGATTTGAGCCTGTGTCGATTAAAAATTTCAGAGTTTTGCCGTTCCCCATAGTTACTTTGAAGTAGGGTAAGGAGGAACGGTTTATTCTAAAAAATATAATTCTGACATATCAATGGATTCTTGTTGCTCGGATTCCGCTTGCCATGAAGCTTCTTCCTCTAGTTCATTTATTCCATTCTCTTCCGCTGCCTGAAAATATTCTTGTTCTTCGTCCACCTCTGATTGTATGTTGAATTGGCGTTGCACCTTATTAGCGTTTTGAACGTTTGCGTTGCTTAGTGGTCGTTTCCCTACGAAATTGTTATCATGGGGTCTATTCATATAGTTAACATGACGTGATCGAATGGATTGATCTACATCCATGGGCGTTGGTTTTGGTTGGGGTCTGGGAGGTGGGTTAGGGTTGAAGGAGGCTTGTGCTCCTGATTGATTTGTATGGATTTGGTTGGGTGGGTTATGTCGGGTTAGTGTTGTTTCGAATGTCCTTGGTGAGATTGCTGGTTTCTGTACTTGGTTTGGATAGTAGTACAGATTTGGTTGAAAATTGTGTTTGGTCGTTCGGGGTAGCGCTTGAGGCGGATAACCCCTAGTGGGTACTACATTATTTCTTCCAGAATATAAGGTTCTTGGGGTTTGGCCATTCCTAGTGTTCTGATTTTCTATTAGGTTGCAAAGATGTAATGCATGACCTAAGTCGTGAGGTTCTTTAATAGCCAGAAGTTGGGAAAGACTGCCGTTTAGGCCTCTTACAAATGTATCCAGTGCTTTCTCTCTATACAGTGCTGTTAAGGCCTGAATAGTTTCCTGAGATGCTTCGAGATTCCCAATTTGATTCAAAATCAAGGAAAGTTGTTGATATACAGCTTGATAGAATTCGACTATCGAATTGCTGCCTTGGTTAAGTTCAGTTGTATGTAGATGCATACAACTGATATTCGAGTGTTTTTAGATCCCGCCTATCAGCAAAGTGTGCTGTCAAACACTTTGATATTGCCTCCCAATCCAAAGGTGTGTTATAGGATTCTAGGACAGCATCTGCTTGTCCGACGATTTTGTTTCTAATTGCTAAAATTATGCCGTAGTATTTTGGGGACCCTTTTTTACTGTCATAAATTTTTAGAACCCTTTCTACGCTTTTTTTCCAAGACGAGTATTCGATCTTGTTTCCAGAAAAATCCCTAAGCGTTCGTACTATGTCTGGTAATTTATCTAGCTCGCCAATATTATGGGCTAATCCCCTTTTAATTATTTGGTCTGAAAAATTAGAAAAGTCTTTGTTTGGATTAAGGATTTCCTTAACCAACCCAGCTAAGTTTTCTTGAAGTATATCCTTAATTTTCTCCTCCACGTCTTTTTCCGTAAGTAGTTTTGCACTCGCCCTTACAGATGATGAAGGTCCTGCAAGATTTCCCATCCTATCTATCAAGTCTTGTTCCGTCATTTTAATGAAGTTTTTATGGATGATCGTAAATGGGTCTTAAGGGGTTAATAAGTCGGGTATCGAACGAATTGTCAAATTTTTTCTTAAAATTCTAGCTTCAAAACCTCATTAGAGTTTTGTTTAATAGGGGTTTATGTTTTTAATTTGTGAGTTTTATTGGAATTGTTTTTTCAAAATTATTATTAATATCCTTCTTGAAATTATAATTTTTTTTTAATTCTTGGTAAGGTTTTCCTCTTAATTTCGGCTCGATTTATTAATTTTTTTCGTATTTTAGGATCAAAGTTTCTTATAAATTTTGCTTGTTTCCTTTTTTATAAAAATTTTTTTTTCTAAATATTTCTTAACTAGCTTACATTAAAATCATTTCGGCGTGCTATCGTGACGATAGGTTCGGCTGATTCCTTTTTGTCCCACGCAGCAACGATTCCTCCTGTGTGTGGGTCTACTAAGGAGCCTCCTCTATTCCTGGATCACGTTCCCTCTGAACGGGTACTGAAGGGATCACGGCGATGAAATTGGAGCCTGGCTTTTCCACTAGGTACAATTCCGTAAGGAGTGCGTTGTAGCGTTTTTTTTTTAACGGCACTTGTACACTTCCGAATCGCGATGGTTGGCGTTTTCTTTATAAACGAAAATAAAGCCAAACGTCGGGATTTTTTTACCGATCTGAACGAGACTCGGAACTTGTATCCTTTCGCGGTTTTTCGCCAGGTCCCTGCTCGGGCGCCAGTTAAAAAGATTATATTAGTATTCTTTTAAAAAAAGAATTAATCTTTTATGTTTCGTTTATTTGAGAGTCGAATTAGAACTGACAATTAAGAACTTACTCAGCGCACGTGTCTTTCGATCCGTGTGACCCTTATTGGTGCCACGGCATCATATTGCGTCCGGTGCACGGTGCACTCAATGTGGTTGCGTAAGCTCTGTTGCTATTAAGAACTTATGGGCATGTGACTGGACTTAACGTTTTATTAACTAATTTAGTATTTGACATTTTAGGTGTTAACTCATATAGTCTGTAAGTTTTTGTAAAGATATTTTATTAGGTAAGGTAGATATAGTCAGAATGGTTACACTGTAGAGTTAAGAGGCAGCAGATTAATCATCAGTGGTACCCATAGAAGGAGCCCCACTGTCCCATTGTTATCACCCAAGCCGACCGGAGATGGTCGGAACTGGTCGATAATCATCTCTCGGTCCTCCATCCCAATAGAAGAAGGTGTACCGTAGCAAGGCAAGATACGACTGCAATATCAGAAGTAAACGTCCGATCGACAAAAAATGGCGGTTCGGCCAAAATCATCCATAAATACTAGCAAACTGGAGTCACGTTCATGACCCCTGAAATGGGATTATTACCCAAAATACCACCACCACAGCTGCAGACAGCCAACCGGACCGCAGCTCCTTGCTACAGCATAGCGATCTCTTCCTGACCAGAGCAAGCGACTGTTCATACCGAGCAGACCCTAGTACAATCCAGGTAATTTAGTCAGACGTTCATAGGACTTTGACTACGACTCCGAGACCTACCGTTACGCCCGCGAGTTCACGTTCGACGATAGTGGCCGCATTACCAGAATTTCGACGAAGAACCAGGGAGATCGAGTAACAACAAACTTGCCGTCCTAGCAAAAGTTGAAGAAAAGCCTGCGCAAGACACCATTAAAAATCCAAGCCTCCTCCAATCTCATCCAAGGAAAAAAGGTTTAACGCTCTAGTCAAAAAATTGTTGCGCAGCAAGGGCTGCTAAAGGAACGGAGCCAAATGGCCCAAAAGCAGGAAGGCAGATCTAAGACCGGATGCGACAGAGATGGCACGCAAAGTGCAGCAATCTGGGTGCTCGGCAACCAACCAGAAAATACATTCGTCAGCGACGGCTTCGTTCAAGCCAAATTTAATAGCCTTTGGTTGATTAGCTGCTATTTACCGCCGCGTTTCACGCTGCCGATGTGCTAGTGGGCGAGAATTTAACGCCTGGGCAGAAGAAGGGGGGTCAGCCTTCACCAAAAGAAGAGGCCGCACGCTTCTGGAGACCCTCACGACTCTAGATGTGGCCCTTTACAGGCTTCCAGCACACGTTTAGCAGAGCATTTAGGATGCGGTTCGGTGATAGATCTCACCATTTGCAGCAGCAGGCTCTTTAGGAAAACGACGTGGACCCTTAATGGAGCTGAAATGGAGCTTCCTAGAGATGTGACACGCGGCGGAACAGGATCCATGGGGAAGGGCATACGGGATGGTTGTCAAGAAAGCCAATCAAGTCAAGCCTCTACCACCGCAAGAACCACAACACTTGGAGCGAATTGTGGAGCACCTCTTCCCGATGCTAAACGATGCAGCACGGATCAACGAGAGCGAGATGGCGCCCCCAGCCTGGTTCCAAGAGAGGAAAAGCTCCAGGTCCAGATGGAATCCTGGACATCGCTACTTAGCTGGCTATGGCAAGGTGCCCGTCTGCTTTTGCAAAATTGTTTAACAATTGCTTAATAGAGGGCATCTTCCCCATGAGGTGGAAGGTAAAAAGCCTCGGGCTCCTCTAATTTAGGCAAGCCGCCGGAGAATCCGTCGTCCTATAGGACTATATGCCTTATAGATTATGCAGCTAAAGCTCTGGAGCGCTGCGTCCTACGAAGACTCCAGGACGCCATAAACCTCGCGGGAGACCTCACCCCATTGCATTTAGGGTTCAGGGAGGGGAGATCCACGACTATCGCCATCTATAGTGAAGCGGATTACAGCCAATGCCTTCGATGGCAGGTGTGCTAGCGGGGACAAGGAGTATTGCCTCATCGCTACGCTCGACATCAAGAATGCCTTCAATACGGCTCGCTGGAATGTAATATTCGAATCGCTGCTCAACCTCAACATCCCCGCAAGCTTGGTGGAAATCTATAAATCGTACCTTAGCAACCGCATCCTTAGGAACGACACCACCACTGGCACCCAGGAGCATGTGACCACCTGCGAGGTCCCGCAAGGCTCCGTCCTAGGCCCGGCACTTTGGAACGTCATGTAGGACAGGGTGCTAAGGCTGGAGCTGCCGGAGCGGACACAAATTATAAGTTTGGCAGACGACATTGCGAAAGTGGTGGTCGCCACCACTCTCCAAGTTGCGGAGACCACCTGTAACGCTGCCATTGAAAGGGTGGTCATTGGCTCACCCGAGCTGGCTTGAACCTTGCAGATCACAAAACAGAGACCGTGCTAATTTCAAGCATCGTTTCCGAGTGGAGACGGCCACAATACAGGTTGGCGGGCATGACGTCAAATCTTCCAGAGTCATTAGGTACCAGGAAGTGACGACAGGCAAGAGGCTGAGCTTTAAGGAGCACCTGATCGAAGCCAACAAGAAGGCGGCAAAGAGCCCTGGCGTGAATGATGCTAAATTGCAGAGGTCCAAAACAAAACGCAGACTCCTTTTTCAGCGGTCACGGCTAATTTAAGAGCTACCTATTGACGATGTGGACTCAAGGTGCCCTAGATGTGGCACTGAAGAAACTGCGGAACACATCATTCTGAGCTGTCCGCGCTTTACCAGAGCGAGGGATGAATTCCTGCCAACCCTCAACCTGAAAAACAAAGCTTCGCGGCATTAGCAACTGTTTTTGTACTCAGTAATGAAAAAGCAAGCAATGAATAATATGGAATCAATATCTTTAAGAAAGAAAGTAATTTTCTCTTGTTTTCAGTGAATTAATTCTTAAAGCTTTTTTATTTTCTTACCTTTGAGTAGTCAAAAATGTAGATGTAGTGTCATAAGTAACTTTCAAACACTATTTTCAAATTTGCTATACTTTTCCATATAGTCCTTTTCAGTTTCGGTGCCATTGACAAATCCATTTAACATAGTCTGGAAATATGTTCGATTACCCGGTAAACTATCAATTTCAAGGGATTGCGACTGCTATAAACAAATATGCTGAAACGGTATGGTATAGAAATCAAGGCGACCTTGGTTTTGAAGCATATTTCGAGTAATAAAGTAATAAATGAAAAAAAAAGTATGAAAACTGTGCTTTCTCCAACGATTGCTTAAAAGTTTACACTCGATCTGATATATATTGCAAACATCCGAAATAGTTGGACGATTATTATTGGAGCGAATATATCGGATATATATTTTATATAAACATTTTATCCTAATCGGATTGCAGTTTATATTGGGCGTTATATTATATTCCGAAATCCATAAAATCCATTATATTCCATTAGAATCCATTCCGGAATCCATGACATAAGATGTTAGCTTCCAATGTCCAATAAGTTGGTAATATTGGAGCGCCGAAGCCGAAGCCATGCTGGCACGGAAATATTATTGAACTACATAGGTGTTGCAATTGTGGAATGATTAGTTTTTCAAATATAATTAAAATTGCTCACATTTAAGAAATGCCTCTATAATTGGCAGCGTCGAATTTTCTCAATTTTTTATGCAGAGGTAAGATTCCTTCCACAAGAGGGGAACGATCGAACTCTCCAAAGATAGATTGAAGAGATTAAGGAGAAGTTTGCACAGTGCCACGGTGCAGTTCTTCAAAACATATCATGGTACTCCATCGGGACCTGGCGAATACACGGGCTTGACCTTAAGAAGATCCCATAAAACACCACTTTTATCAGAAGCTAGACAAAATATAATATATGGTTGGCTGATTGGATATTATAAATGTAAGGCTGAGCTAGGTGAATACGATGTTCGAAAAAACTGTGGAAAGGGATTTTCCATTGCCTGATCAGTGTTCGAGTATGGGATCTCAAACGTAAGCAGAGGAGGACAAGAGACATGTTTGCGCATAATGTTTACAAAGTTATTAAACTGTTTCGGATCCTGAGTAAACTGAATGGCAGCAGCGCATATAACTCCTACAACATTCTTTGTTATGCAAGGTGAAGCGTCAAAAAATATATTGAAAGCGTATTAAAATGTATGTAAAGAAATTTGTATATCTTCACACCTTTGGCACTTTTTCGATGTTTTGGCCTTAATAAAACAACAACAATGTTTGCTTGATTGCAACTTGCTCGACTACAACGTTTGAACAAAGATTATTTTCTTGTTCCAATAATTGTAACGTCGGCGATAGGTCGACCGGGGTGGCAACATGGAGGGCTTTGACGATCTGGTAACAAGCTTAAAGCGTAGGTTAGAAAACCGCGTGGTAGCAGCGTTCTTTTGGTGTTTTAACCACGGAATGAGAAAGATCGGCCGAGCAAGGAGAGGCATCGAAAAGTTCAAGAAGGTCTGTAGCGAAGATTTACCCGCTGAGGGATCATCGCGCTGGAGGAGCTGACGCAGGACTGGCAATAATTAAAAGGCCACAAGCGGCCGTTTACCGGTGTACGCGGAGATAAGTTGAGGTAGGTCGCGGATCGCAGAAGCGAGGTGAGTCATGAGATTAGGTCATGGTCGTGCGAGCCTGACGTAGATGTTTTCGTTTCGTTAGGTCAAGGGTCTTGGCGTACAAGCTAGATCCCTAGTGGCAGTGAGGCGTGGTGCGAGCAACGCGCGCAGAGGAGGCAGAGAGCTGCGACGTTCGGCCAGAAGAAGCAGAGCGAGTCTCAGAAGCGGCGCGAATCTCGCCATCCGGCCGCCCGTGAGGCGGGGCGGAGAAGGGGCATCGAAAACAAGTTTGGAGCTAGGAATATAGTGAGCTCGACCGGAGCTGTAGCAGTGGCAAGCAGCCGGAGCGTTCGCGACGCTTTAAGGGGCGCTCCGCTGTAGGCTCGGATAGGGTTCGGCCCTAACCTCTCAGGAGTCGCCGTGAAGTAGGCGTCAGCCTGTAGGAGTGAAGTCAAGGACGGAGTGCTGGCGGCGCTTTCAAAGAGCACCCCGTCGATCGAAGGAGTCGCCGTAAAATAGGCGCTATTCTGTAGGAGCAGAAGCGAAAAGGAGCGCTCCGTCGGTCGCGGGAGTAAGCGTGGATTAGTCGTCGGTCGTAGGATAGGAAGCAGGGACAGGGCGCTTGCGGCGCTTTCAAGAAGCGCTCTGTTGTTCAAGGGAGCAGAGAGATTCGTCCGACTGATGGCCTAACGGTGCCGAGAATGGGAAAGAGGAAGTAGTGTCCGGAGATTTCTAGCTGGAGCACTGCTGCTGGCTGAGTGTTTTGTGTTGGCTTTGTTAACGGGATATGCGTGAGTCCTCCCGATATGTATATTTTCTTTTCCAGCCTCGAGTAGTGGAAGCGCTTCAACGACTCGTCGTGGATATAAAAAGTGAGTAATCTTCAATCTATGCCAAGCCATCCGAAGTGATGCGGGATTCTCCGATCAACATTTTTCCACGTTTTCCAGTTCCGGCTCAAGAGGCTTCACCAGTTAGATGGTCAACCACCGTATTGCATTGAACAGAAACAAAAAAAAAATGAAAATCGAACATGGCCCACTTCCGTACGCGGACTTTGTAGTGGAGCTTTTTTAACAATTAACATTTTGTACAATGAAATTGAGCGCGCGTCCACATATCCTATCGAATTAAGTATACGTTAAGTTTGCAAATCTTTAGTGATAAGTTTTTGTTAAGCGTAGTAAGAAGGAATATATATTGAATTATTAGGGTATTTAGGAAGCTAGAAAAGAGATGTTATTTAGAGATTTAAGGGCTTTCTTTAAGGAATAAATATAAAGTTTATAATGGAGTGAGAAAACGTAGTTCGCCTCGTTTAATTTGCCACCGCCCTGCCGCCAGCCTATGCCATGGACTTTCTCAGGGACTCCCAAGGGATCCTAACATACACCATTCTGAGGAGCTCAGGTTTGACCTACGCGGTTCGTGAGGTCGCGCACGCATCAATATTGAAATAATTTATGATTCCCGAGGCAGCATCAAGGGGAGAGAAGGGGATGTTTCAGAGCCCGCCCATTAGCCGACGAGATCTGGCCGGACACCGCGTGCAGCCCTTTCTCTCGTCCGATATCTCCAGCGATGCCACCTCAGCACTGTAACTACTCGTTACATAATTGATTACCACTTCGCAGAACTTTTAGGTGCTGTCCTTACCCCTAAGTCTTTTACCACTGGTGGGGGAAAACTACAGAGCTGATCGAAGGAGCAAATGTTTAAAGGGAGCTCCAAATAATGTTTCTCTAATGAGTTATTTTACATGAAAATCTCAAATATGTTTAGAACTACCTATAAACTTATAACCTTATGAGTATTTCACAATTAAATCAATTTTCTACCAGGTAAATAACAGCTATGGAATATAGTCGGCCGATACTTATAAAAGTTGATACACGCATCACAGCTGTGCACAGGCGAGTCCATCAAAAGGGTAGCTCCACTTATAGCACTATATCTTGAGTTTTTCCAGATATATGACTTTTTATTCCAGAGCGACTTTTTCCAGATATAAGCGATATATCAAATTGCGTCATTTCAAGGACTATCTCTAAACGCAAGATAAATATAATCGTTCAAGTTAATTAAAACAATGATTCCATAATGCCATAACTTCTCTGTGGATTACATTTTGGGCTAATTTATCCGATCTACAAAATTTCATAAAGATCGGCCGACTATATCCTATAGCTGCCAGATAACTCTATGATTGGCATAACTTTGTTTTTTAAGCTAGATGGATGAGACTATCTACGGATTCCATTTCGGGTAACCATATCCGATTAAACAAATTTTATAAGGATCGGCCGACAATATCCTATAGCTGCCATGTAAGAGAAGGATCGGACATGGCACAACCTTTCTAATTTTACAGACGCTTGGGACTGTTACCAACATTTTTATTGAAAATTGTTGTGATGGTGAAATTCTTATAGGGATCGGCCCACTATATACGGAGCTAGCTATCCTTTCATGTTTTTTTTATGAATTTGAATTCCAAATACAACTTTTTTCGGAAAGAAAATCTATGCATTTCCATCATAAGGTTTAAATTAAAATTTTTATTTTTTTGTTCAATAATAATTTTTTGTATCAAAAAATAAAATTCAGAACCAAAAATTGAAACCCAACTCAAGTTAAAATATTGGTTTATCCCTAGGAATAAGGTTTAAAATTATTTTATTATTTTACTTAAAGGCTAAATAGTTCAGGCTTCTTGTTTGACTTTCACGGAAAGCCAATGATTTGAATAATGAATTGGGTTTTTTTTTTGTGGTTTATTCGGGGGGACTAACAAAAGTTCGCAACTAAGCGATATTATAATTTTTTTTATAAATAAATTTTTTTATAAATACAAAATTAAAATTAGTGAAGCCGTCTCAGTGGATATCCCTGTACCAACGCAGCAAGAAATTAGGTTTGCTATTCTTTTTGGATTTCGGGGTAAGCATGTGGAAATATTTAGTGAGTGCCAAACAGCATTTGGAGTGCATGCGCCCTTGTGACTGTTTCTAAGTGGTTCCGGAGATTTCACACAGGACTTTTTTTTAGTAAAGGACGAAAATCGAGGATGCCGTCAAAAATTTGCAACTGACCATGTAAATGTAGCGCTGGTCAATGTAGTCTAAAATTGACGAAGATTTAAGATTGACCCAGGAAATGGTAGCTGAAGAACTGGGCTTGAATGCCATGGCTGGCTCTGGAATAAAATATAAAAAAATAACCTTGGATACACTGAAAAAATCTGAACGGTGGATCCCTAAAATTTTAACTGAAGCTCTAAAAGAGGCACGTGTGCGTTTTGCTCAATATTTTCTTCAAAAATTAAAAAGTGGCGAGTGTTCCCCTTTTCAGAAAATTGTGACAAGTGATGAAGCCTGGTTACGATCCTGAAACCAAACAACAAAGCATGGTATGGAGCCCAGAAGGTGCGAATCCGCCCGTTAAAGCAAAGCAACAAAAGTCAGCAACAAATGTAATGATGTCAATTTACTTCACCAGAGAGAAAGTTGTAGCTGCTATTCCTTTGGAAAAAGATCAGACGATAACTGCCAAGTGGTATACTGGAACTTGCTTACCAAAAGTATTCCAAAGTTTAATGTAAAAACGGAAAAAAAAGGAACTTCGCCGATAATTTTTGCATCATGACAATGCGCCAGCGCACACTGCTGAAAAATCAAGTGGCATTATTACGCTGTCCAGCAAATTCGAATAGCACCTTATTCCCCATATCTAGCACCTTGCAACTTCTGGTTATTTCCAAAAATAAAAAAAATTTGCGAGGAAATGAGATTATAAATGCAGTCAATGATAAAAATGCAAAACTCCAAAAAGCCAATTTTGAAGACGGTTTTTAAAGTGGATTTATCGACTTCAAAAATGTATCAAAATAAATAAATAAAATAAATAAATAAATAAAATAAATAAATAAATAAAATAAATAAATAAAATCAAAATAAATAAATTGCGTTTAGAAATACAAAGAGATGGTGAAGAATATAAAATTAAAAAAAAAATTTTTAATTTTTTTCTACTCAAGCGATATTTGCCCCCCGTATATAAAAAAACACAGGCCAACAATTTCCAATGTTTTTCCTTCTACACATAATTTTAACTTCTTCATAATCTTTAAGCTCTACTGCCCACAATTGCGATGACCATAATTGTTTTTAGTACATATCGTTTTTGAAATGTATGTATGTAAAAAATGGCATTTAACAGTTAGCATATATTTAAAATACACATCCAAAGTTAAAATCTCCGATTTTATACTTTATTTTTGGGCTTCAACGCAAAAATGCGATGTACCTCTTTACATAGATTAGCCACTAATTCCTCAAGGAAAAGACTAGATGGTAATTTTGTTTTTTAAATTTATTTTTCCTGGCTAGGATATTAAAATTAGATACATTTGAAAATAAGTGTACTCCTCGTCTCTATCAATGTGTACAAAGTAGAGTAATAATTCAGAAGGACTTTCGGTAGTACATACAAATAGAGCATACATACATATATTTATTATAATAATTCATTTGAAGGATTTCAACCATGACACTCCATTTAATGATTGATGATTAGGTGCTTTAATATGCTTCATTATAATTTTTAACCATACAATTATTAATTTAAGTTTTACTCTTATAATAGTAATTATCTTTAGAATACATGTTTTTAACAATAGAAAATGCAAAAGCCTTAACTAATCAGTACTATATATTAACGTGTTATTTTAACAGGCTATTTATTCCATATTAAAAGCATATAAATTTTCTTATTTCTAAACTTGTTTAAAAATGTATATTTTGTGGCCTAGACGAAGCAAACAAAGCGCAAGCGCATTTGCTGTATTATGTACTTCGGTGTTCGTTATTAAATGTATTGATTATTTACAAAGAGGTTTAATAAACCCTAAATCGTTCATTCATTTATTTTCCGAAATAAGTACTTATATAGAAATGGGGTATTTTTAGTAAATAATAATAACGTATTTTGATTTGAATATGTAAGTTAATTCTTCTAACATTTTCATTAGGCCATTGAATTTATCTATTACGCAGAATCTACGCAATATTCAATTTAAAATGAAAAAAACGAGAAAACAAAATGTAATTAATTTAACTGTAATTCTAAAATTCGTATTGTGAGACTCTAGAAAAAAAAGACGACAATAGCCTTTTTGTACATACATATTATTGTATATGTATGTTTTTGTATATACAGCTTATTACAAGTAAATAAACAAGCGGGCGGATGAAATATGCAATTTTTATGTTTCTTAGACTTAATATATTTGTTTATAATGTTCATTGATTTGCAGTAAGAAAAATTAAATCGGATATCACTTATTTAAAGAAATTATTAGTAAAGGCGCTTAATTTAAATTTATTTTTTTATATATATATATATTAAGTTAAGCATTTTTTTTTATTAAATGTAAGCTAATTTTTAAAGGGATCAATGTACATTTTTCCTGAACAATCGTAAAAATGTTTATATGTGAATATTTAATTTAGCTTAAGTTCGCTAAGTTTCAATTATACCTATGTATATCACATATCTGTAGATAGTAGAAAGTGGGGCGTTTACCTACTGTTATTGGCATAAACGGACAATTTAAACAATATTGATTTGGTAGCAGTTTATAAAAAGATGAATTGTGCCGGAGCTATGTGTGAGTCTACATTAAGATCAAATTTTAGCAATCAATGCCGTTTACTGTTGCACTGCAACTTTTGTGCCGATAAGAGGTCTGTTTATCAACTGCCTCTAAATCATTTTGGGTGATTTTTGAATCTTCTATTGACCGAAATCGCAGAAATCCTTGATCTGTTACTAACATGCTATCTGAAGCACTAGAAGTTGCGCATGAGTTGGAAGAGACAGATGCAACCGAGGCTGATGAAATTGTGCTCAATTCAGAGCTAAGTTTACTATTTTTAAGCTGTATATGTCCGTGAACAAACGCTTGTGAAAGGGGGTCACTGGAAAAATTTCGAAGAGGAGCAGAATTTATCTCTGAAGACTTTCTGTTAGCGCAAAGAGCATTTTGTGAATTAAATTCTGCAGTAAATACAGCGTCGTTTTCATTACTTATTAAGTTTGTACACTCAACATTACTTTCTGATGTTATGTCGTCTTCCTCCTCATCTTCTTCCGAATCATGATTATAAGGTAGTTCTTGTAGTTGGTTCTGGTTGCGAGAAGCAATTTTAAAAAACTCATTACCACACGTTCTCCCGTTACCCTGACGAGTTTTCTGATAATATTGGGCTCTATCCTTAATTGATGTGGATATCGATTGGGCACCAGTAGTTGTTATCTGTTGAGTGCCTGCTATCGCAATTTGTGAATCTAAGACGTGGGGCACTGCTACTAGAGCTATTCCACTACCATTATTAACAATACTACTTAATGTACCACTCTTTCTTATGCCATTAAAAGTTCCTCGATCGTATGCATTGTAGCTTACCGCCCATCGCCCATCCCCAGGGCGATTTAGGGAAGTTTTATCTTCAAACTTCTTACATTCCAGTGTGCTGTTAAGATTTTGTTCACGCCCATTGTGGTGGTCACGCTCCTGTCTGCATTCTATGTTAGATTGAACAATTTTAAGGCATTTATCTTTAAAAACAGGGCGCTCGAAAGTGTTAAATTCATACCTCGGGTTTTCCTCTTTAAGTGGTTCCGAATAGTTATCGCTTTCCAGTAATACTTGTTGTTGGGAAAATTTCGATGCGGAAAATGATGGTGCACCAACAGTATTTTGTTCATTATTTTTATTTTGTATGGTGGCACTTGTGGATGTCGCACGTAAATTAAAATTTGGGTTCTCATAGTGGTCTGGGGTAGAATCGGTCAAACAATCTTTACTAATGTAAACTGCTGATTCTTGAAAGCGCTTTTGATGTGGTTGATCTTTGTGATGACGGTAGTTTTGTGTGGTTTGAGATGCATACTCCGCTATGTTCTGACTATTAATAGTACTACAAATGGATCCCGTATCATAAGGCCTTTGATACATTGGCTCTTGTAGTTGATACCCGTGTGCAGATGTACCTGGAACTGACCCAATGGGATTGAGCGCAAAGCTATCGTCGTAGATAAGTTTCCCTGTCCGCATAGTATAAGTATGAAGATTAGTATTTGTGTTACAAATAGCCGGGTAGTCTGTTTCAAAGTGCTCCTGGCTAGAACTAGATGTGCATGGCAAAAAGAAGTTCGTAACATTTGAGGTGTGGTTTCCAATTCCGTTGCCAATATTTTTCTCCCGGATAACATTGTTTGTAGTATTTTCTGTCTGGGCGTATGCACCCATTGCCGACACATTACCACCAGCCATGCGAACTTCACCATTTGCGACATTTTGCGAAATGTGTCCGACATTTGTTTTAAGTCCTGTTACCCATGATAGAAGTGCTATTAATGAAATTTCAAGAAGACGCAGGGAAAACTGATAGCCCCATTGAAGCCAATCGACATCAAATATGTTAGTTTGACGGGATGTCGAGATGCATATCGCCCCAAATATTTGTAACCCTGCCATAAGTACAAACAACAAAGCTGTGGCAATTGTAATATGTATGGCATAAGAAAGATTCTGATAGCCATGAATGTAGTTTTGGGATTTACTGCGAAGAATACGTTTCAGAATACGGTATAAATACAAGTATAAGAATCCCAGACTGAGGCATATAAATATGTAAATTATCTGACAGATAAGAGTCAAGACACGGGGAGGCTGAGCTAAGCTGGCCAGAGTGGAAGGCGTCCCTGGTATAGTACCTTGATTTTGTTGAGAATAATGTTGCTGGCGGCGAAAATACTGCTGCTGCTGTTGTTGTTGGAAGTATAAATGTTGATTTCGTAAAGTATAAGATTCTACGTAATGCAAAGTGACGCAAAGCAAAACGTGAACACCGCAGCCCACAACGACAGTCAGAGGTCTTATTAAAGCTGAATATCGATTGTTTTTGTGGTTCAATGATTTTAAAAACAGGAATAAGATTAACACAGAAAATGCAACTGTTAAGAAGGTCGAAGGTAGGTTTAAAAATAGCTCGGCCGAGAATATATTAAATGTACCATGAATATTGTAAGCATCAAAGCAAAGAAAAAATATTCTCATTATACATATAACAATAAGTGTTAGGTTGATACACAAAAAATAAGATTGTGTAAATAAATGTGTGAGCTTGTTGTAAGTAAGGAGTTTGTAAAACAAGTATACGGATAAGATAGTAAATAGCACAACCGACAGATAAATGTGTATGTTCCATGCCCAAGTCCATGTGGTATGCGCGGATGCAGCTGCTGCAGCAGCAGCTCCACGATCCCGACTTCCACTGCTCGCCTCAGACTCCTTCTCGGTACTGATTTTCGAAGTCTTTTCTAAATCTCCTGCATTTGTAGTTGCGTACGATAATGAAGTGGCTGACGCATCTCCAATTGCAGCTGCTGCCGAAGGCGTGGTACCTGTGCTTTGGTTTGTCTTATCGTAAAAGTCAAAGTGGCCAGGTAAATTTTTGCTCTGATTTATATTTTGAGTAGCACCTGAGGCGTGGTCACCAGTGGAATGATCATCGTTTTTTAACGCATTTTCGACCAGTACATCTGGAGAAGATGGCGGTTGACGAATGATTGGAATGGGTCGCTGCGTTACTTGTTTTAATAAAACCGCCGGTATATCCCCATTATTTCCATTTGATCCAAGAATACGTCTTATATTTGGCAAAACTTCCTGTTTTTTAATGTGATCAAGAGAATCTTGGCTTTGGGACTCTGATCTCCTTGAATTAAGAACCTTTTGATTTAACAATTCTTCACTGCTTGCACGTGCTGGTGTATTAAGATTATTTTTTTTATCGAATCCATCCACATCTTGCACTGTACCAAATTCACTTTTAGAAGAATAGGATTTTTTAGTATTAAAGGCATCTTCTAATGAAGGTAAAATTAGATCGTTGCTGTTTCCAGACAATTCTGGAGGTCGTATGGGTATTCTGTCTTGACTGGGCATTAGGCTTGGAGGTGGAATTGGTCGCCTGTTGATTGTTAAAAGTCCTTCATTATTAGAGCCTCGCAAAGTTGGCTTGTCAGCAAATGGATTTTGATACTCAGGTGGCAGTGGTGGTGTAAAAAATGTTCTAGAAGGTGGAGAATATGAGGGGATGTCTCCTGGGTACATTGGTATTGTAGGAGGTTGCCCTCCATTTACTTTTTTTATATTTGGGACTAAAAAGGAAAATTTATTAACAAAAGACTTCCCAAAATTCGAATATTGATTTACTTACTTAAAGGATTTGGTGTAGAATTATACTGCAAATTATTACGGTGTCGATCTCTTTCATGAGAATGATGACGATTTGGATTTGGGTAAGTTGGATTGTTATTACTTTTTAGTATGTCAGCATTGGGGGCCGAAGTTGGTAATGCATGATCTCTTTCCAAATCTAGTTCATAGTTTCTTTGTCGGCCATTGACTCCATGTTGCTGGTGTACAGAATGGTACCTGGCAATTGACAAAATGTATTGCAAAAAAATAAATATCAATTTAAAAAAGTCTAATTAATTGATTCTAATGAATTCTTTTTTGACACGTTTTAGAAAATTCAGAAAGATTACATAAAAAGTTCAAACGCATAGTCGAAAAAATTATACAGGAGTGCCATAGAAATCGCTTCCACGCAAAAACTCCTGAAATTTCATTAGGCTGTGTCACCCAATTCCGCCTAAAGTTTTTCAGCTGAATAATTTAAATGTTTTGATAATTAAAAGATGCCAATTAGGTAAGAAATATAAACAAAATTATAAAATTAATGAAGAAACGACTTAAAACCTATGGTTTTCCAATAATAAAACTTGAAAGGGTGTTAATTAAATGATTGCGGGCTTTTTATTTTACAGGGTGTCAAGTGAGAATTTCGAGAGAGTTTGTGATTTGACTAAAAGCTTTGAATCCTATGGCATCGCTGGAATTTTTGTTTGCTTTCAGTTGAATCAATTCCGCTGGCGATAGTTAATGAAATCTCTATTCTATGTTTGATTTTGTTATTGTGTGTCTTACACTTGTTTCCAAATTATTAAATGGATTGATGTAGGGAGTTTTGTGATATGTACATACAGTGGCGAGCAAAACTGAGTGCATGTTCACAACTCTGACTTTGGCCATTAATAAAAACACGACCACTTATGCAAATCCAATCATTTTTTTTATATTATTAATCTTAATTAATTTATAACTTATTTTAGGAGGAAAAACAAAATTAGCATATATATTCAAACACTTAGAATAAAAAACTAAATAAACTCACATAAACTCAATTTTGCACCTTTTAAGTCTTGTACCTTTTTTCGATTTTCCACATCTCTTATCAGCATAAATCAGCCAGATTTAATATTCAGTATTATTTAATAATATTCATCAGCCAGATTATATTTCTTAAAATGCTATTTTCGGTGGTCGTAGATTTGTTTAAAACGTGTTTTTGCAGAGCGAAGTTCATAAGGGTGAATTAATAGAAATACTAAGTGTTAAAATCCATAAAAAGCGAAAATTATCGGGAGAAATTGAAAATAATGTTGTCAGCTTGGCCGAAAGTGGCAATTTCCCTCGTCGAAATGCCGAGAGGCTTGGAATTAGCCAATCTATGGTGGTCTCCATTCAGAAGAGGCGAAAGCTGACCCCCAAACCTCAAGTCTCAGAGCGGAAAAAATTATTGAAGGACTCGACTAATGATGCTCGACTAATGATGTCCGAAATGCGATAAAATAAGAATTTATCACCAAAGGGAGCTTGTCTGACAATAAATAAAAATGTCAGCGAATGGACTGCTAGGAGAGCATTGCAAAACGTCGGATACAAGTCGATCGTTAAAAAAAATAAGCCAACAAAAATGATATACCCTTGCAGATATGTGGCAGCTTATATTATTAGATATATATCGGATCTTATATAGTCGGCCGATCCTTATAAAACTCGGCAGATCAAATTAGTTTGCCGAAAGTAAAATTCATACAAAGTCCCAGTCTTCTAACTTAAAAAACAACAGAGATATGACATTTCCGATCAATCAGTTATATGGCAGCTATAGGATATAGTCGGCCGACACCGGCCGTTCCGACTTATATACTGCCTGCAAAGGAAAGAAGGATGTGTGCAAAGTTTGAAGTCGATAGCTTTAAAACTGAGAGACTAGTTTGCGTAGAAACAGACAGACAGACGGACAGACGGACATGCTTATATCAACTCAGGAGGTGATCCTGATCAAGAATATATATACCATAACCAAAATGGAAATATGTTGTAGTGGTGCAATTATTTTTTTTCGCTACGTTACACTTTAATTACTCTTATCATTCTAAACTTTTGCATAAGCTATGAAGAGTGGTTGCAGTTTTTTGTATTTATTTCACTAGAAATTTTGTATATACAGTGGCGAGCAAAACTGAGTGCATGTTCACAACTCTGACTTTGGCCATCAATAAAAACACAACCACTTATGCAAATCCAATAATTATACCCTTGCAGAGGGTATTATAATTTTGGTCAAAAGTGTGCAACGCAGTGCAGGAGACATCTCCGACCCTATAAAGTATATATATTCTTGATTAGGATCACCTCCTGAGTCGATATAAGCATGTCCGTCTGCCCGTCTGTCTGTTTCTACGCAAACTAGTCTCTCACTTTTAAAGCTATCGACTTCAAACTTTGCACATATCCTTCTTTCCTTTGCAGGCAGTATATAAGTCGGAACGGCCGGGATCGGTCAACTATATCCTATAGCTGCCATATAACTGATTGATCGGAAATGCCACATCTCTGTTGTTTTTTAAGTTAGAAGGATGGGACTTGCTATGGACTCCTCTTTAGGCAGACTGCTAAATTTCATAAGGATCAACCGACTATAGCTCCCATACAACTGATTGATCGGAAATGTCATATCTCTGTTGTTTTTTAAGTTAGAAGACTGGGACTTTGTATGAATTCTACTTTTGGCAAACTAATTTGATCTGCCTAGTTTTATAAGGATCGGCCGACTATATAATATCCGATTTAGCTAACTTCGGGCAAAGCCAAAGTTGATATACCCTTGCAGTTAAGTGACAGCTTATATTATCGGATCTTATTGTGGACCGATCCTTATAAGAAGAAAATTCAAACTTGCAAAACACGTGGTTGTTACTTTTGCGGTTTCGTTTCATTTTAACGTTTCCAGCAGAAGGGCTAGAAACGTCCTCTACTCCTTAGCCATTGTAGCTCGACGTATGCCAACCACGATCCGTTCAGGGTATTATGTTCGGACTACAATGGTCTCTACCACATCTTGCCACTTTGCTCTACTAACAATCTTAAATCCTTTATACTAAACGCCTTATCTGTGCAACACTCTTTTTCGTCATACTTCCTACTCTTCTCTTATACTTTCTCGGATCTATCCCCGCGATTCAAGACGTACGTTATGCGGCAGCGTCCCTCGGTCGGTTGGGCGGGAGGTGAGCTGTACGTATTCAGTGGGAACCGCGCGAACAAAAAATATTTAAAAGTAAATATTAAAACAAGAATTTGAGTAATTATAACGCTATTATTGATTCGTAAAAATATCATACTACTTAAAAAAATTTTATTTGAATAAAATGGCAGCACAAATAACATTTTTTTGTAAACCAAAATCGAAATGTGATGTAGTGGTGATATTATTTTTTCGCAACTGTACATAGATAGATTATTACTAGTTATAATATCTAGTAGTACTAGTTATATATATATATTATAATTAATATTATATAATATTATAATATAATATAATATATAATATAATATATAATATTATAATTATAATAAATATAAATTCTATATAAATATGTTATTATTATATTATCTTTATTATCTTTATACCCTTGCAGAGGGTATTATAATTTTGGTCAAAAGTGTGCAACGCAGTAAAGGAGACATCTCCGACCCTATAAAGTATATATATTCTTGATCAGGATGACCTCCTGAGTCGATATAAGCATGTCCGTCTGCCCGTCTGTCTGTTTCTACGCAAACTAGTCTCTCACTTTTAAAGCTATCGACTTCAAACTTTGCACACATCCTTCTTTCCTTTGCAGGCAGTATATAAGTCGGAACGGGCGGGATCGGTCAACTATATCCTATAGCTGCCATATAACTGATTGATCGGAAATGCCATATCTCTGTTGTTTTTTAAGTTAGAAGGATGGGACTTGCTATGGACTCCTCTTTTGGCAGACATACGATCTGCTAAATTTCATAAGGATCAACCGACTATAGCTCCCATGCAACTGATTGATCGGAAATGCCATATCTCTGTTGTTTTTTAAGTTAGAAGACTGGGACTTTGTATGAATTCTACTTTTGGCAAACTAATTTGATCTGCCTAGTTTTATAAGGATCGGCCGACTATATAAGATCCGATATATATCTAATAATATACGCTGCCACATATCTGCAAGGGTATATCAACTTCGGCTCCGCCCGAAGTTAGCTTTCCATTCTCGTTTAATATTTCATCATACATTTTATATATGTTTAGAAAAACAATTAAATGGTAGCCGTAAAAGGCTTTACATATACATATATATATATATATATATATATATCTAATATATATATATATATATTTAATAAAGTATGAACATCATTGTACTTCGATAGGAACAGGGTATCTCAGTCGGTTTCACTTAAAACCCAAATTTTTTTTATTTTGTTTTTCAAACGTATGATGCTTGCATACCTTACTGATGACCACACAAACTAAAAATATAGATTTGAATTCATTCGTAGACATATATGTATGTATATATATATGAAAAACTTTTTACTGCTTACACTTCATAGTATTCCCAAACAAATATAAAATTTATTCTGAAAAATTAAAAAATAAAATATAATTTCAATAATGTATACCCCAATTTTCTTAGGGTAGCAAGCCTGAAAAGTTACAAAAATGTAAATTTTGGCTGTCTTCAAAACGAAATCGAACACACACACATGAAACCTTGTATGTGAATGTGTGAGCACGCATACATATAAAGATCAATTTAACCGCGGATCAAACTTCTTGATGATGCGCCCCTCAGCGACTGAACAACCAAAAATTTTCAGTGAGATTATGAGCGTAAGAAAGAGCGTAAGAATGAGAGTAAGATTCTCTCTGGGGCCTGCTGGGGCCTGTCGCAAGAAATTTTTGCGTCCATTTTCGTTGTATGAAATGGGTAGTCTATATGTTGTATGGTTAGTGGTTATAGGATATAGTCGTCCGATCCTTATGAAATTTGGCAAATCGAATTAGTTTGCCCAAAGTGGAATCCATAGAAAGTCCCATCTTTCTAACTTAAAAAACAAGAAAGTTATGGCATTTCCGTTCAATCAGTTATATGGCAGCTATAGGATATAGTTGACCGATCCCGGCCGTTCCGACTTATATACTGCCTGCAAAGGAAAGAAGGATGTGTGCAAAGTTTGAAGTCGACAGCTTTAAAACTGAGAGACTAGTTTGCGTAGAAACAGACAGACAGACGGACATGCTTATATCGACTCAGGAGGTGATCCTGATCAAGAATATATATACTTTATAGGGTCGGAGATGTCTCCTTCACTGCGTTGCACACTTTTGACCAAAATTATAATACCCTCTGCACGGGTATAAAGATGGGAATTTCTGTGGATTCTACTTTCGGCAAACTTATTGGATCTATTAAAATTCATAAGGATCGGTCTACAATATCCTCTAGCTGTCATATAACTGATTGATCGGAAAAGCCATGACTTTGTTGTTTTTAAGATAGAACGATAGGACTTTCTATGGATTCCATATTGGGAAAACTTATCCAATCTGCAACAATTCATAAGGATCGGCCGCCTATATAATATCCGATTTAGCTAACTTCGGGCAGAGCCGAAGTTGATATACCCTTGCAGTTAAGTGACAGCTTATATTATCGGATCGTATTGTGGACCGATCCTTATAAGAAGAAAATTCAAACTTGCAAAACACGTGGTTGTTACTTTTGCGGTTTCGTTTCATTTTAACGTTTCCAGCAGAAGGGCTAGAAACGTCCTCTACTCCTTAGCCATTGTAGCTCGACGTATGCCAACCACGATCCGTTCAGGGTATTATGTTCGGACTACAATGGTCTCTACCACATCTTGCCACTTTGCTCTACTAACAATCTTAAATCCTTTATACTAAACGCCTTATCTGTGCAACACTCTTTTTCGTCATACTTCCTACTCTTCTCTTATACTTTCTCGGATCTATCCCCGCGATTCAAGACGTACGTTATGCGGCAGCGTCCCTCGGTCGGTTGGGCGGGAGGTGAGCTGTACGTATTCAGTGGGAACCGCGCGAACAAAAAATATTTAAAAGTAAATATTAAAACAAGAATTTGAGTAATTACAACGCTATTATTGATTCGTAAAAATATCATACTACTTAAAAAAATTTTATTTGAATAAAATGGCAGCACAAATAACATTTTTTTGTAAACCAAAATCGAAATGTGATGTAGTGGTGATATTATTTTTTCGCAACTGTACATAGATAGATTATTACTAGTTATAATATCTAGTAGTACTAGTTATATATATATATTATAATTAATATTATATAATATTATAATATAATATAATATATAATATTATAATTATAATAAATATAAATTCTATATAAATATGTTATTATTATATTATCTTTATTATCTTTATACCCTTGCAGAGGGTATTATAATTTTGGTCAAAAGTGTGCAACGCAGTGAAGGAGACATCTCCGACCCTATAAAGTATATATATTCTTGATCAGGATGACCTCCTGAGTCGATATAAGCATGTCCGTCTGCCCGTCTGTCTGTTTCTACGCAAACTAGTCTCTCACTTTTAAAGCTATCGACTTCAAACTTTGCACACATCCTTCTTTCCTTTGCAGGCAGTATATAAGTCGGAACGGCCGGGATCGGTCAACTATATCCTATAGCTGCCATATAACTGATTGATCGGAAATGCCATATCTCTGTTGTTTTTTAAGTTAGAAGGATGGGACTTGCTATGGACTCCTCTTTTGGCAGACATACGATCTGCTAAATTTCATAAGGATCAACCGACTATAGCTCCCATACAACTGATTGATCGGAAATGCCATATCTCTGTTGTTTTTTAAGTTAGAAGACTGGGACTTTGTATGAATTCTACTTTTGGCAAACTAATTTGATCTGCCTAGTTTTATAAGGATCGGCCGACTATATAAGATCCGATATATATCTAATAATATACGCTGCCACATATCTGCAAGGGTATATCAACTTCGGCTCCGCCCGAAGTTAGCTTTCCATTCTCGTTTAATATTTCATCATACATTTTATATATGTTTAGAAAAACAATTAAATGGTAGCCGTAAAAGGCTTTACAAGCCTGAACATCATTGTACTTCGATAGGAACAGGGTATCTCAGTCGGTTTCACTTAAAACCCAAATTTTTTTTATTTTGTTTTTCAAACGTATGATTCTTGCATACCTTACTGATGACCACACAAACTAAAAATATAGATTTGAATTCATTCGTAGACATATATGTATGTATATATATATGAAAAACTTTTTACTGCTTACACTTCATAGTATTCCCAAACAAATATAAAATTTATTCTGAAAAATTAAAAAATAAAATATAATTTCAATAATGTATACCCCAATTTTCTTAGGGTAGCAAGCCTGAAAAGTTACAAAAATGTAAATTTTGGCTGTCTTCAAAACGAAATCGAACACACACACATGAAACCTTGTATGTGAATGTGTGAGCACGCATACATATAAAGATCAATTTAACCGCGGATCAAACTTCTTGATGATGCGCCCCTCAGCGACTGAACAACCAAAAATTTTCAGTGAGATTATGAGCGTAAGAAAGAGCGTAAGAATGAGAGTAAGATTCTCTCTGGGGCCTGCTGGGGCCTGTCGCAAGAAATTTTTGCGTCCATTTTCGTTGTATGAAATGGGTAGTCTATATGTTGTATGGTTAGTGGTTATAGGATATAGTCGTCCGATCCTTATGAAATTTGGCAAATCGAACTAGTTTGCCAAAAGTGGAATCCATAGAAAGTCCCATCTTTCTAACTTAAAAAACAAGAAAGTTATGGCATTTCCGTTCAATCAGTTATATGGCAGCTATAGGATATAGTTGACCGATCCCGGCCGTTCCGACTTATATACTGCCTGCAAAGGAAAGAAGGATGTGTGCAAAGTTTGAAGTCGACAGCTTTAAAACTGAGAGACTAGTTTGCGTAGAAACAGACAGACAGACGGACATGCTTATATCGACTCAGGAGGTGATCCTGATCAAGAATATATATACTTTATAGGGTCGGAGATGTCTCCTTCACTGCGTTGCACACTTTTGACCAAAATTATAATACCCTCTGCACGGGTATAAAGATGGGAATTTCTGTGGATTCTACTTTCGGCAAACTTATTGGATCTATTAAAATTCATAAGGATCGGTCTACAATATCCTCTAGCTGTCATATAACTGATTGATCGGAAAAGCCATGACTTTGTTGTTTTTAAGATAGAACGATAGGACTTTCTATGGATTCCATATTGGGAAAACTTATCCAATCTGCAACAATTCATAAGGATCGGCCGCCTATATAATATCCGATTTAGCTAACTTCGGGCAGAGCCGAAGTTGATATACCCTTGCAGTTAAGTGACAGCTTATATTATCGGATCGTATTGTGGACCGATCCTTATAAGAAGAAAATTCAAACTTGCAAAACACGTGGTTGTTACTTTTGCGGTTTCGTTTCATTTTAACGTTTCCAGCAGAAGGGCTAGAAACGTCCTCTACTCCTTAGCCATTGTAGCTCGACGTATGCCAACCACGATCCGTTCAGGGTATTATGTTCGGACTACAATGGTCTCTACCACATCTTGCCACTTTGCTCTACTAACAATCTTAAATCCTTTATACTAAACGCCTTATCTGTGCAACACTCTTTTTCGTCATACTTCCTACTCTTCTCTTATACTTTCTCGGATCTATCCCCGCGATTCAAGACGTACGTTATGCGGCAGCGTCCCTCGGTCGGTTGGGCGGGAGGTGAGCTGTACGTATTCAGTGGGAACCGCGCGAACAAAAAATATTTAAAAGTAAATATTAAAACAAGAATTTGAGTAATTACAACGCTATTATTGATTCGTAAAAATATCATACTACTTAAAAAAATTTTATTTGAATAAAATGGCAGCACAAATAACATTTTTTTGTAAACCAAAATCGAAATGTGATGTAGTGGTGATATTATTTTTTCGCAACTGTACATAGATAGATTATTACTAGTTATAATATCTAGTAGTACTAGTTATATATATATATTATAATTAATATTATATAATATTATAATATAATATAATATATAATATTATAATTATAATAAATATAAATTCTATATAAATATGTTATTATTATATTATCTTTATTATCTTTATACCCTTGCAGAGGGTATTATAATTTTGGTCAAAAGTGTGCAACGCAGTGAAGGAGACATCTCCGACCCTATAAAGTATATATATTCTTGATCAGGATGACCTCCTGAGTCGATATAAGCATGTCCGTCTGCCCGTCTGTCTGTTTCTACGCAAACTAGTCTCTCACTTTTAAAGCTATCGACTTCAAACTTTGCACACATCCTTCTTTCCTTTGCAGGCAGTATATAAGTCGGAACGGCCGGGATCGGTCAACTATATCCTATAGCTGCCATATAACTGATTGATCGGAAATGCCATATCTCTGTTGTTTTTTAAGTTAGAAGGATGGGACTTGCTATGGACTCCTCTTTTGGCAGACATACGATCTGCTAAATTTCATAAGGATCAACCGACTATAGCTCCCATACAACTGATTGATCGGAAATGCCATATCTCTGTTGTTTTTTAAGTTAGAAGACTGGGACTTTGTATGAATTCTACTTTTGGCAAACTAATTTGATCTGCCTAGTTTTATAAGGATCGGCCGACTATATAAGATCCGATATATATCTAATAATATACGCTGCCACATATCTGCAAGGGTATATCAACTTCGGCTCCGCCCGAAGTTAGCTTTCCATTCTCGTTTAATATTTCATCATACATTTTATATATGTTTAGAAAAACAATTAAATGGTAGCCGTAAAAGGCTTTACAAGCCTGAACATCATTGTACTTCGATAGGAACAGGGTATCTCAGTCGGTTTCACTTAAAACCCAAATTTTTTTTATTTTGTTTTTCAAACGTATGATTCTTGCATACCTTACTGATGACCACACAAACTAAAAATATAGATTTGAATTCATTCGTAGACATATATGTATGTATATATATATGAAAAACTTTTTACTGCTTACACTTCATAGTATTCCCAAACAAATATAAAATTTATTCTGAAAAATTAAAAAATAAAATATAATTTCAATAATGTATACCCCAATTTTCTTAGGGTAGCAAGCCTGAAAAGTTACAAAAATGTAAATTTTGGCTGTCTTCAAAACGAAATCGAACACACACACATGAAACCTTGTATGTGAATGTGTGAGCACGCATACATATAAAGATCAATTTAACCGCGGATCAAACTTCTTGATGATGCGCCCCTCAGCGACTGAACAACCAAAAATTTTCAGTGAGATTATGAGCGTAAGAAAGAGCGTAAGAATGAGAGTAAGATTCTCTCTGGGGCCTGCTGGGGCCTGTCGCAAGAAATTTTTGCGTCCATTTTCGTTGTATGAAATGGGTAGTCTATATGTTGTATGGTTAGTGGTTATAGGATATAGTCGTCCGATCCTTATGAAATTTGGCAAATCGAATTAGTTTGCCCAAAGTGGAATCCATAGAAAGTCCCATCTTTCTAACTTAAAAAACAAGAAAGTTATGGCATTTCCGTTCAATCAGTTATATGGCAGCTATAGGATATAGTTGACCGATCCCGGCCGTTCCGACTTATATACTGCCTGCAAAGGAAAGAAGGATGTGTGCAAAGTTTGAAGTCGACAGCTTTAAAACTGAGAGACTAGTTTGCGTAGAAACAGACAGACAGACGGACAGACGGACATGCTTATATCGACTCAGGAGGTGATCCTGATCAAGAATATATATACTTTATAGGGTCGGAGATGTCTCCTTCACTGCGTTGCACACTTTTGACCAAAATTATAATACCCTCTGCAAGGGTATAAAAAGGTCGCAAAAGTATCGAAAAAAAAAATAGCACCACTTTCCATATCTTAAGAATGCACAAAGAAATTGTCACTTTTCACCGACTTAAAGCACGTGTTTCACAAGTTTGCCTTCAAATTAATTATTGCAATAAAAAAATAAAATAAAATGGGTCGTGGAAAACACTGCAGCGATGAAAAGCGTGATCTCATCAACAAGTTGATCAAGGATGGCAAATCCTTTCGAGAAGTGGGTCGACTTGTTGGATGTTCAAATAAAATGATAAGGAACGCCATAACCTACAAGAAAAATAAAGAAACACGCAGTAGGAAGCATTCTCTGAGCCCTCTAGAGGTCAAAAGGTTGGTTAGCCATAGCAAAAGGGAACGTTTCAAGGCTGCTACAGACCTTAAAAAGGACCTGAATATTGCTGCAAAGGATCAAACAGTGCGCACATATCTCAGACAACATAATCTGAAAGCCTGCAGCCCAAGAAAAGTCCCACTTTTAAATGCCAGACATATTGCTAACCGTCTAAATTTTGCTAGGGAGCATAAAAATTGGGCCCCCCAGCAATGGAGAAATATTTTATGGTCCGATGAGAGCAAGGTGGTCATGTATGGTGGAAAAGGATCCCGATCATATGTTAGACGTCCCAAAAATGCAGAATACAAGCCCCAGTACACTACAAAGACTATTAAGCATGGAGGCTGCAGCGTCATGGTATGGGCCTGCTTTTCATATAATGGAGTAGGTCCTATACACTGGATAAAATCCATTATGGATCAACACGTCTATGTGGATATTTTGGAAACTGTAATGTTACCCTTCGCAGAAGAGGAAATGAATCTTGTTTGGGTCTTTCAGCATGATAATGACCCGAAACATACGAGTAAAAAGGCAAAGGATTGGTTTCTCAAAAAATCTGTAAAAGTTTTGGAGTGGCCTGCGCAGTCGCCGGATCTAAATCCAATAGAAAATCTGTGCTCCGACGTTAAGAAGGCAGTTGCTGATACCAAGCCAACGACTATAGATTGCCTTTGGGGTGTCATTAAGGAGTCCTGGACTAATATACCAAAAAAACGCTGCCAGGACTTAGTCGATTCAATGCCAAGACGTTGTGCAGCTGTTTTAGCCAACAAAGGATGCGCTACCAAATATTAACAAACGCATACAGATATATTTTTAATATATCAATATTGTTTAATAATGAATCTCATACGAATTAGTCATTATTAGCATTTAAAATCCATATTTGAAAAGTGGTGCTATTATTTTTTTCGTTGTATTTTAGAGACTTCAATAAATTTTGTTAAATATCTTAAGAACATTAAAAAATTGTACGTTTTTTTGTTAATTTCTATTATCTTTAGGGTCTTCGATATTTAAAAAAGTATAAAACGATTTCTTAAAGTTAAAAATATGATTATGGTGACTTTTGAAAAATTGTATCTGGTGGTGGTGCTATTTTTTTTTTCGCAGCTGTATATACTTTATAGGGTCGGAGATCCAAAATTATAATACCCTCTGCAAGGGTATAAAAATGTGTAAAGTAACTGTTTTTGTTCAGCAGATTTTGTTCATTACTTAGTAATGAAGAAGCAATGAATGAAAAAAAATGTTTGTGTGAAAATAATATTTTTAAGAAACCGTTTATAAAAATTTGTCTATAAAAATAATTTTCTGCCTCTTGTTTTTAGTGAATTTATTCTTAAAGTTATTTTAATTTCTTACCTTTGAGTAGTCAAAAATGGTGTTGCAACAGTGGTAAGACTTAATCCATAATTATTTTCTGGGATACTTCGTTTTGTTGTAGATGTAGTGCCATAAGCCACTTTTATCAAAACTGCAGCAACACTATTTTCAAATTTGCTATACTTTTCCATATAGTCCTTTTCAGTTTTGGTGCCATTGACATATCCATTTAACTTTGTGTGGAAATATGTTCGATTACCCGGTAAACTTTCATTTTCAAGAGATTGCGACTGCGATAAGCAAATATGGTGAAACGCAATCAGGAGCAAAAATATATACAAACCAAGGCGACCTTGGTTTTGAAGCATATTTCGAGTAATAAATGAAATAAAAAAAACAGTCTGAAAACTGTGATTACTCCAACTATCGTTTGATTTGCGTTGAAGAGAAAAAGTGTTGGTAATATAAAAAAGCAGTTTATTTTCCTTTTTTAATACTGTAGGTAATGTGGGTTTTAATAAAGAACTATGCATTGGCGTTGCATTTAAATTCATTTGGTAATCCTTTAACTTATTGACATTGTCAGGTTTTTTGGCTAAAAAGTAAATAACTTATTTTATAATAAACAAAGTCATGTAAAAAAAAAAAAAACTTACCTTTCTTGACCAAACATAGTTTCTTCATTTTACAAAGGAACCTCCGTCTCCTCTGATACACAATTGAAATCTTTAAAAATATTGATTTCCATATTATTTAAATCTCTTTATTTAAAATATGTTATATTGTGGTACCTAATAAAAAAGAAATATAAAATGTACAATATGAGAAAAGGTTTCAATACACACAGTTGCGAAAATAATAGCATCACTACATCACACTTCGATTTTGCTTTAAAAAAATGTTATTAGTATGACCAATTTATTAAAATAAAATTCTTTTAAATTGTATGATATTTTTACTAAACAAAAAAAGCGTTATAGTTATTCAAAGTCTTGTTTTAATATTTATTTTAAATTTTACTAAAAAAGATTTAAAAGTAACGAAAAAAAATAGCACCACTTTCCATATCTTAAGAATGCACAAAGAAATTGTCACTTTTCACTTTTAAAGCACGTGTTTCACAAGTTTGCCTTCAAATAAATTATTTAAATAAACAATAATGGAAAGCTAACTTCGAGCGGAGCCGAAGTTGATATAACCTTGCAGATATGTGGCAGCTTATATTAGTAGATATATATCGGATCTTATATAGTCGATCGATCCTTATAAAACTCGGCAGATCAAATTAGTTTGCCGAAAGTAGAATCCATAGCAAGTCCCATCCTTCTAACTTAAAAAACAACAAAGTTATGGCATTTCCGATCAATCAGTTATATGGCAGCTATAGGATATAGTCGCCGATCCTTATGAAATTTGGCAGATCGAATAAGTCTGCTAAAAGAGGAGTCCACAGCAAGTCCCAACCTTATAACGTTAAAAACAACAGAGATATGACATTTCCGATCAATCAGTTATATGGCAGCTATAGGATATACTGCCTGCAAAGGAAAGAAGGATGTGTGCAAAGTTTGAAGTCGATAGCTTTAAAACTGAGAGACTAGTTTGCGTAGAAACAGACAGACGGTCAGACGGAAATGCTTATATCGACTCAGGAGGTGATCCTGATCAAGAATATATATACTTTATAGGGTCGGAGATGTCTCCTTCACTGCCTTGCACACTTTTGACCAAAATTATAATACCCTCTGCAAGGGTATAAAAAAACCTTCAAACTGGTCGTGAAAAACACTGCAGTCATGAAAAGCGTGATCTCATCAAAACGTTGATCAAGGATGGAAAATCCTTTCGAGAAGTGGGTCGCCTTGTTGGATGTTCAAATAAAATGATAAGGAACGCCATCACCTATAAGAAAAATAAAGAAACACGCGGTAGGAAGCATTCTCTGAGCCCTCTAGAGGTCAAAAGGTTGGTTAGCCATAGCAAAAGGGAACGTTTCAAGCCTGCTACAGACCTAAAAAATGACCTGAATATTGCTGCAACGGATCAAAAAGTGCGCACATATCTCAAACAACATAATCTGAAAGCCTGCAGCCCAAGAAAAGTCCCACTTTTAAATGCCAGACAAATTGCTAACCGTCTAAAGTTTGCTAGGGAGCATAAAAATTGGGCCCCCCAGCAATGGAGAAATATTTTATGGTCCGATGAGAGCAAGGTGGTCATGTATGGTGGATAAGGATCCCGATCATATGTTAGACGTCCCAAAAATGCAGAATACAAGCCCCAGTACACTACAAAGACTATTAAGCATGGAGGCTGCAGCGTCATGGTATGGGCCTGTTTTTCATATAATGGAGTAGGTCCTATACACTGGATAAAATCCATGATAGATCAACACGTCTATGTGGATATTTTGGAAACTGTAATGTTACTCTTCGCAGAAGAGGAAATGCCTCTTGTTTGGGTCTTTCAGCAGGATAATGACCGGAAAAATACGAGTAAAAAGGCAAAGGATTGGTTTCTCAAAAAATCTGTAAAAGTTTTGGAGTGGCCTGCGCAGTCGCCGGATCGTTAAGAAGGCAGTTGCTGATACAAAGCCAACGACTTTAGATTGCCTTTGGGGTGTCATTAAGGAGTCCTGGACTAATATATCAAAAAAAAAAACGCTGCCATGACTTAGTCGATTCAATGCCAAGACGTTGTGCAGCTGTTTTAGCCAACAAAGGATGCGCTACCAAATATTAATAAACGCATATATATATTTTTTTGATATATCAATATTGTTTAATAATGAATCTCATACGAATTAGTCATTATTAGCATTTAAAATCCATATTTGAAAAGTGGTGCTATTATTTTTTTCGTTGTATTTTAGAGACTTCAATAAATTTTGTTAAATATCTTAAGAACATTAAAAAATTGTAAGTTTTTTTGTTAATTTCTATTATCTTTAGGGTCTTCGATATTTATTAAAGTATAAAACGATTTCTTAAAGTTCAAAATATGATTATGGTGACTTTTGAAAAATTTTATCTGATGGTGGTGCTATTTTTTTTTTCGCAGCTGTATATATTCTTGATCAGGATCACCTCCTGAGTCGATATAAGCATGTCCGTCTGTCTGTCTTTTTCTACGCAAACTAGTCTCTCAGTTTTAAAGCTGTCGACGAATCAAACTTTGCACACATCCTTCTTTCCTTTGCATGCAGTATATAAGTCGGAACGGCCGGGATCGGTCAACTATATCCAATAGCTGCCATATAACTGATTGATCGGAAATGCCATATCTCTGTTGTTTTTTAAGTTAGAAAGATGGGACTTTGTATGGATTCTACTTTCGGCAAACTAATTTGAGTTTTATAAGGATCGGCCGACTATATGAGATCCGATATATATCTATTTATATAAGCTGCCACATATCTGCAAGGGTATATCAACTTCGGCTCCGCCCGAATTTGGCTTTCCATTCTTCTTTTTCGTTCAAATTAAACAAAAATGTATTTTTTTGAATATTTTTATTACCGGGAGTGCTAATACAGAAATATATTGTACAATTTATCATTTACTTTTGTTGAAAGCATCAAAATAGGTCGTGGAGCACATTGCACCGCAGTAGGGAGGATCCTAATTCTCAAATTAAAAGAAGAAGGCCAATCCGTGGGGCAAATGGCCAAACTATTGGAGTGGTAAAAAAAAAGTGTTTTCTGCTATCCACCATACAGAGAAGCAGGAGAAAAGTGGCAGAAAGCGAGCAACTTTGACTCGATCCTAATAAGGAAGTCGAAAAAGGAGCCATTCCTTTCTTCGAAGGATCTTAAAAACTGCATGAATGCATCCCTTACAAGACGCACCATTCGCAAGAGGCTGATTTAGTGCGCCTTGAAAGCGCATTCAACAAGAAGAGTTCATTTTTTGAGCAAGGAGCATATTGAAAGGCCACTCTATTTTGCCAACAACCAAGAGATCCCCCAGAACTGGAAAAATATCCTTTGGAACGATGAGACAAAGATCGATTGGTTTGGATCTGATGGTACGCCCCATGTTAGACCCCCAAAAAATACTGCGTTTGATCCAAAATACATTTAAAAGACGATCAAACACGGAGGTGGCAATATAATGCTATGGGGATGTTTCTCTGCTTCAGGTGTTGGTTCACTTTATTGGGTACAAGGCAACATGTGTGCTACAGACTATGTAAACATAATGAATATGTTACCATATGCCGAAGAGGAAATGCCTTTTAAGTGGGAATTTATGCAGGATAACGATCCCAAACACACATCCAAGCTTGCCAAAAAGCGGTTCCTGGACAATAAAGTTGACGTGGCCAATCCATAGCCAGCTCAGTCCCCCGATTTAAACCCTCGTGACCATTTGTCACCTCAAATGACAAATCCTTAAAAAGCGTTTCAGTGGGTTTCAACCAAAAAATAAGGAACATTTGTTGGAGAAAGTCCCACTGGAAGAGTGGTACTCCATTGAGCCATCAATGTGCTCCAATCTGGTGGAGTCTATGCCTCGTAGGTGTACTGCACTGTTTTGAAAAACCATGGTAACGCAACAAAATATTAAAATCCAAAACATTTCATGGTAAATTTGTTAAATTTTTTTTAAATTTTTAGTTAAATGAATTAAGTTAAATGCATTTTTGTTTTTTCGTATGTAAGACAGATGTATATATATCGTTCCTTATTCAAAATACATATTTAAAGACAAAGTGAAAATTCGTGTCCATTATTTTTTCCATCACTGTATGTAGTTTATAGAATGGAACTAACACAAATACATTACAATGTAAAGCTGGCACACAAAGAATACAAAGATTCTGCCGTAAGTGCAAGACCGTTTTAAATCTTTGACACTGTCAGTGAGCGAGCAGAGAAATTTCTGGGTTTGTAAGATAGGGTTTTTGGGCATCGTTTATTTAAAGTCTTTGTTTATTCCTTCAATATACATACATATATACCCTACAAGGGGATAAAAATCAACCTCAAAACAAGAATGGAAAGCTAACTTCGGGCGGAGCCGAAGCTTACCCTTGCAGGTTTGTGACAGCTTATTTTATTTGATATATATCGAATTTTATATAGTTGGCCGATCCATATTAAATTTGGCAGATCGAATGATTTTGCCCAAAATGCATAGAAAGTCCCATCCTTTTAACTTAAAAAACAACAAAGTTATGGCATTTCCGATCAATCAGTTATATGACAGCTATAGGATATAGTTGTCCCAGTCCCAACCGTTCCGACTTATATACTGCAAAGGAAATAAGGAAGTGTGCAAAGTATGAAGTCGATAGTTTTAAAACTGAGAGACATGCTTATATCGACTCAGGAGGTGATCCTGATCAAGAATATATATACTTTATAGAGTCTGAGATCTCTCCTTCACTGCGTTGCACACTTTTGACCAAAATTATAATACCCTGTGCATGGGTATGAAAAACCATCTCTTAAAAAAAAAAAAAAAAAAAAAATTTAACTGAATCCCACATTATAAGGAAATTTTGTTTCTAGTTGACTTATTTTTCTTCATCGTACGACACATATTTTAAAACATTTGGCTTACACTCTCAATTTTGGTACATAAGATAACTTCGGAGAAATATGGCAATATACTGTTCATAATTTATAGGGTCTTTCAATTCATAATAATTTATTTCTATGCACTTAACATACCCTGTAAAAGTATGCATATTTTTCAAAAATGTTACGCCCTACACTTCTTAAACTAAGCCTAAGTGCATAATAAAAGACAGATGGAAATGGTATTTGTTTTCTTTGCTTGTCGTACTGATCATAAATTTATTTACCTTTACTCCATTGTTAGTAAAATTTTGTTATTTTTATTCTGTATGTTGAACAAAATGAAACCACAAACTAAGATGGAAAAAGCCCGTCTATTCATTAGAAAAGTTAGAAAGTTCATTAGAAACTGAAACATTTATTATTTAAGGATGTTAATCATACAAATTTTAAAAATGAATTTCATTTCTTGGTTATTTTTTGCCAAAAACTCCATGCAACGAATTTTGATTTAAAAAAGCTTAAAACCTACTAAGAATTAACTTTCTAATTATTAAAAAAATATATTTTTAGAAAAAAAGAACCATTTCTTATATCGACAAATAGATATGTATGTATATATGTATGTATATGTACACACATTCATGCTTTATATACACATATAAATTAAATTTTCTGCATATCAACGAAACAAAGAGTTTTCTCCATTTATTTGAATTAAATTATGTAAAATTATTTTCAGACCACTTAATAATATGAAATAGTTACATTATAATTATGTATGTATGCATAAAATCATTCAAGATAATTGACTTTGTAACTACATAAATGTTTTAACCCTTTTAAACCAGATGTTAATAACCTTTGGTTTAGATTTTCACATACACATTCTTAAAAATGTATTTATATTTCGATTTGTTATTAACACAAAACTAATTATTGTGACGTCTTGATTTTTCTCTGCGCAACAACATTTACAATATGGCGAATTTTAAAACAATCAAGAATCGAAGATTTCGATATTTAAGTATTTTTCTTAATATACATACTCCCTTTTCTAATACAGTATTTACACTACATAACATTTTGTTGAAAAATCTCATGCACATTTTTTCCTTTGGTATGAATCCTAATTTTACATTTTTTTTTTGTTGTGTGGATAAAAATACACTTTGATTTTAAGCTTGTAATTAAATGAGCCATGCTTAAAATCCTCTTAAATGTACGCTCAACTTTCTCTGCCGCGCCTCTGCTCTGCTTGCTTGCAGTGTATTTACGTATTCATACACAAATGCAAGTCCCACTGCAAGTCCCAAATGCAAGTTTAATATTATCTATATATGGTTATATATAGAAATATATTGAAAAAGAATTTTGCTTTTGAATATTTTACTATTCAAAATAAAATTTTTAATGAGAATGGAAAGATACCTTCGGCCGCAGCTTACCATTCCTGCTTTTCTCAAGGTTCAGATTACTTACTAGACAGATTACTGAAGCTTACATGTACAGTGTGCAACTCCTACCGCTGTAATTGAGGACTTAAGTCCAAGAAAGAGGGCAATTTTTTTGTTATTTTATTTTTATTTTAATTCATTGCAAAAAAACTTTTTATTTTTTTTAATAGAAATACTAGATTGCTAAGCGGGATTTTATTTTTGTTAAGCACTGTATGGATGACAGCTTCTGTGGCCGAGTGTGCTAAGAAGTTGAGCATTCGTTTGTCAGCACGTAACACCTGAGATTTTTATTTATTTTTTTCGTTTTTATTCTATTAATTTATACAAACACCGTGTTAAGTTATACAACTTAACACATGTTAAGTTGCAAGTCAATATCTTGAAAAGTAAAAAAGTTAACTCAATTGTTTTTATGGAAGCCGTTTTCCGATCTTAAAACTTTGTAAACGTGATCTGCCTGCATACAATTTAAGCTCCGTCATCCCAAAACAGTTGCGAATACAGAGTTAATCGGTTCGTTACTCAGTATCATGTTTCGGCACTTAAAACTATCCTACTTCGACCAACTATACGTAACGCCTTTGAGTGTTCCTGCCGTCAAAAGGACCGTCAAAACGAATCCGTTACGTAGTAACCTTCGTGTGTTGCTCCAGACCGAAGGATTGCCCGACAAGCCTTTAACCAAAATACCACCTGAAGGCAGCTAACCGGATCTCAGCTCCCACTCCCTGACCAAAGCAAGTGACTGTTCATCTTAAGCGGGCCCTTGTACAAGCCAGGTACCTTTAGTAAGATTTTCTATAGTGTATAGTGTAGACTTCGGGACCTTCGTTACGCCCGCAAATTTAAGTTCGACGATAGTGGCCGCCTAACGCTCTATAGACGAACAGTTGGTGACCCCGACGTGATCCTTTTCAATTGGATCACAACCTGAACACAAATTACACGGCAGCTCAACCGTTAACCTTTTAAAAAATAAATTGAAACCTCAACCATGGGATCCGAAATGGATAACGTAATACAGATGCTCATTGACTTTACAAAAGATCGAAGACTCAAAGAGGGGTACTTCGATGAGCGACTAAAACAGCTCAACCACGTGTTGGCCCAATTTAAAAAAAAACGATCCAGCCCAGTCAATGTGCAGACAGTCACCGAACAGGGCAATAAACCGTCCGGACTCCAGGTACGATCTGATGCTGCAGTATTAGTTACGGCGGTACCAAAACCCTTGCAGATGATCCCACCATCGATACACATATTGGTTTCCCGGCTTGCCCCTGATATTTCTGAGATCGATATCTCGGCTCGGCTCGCACATGTTAGAGCCACTGACCAACCTTTTACCTCAACTTCCGTAAATTTTGTAATAATTAAACAAAAAAAAAAAAATGGAGAACGGAACTGCCAAAGAAAGTCCGAAAATGGGATCATGAATTCGTCGGTCTCCAAGGCAGATAGAGGCCAAGGAGATGCTGGGATGGCGAAGTTCCCCACTGAGGGACAACGTCCGGAGGCAAGCTGCGCCGGTGTAGGGGGGATGCCAAGGCATCGACTCCCAAAACGGGGCCCACTCGAACGGCGTGGGGGGGCAAGATCCCAGGATCGAGCTCCTCCCGCACTGGTGTTATTTCTAAGGAGAGCTCCGGTCTGGCTGCTGATGACTCCTTGCAGCGGAAGAGCTCCTATAAAGATAGAAGGAGAGCGGCCTTCATCTTGATGAGAGCGAATCCATCGGCGGAATCCAACCCGCCTGAAATCCTGCCTGACTTCCAGCCAGCAAAGGTGGGTATTATATTGGATCCCAAGAAGCCGACAGGAGTAGGCGCCTCTGCCAAAAGATCACACAAAGTGCGAAGAGGCAGAGGTCGACTGAAGGTGGAGCGCCCCTAGCTAAGAAGAAAAAGGTGCAGACACAACCGGAAAATCGATCCTCCGCAGAGGTAACGAAGGGCAGGACCATTATTGGGGTTGTTGACAACGGCTTCAAGGATGGCCTGATCCCCAAGGAGCTTTGGCGGAGGGTGGTGAATGAGCTGCATGGGCGCTTCATGAAAGAGATGCTCAAGAGCGTAGGAACTCCACCGGACTGCGAAGACGCAGGATGATATCAGGGTAGCATCAAGGTGATAGCGTGCCAAGATGCGAGATCAGTAAGCCTCTACAAGCGAATGATTGCGTCGCTGGGAGAGGTTTACCCAGGAACCAGCTTGGAGTCGGTAGACTGGGACAAGATCCCCAGCAAACCAAAGGGACCGCGTATGGCTGGTGGAGGAAGCAGTGGGGTTTAGGAGACAGGTTGTCCTCACACTAAATGAGGAAACCGCGAAGATCATGGAGGGTACCGGGAGCCGTATAAGTACGGCTTCGAGCACGTAGCAGTTAGGGGTTTACAAGTCGGATGCGAAGGGAAAGTCTGGAGGCATCGACATGGAGATAGACGAACAAAAGCCAGACTTGGAGGAACCGACCGAAGAGGTTCGCCCGGGAGGAATGTCGGATGTAGAGGAGGACATTCTGGAAGGGTACACCTCGGAGGAGAGAGACTTGGCAAGGGCTCTTGGAGGAGGCATGAAGGAGGACTCACTGCAAGGCTCCGACACCGAGGCAGAAGTTACTGCAGTGGAGAATCCAAAGGATGTCCCTGACACTCCTGCAGATAAATCTCCACCACAGTAAGGAGGCATCTGCCGCCCTCCTGCTCCATCTCGCAGAGAGTGGAGCTGACGTGGCCCTCATCCAGGAGCCCTGGATCCACGGAGACAGAATTCTTGGTTTGGGGGCGTCGGAGTTCAGGCTTTGCACAGCCGATGTAATAGGTAACAAGAATGGAAAGCTAACTTCGGGCGGAGCCGAAGTTGATATACCCTTGCAGATATGTGGCAGCTTATATTATTAGATATATATCGGATCTTATATAGTCGGCCGATCCTTATTAAACTCGGCAGATCAAATTAGTTTGCCGAAAGTAGAATCCATACAAAGTCCCAGTCTTCTAACTTAAAAAATATCAGAGATATGGCATTTCCGATCAATCAGTTATATGGTAGCTATAGGATATAGTCGGCCGATCCTTATGAAATTTGGCAGATCGAATAAGTCTGCTAAAAGAGGAGTCCACAGCAAGTCCCATCCTTCTAACTTAAAAAACAACGAAGATATGGCATTTCGGATCAATCAGTTATATGGCAGCTATAGGCTATAGTCGGCCGATCCTTATGAAATTTGGCAGATCGTATAAAAGTCTGCTAAAAGAGGAGTCCACAGCAAGTCCCATCCTTCTAACTTAAAAAACAACGAAGATATGGCATTTCGGATCAATCAGTTATATGGCAGCTATAGGATATAGTCGGCCGATCCTTATGAAATTTGGCAGATCGAATGAGTCTGCTAAAAGAGGAGTCCACAGCAAGTCCCATCCTTCTAACTTTAAAAACAAGAAAGTAATGGCATTTCCGATCAATCAGTTATATGGCAGCTATAGGATATAGTTGACCGATCCCGGCCGTTCCGACTTATATACTGCCTGCAAAGGAAAGAAGGATGTGTGCAAAGTTTGAAGTCGATAGCTTTAAAACTGAGAGACTAGTTTGCGTAAAAACAGACAGACAGACGGACAGACGGACAGACGGACATGCTTATATCGACTCAGGAGGTGATCCTGATCAAGAATATATATACTTTATAGGGTCGGAGATGTCTCCTTCACTGCGTTGCACACTTTTGACCAAAATTATAATACCCTCTGCACGGGTATAAAGATGGGAATTTCTGTGGATTCTACTTTCGGCAAACTTATTGGATCTATTAAAATTCATAAGGATCGGTCTACAATATCCTCTAGCTGTCATATAACTGATTGATCGGAAAAGCCATGACTTTGTTGTTTTTAAGATAGAACGATAGGACTTTCTATGGATTCCATATTGGGAAAACTTATCCAATCTGCAACAATTCATAAGGATCGGCCGCCTATATAATATCCGATTTAGCTAACTTCGGGCAGAGCCGAAGTTGATATACCCTTGCAGTTAAGTGACAGCTTATATTATCGGATCGTATTGTGGACCGATCCTTATAAGAAGAAAATTCAAACTTGCAAAACACGTGGTTGTTACTTTTGCGGTTTCGTTTCATTTTAACGTTTCCAGCAGAAGGGCTAGAAACGTCCTCTACTCCTTAGCCATTGTAGCTCGACGTATGCCAACCACGATCCGTTCAGGGTATTATGTTCGGACTACAATGGTCTCTACCACATCTTGCCACTTTGCTCTACTAACAATCTTAAATCCTTTATACTAAACGCCTTATCTGTGCAACACTCTTTTTCGTCATACTTCCTACTCTTCTCTTATACTTTCTCGGATCTATCCCCGCGATTCAAGACGTACGTTATGCGGCAGCGTCCCTCGGTCGGTTGGGCGGGAGGTGAGCTGTACGTATTCAGTGGGAACCGCGCGAACAAAAAATATTTAAAAGTAAATATTAAAACAAGAATTTGAGTAATTACAACGCTATTATTGATTCGTAAAAATATCATACTACTTAAAAAAATTTTATTTGAATAAAATGGCAGCACAAATAACATTTTTTTGTAAACCAAAATCGAAATGTGATGTAGTGGTGATATTATTTTTTCGCAACTGTACATAGATAGATTATTACTAGTTATAATATCTAGTAGTACTAGTTATATATATATATTATAATTAATATTATATAATATTATAATATAATATAATATATAATATTATTATTATAATAAATATAAATTCTATATAAATATGTTATTATTATATTATCTTTATTATCTTTATACCCTTGCAGAGGGTATTATAATTTTGGTCAAAAGTGTGCAACGCAGTGAAGGAGACATCTCCGACCCTATAAAGTATATATATTCTTGATCAGGATGACCTCCTGAGTCGATATAAGCATGTCCGTCTGCCCGTCTGTCTGTTTCTACGCAAACTAGTCTCTCACTTTTAAAGCTATCGACTTCAAACTTTGCACACATCCTTCTTTACTTTGCAGGCAGTATATAAGTCGGAACGGCCGGGATCGGTCAACTATATCCTATAGCTGCCATATAACTGATTGATCGGAAATGCCATATCTCTGTTGTTTTTTAAGTTAGAAGGATGGGACTTGCTATGGACTCCTCTTTTGGCAGACATACGATCTGCTAAATTTCATAAGGATCAACCGACTATAGCTCCCATACAACTGATTGATCGGAAATGCCATATCTCTGTTGTTTTTTAAGTTAGAAGACTGGGACTTTGTATGAATTCTACTTTTGGCAAACTAATTTGATCTGCCTAGTTTTATAAGGATCGGCCGACTATATAAGATCCGATATATATCTAATAATATACGCTGCCACATATCTGCAAGGGTATATCAACTTCGGCTCCGCCCGAAGTTAGCTTTCCATTCTCGTTTAATATTTCATCATACATTTTATATATGTTTAGAAAAACAATTAAATGGTAGCCGTAAAAGGCTTTACATATACATATATATATATATATATATATATCTAATATATATATATATATATTTAATAAAGTATGAACATCATTGTACTTCGATAGGAACAGGGTATCTCAGTCGGTTTCACTTAAAACCGAAATTTTTTTTATTTTGTTTTTCAAACGTATGATGCTTGCATACCTTACTGATGACCACACAAACTAAAAATATAGATTTGAATTCATTCGTAGACATATATGTATGTATATATATATGAAAAACTTTTTACTGCTTACACTTCATAGTATTCCCAAACAAATATAAAATTTATTCTGAAAAATTAAAAAATAAAATATAATTTCAATAATGTATACCCCAATTTTCTTAGGGTAGCAAGCCTGAAAAGTTACAAAAATGTAAATTTTGGCTGTCTTCAAAACGAAATCGAACACACACACACATGAAACCGTGGATGTGAATGTGTGAGCACGCATACATATAAAGATCAATTTAACCGCGGATCAACCTTCTTGATGATGCGCCCCTCAGCGACTGAACAACCAAAAATTTTCAGTGAGATTATGAGCGTAAGAAAGAGCGTAAGAATGAGAGTAAGATTCTCTCTGGGGCCTGCTGGGGCCTGTCGCAAGAAATTTTTGCGTCCATTTTCGTTGTATGAAATGGGTAGTCTATATGTTGTATGGTTAGTGGTTATAGGATATAGTCGTCCGATCCTTATGAAATTTGGCAAATCGAATTAGTTTGCCCAAAGTGGAATCCATAGAAAGTCCCATCTTTCTAACTTAAAAAACAAGAAAGTTATGGCATTTCCGTTCAATCAGTTATATGGCAGCTATAGGATATAGTTGACCGATCCCGGCCGTTCCGACTTATATACTGCCTGCAAAGGAAAGAAGGATGTGTGCAAAGTTTGAAGTCGATAGCTTTAAAACTGAGAGACTAGTTTGCGTAAAAACAGACAGACAGACGGACAGACGGACAGACGGACATGCTTATATCGACTCAGGAGGTGATCCTGATCAAGAATATATATACTTTATAGGGTCGGAGATGTCTCCTTCACTGCGTTGCACACTTTTGACCAAAATTATAATACCCTCTGCAAGGGTATAAAAAGCGACTTGCATTAACATTTTGCTGCTACCAAATTTCAGCAACGAAGATCGTGTAGCCGCAGCGATAGAAGGCCCATGCGGCCCTTTTAGAGTATGCTCGGTATATATGGGTCACGATCACATAAGACCTCCCCCGCACTTGCTACTAAGGCGGCTTGTGGAAGATAGCGAAAGGAAAAAAATCCACCTACTAATAGGATGTGACGCCAATGCTCATCACCTTCAGTGGGGAAGCACTGACACAAACGAGAGGGCTGAGTCAATCTTCGATTTTATTCTCAGCTCTAAGCTTCTAGTTGGTAATAGAGATTCATAACCCACCATTATCGTCAAGAACAGAAGAGAAGTTCTTGACATTACCCTATCCTCGTACTCCCTTCCGATTATCGAGACCTACGGGGTCTTAACGCCATGGTAGAAAAGCTTAGTGTGGCAAGTGCCAAAGCGTACCAAAGGGCCTGCCCCAAAAGAAGAATAGGTAGCAGCAGATCGAAGAAGCCTCCATGGTGGACCTCGGCGTTAGCTCCCTTCAAGAAAAATGCACGTAGGCCCTTTAACCTCGCATACCGCATCAACATGGACGAGACATGGGGGGCCTATAAAGCTGAACTCAGGCTGTATAACAAGGAATTGCGTTAGGCAAAAAGCGTTGCCTGGGCCAGTTTCTGTACCAACACACAGGAGACATCAGAGCCCGTTTGCCTAAGAAAGATTCTTTCTACTACAGCGCCCAACGTAGGTTATATTAAGAACCTGGATGGGCGGTGGACGATATCAAGTTAGGAATCCGTTGAGACCCTTATCAACGCACACTTCCCAGGTTGCTCAATGGAAGGAACAAGCCAGGTGATGCGCAGATAGGGCTACCAGGGCTCACCTCTTAAGTGATAGGAATCTTAAATGGGCAATAGACAGTTTCAAACTCTTCAAATCTTCGGGCCCGGACGGCATTTTACCGGCTCAACTATCTATGGCCGGAATCAATGGATCAAGAAGATCTTTATTATTGGTATGGTGCCAGAGGCGTGGCTGTGTACGAAGGTTGAATTTATACCCAAGGCGGGCAAACCCTTGCACTGCATCCCCTATGATGACCTATGACCTATGAGTCTCTTATCCTTCCTTCTTAAGACTATGGAGAGACTCCTAATTCTCCATCTTCAACTAACCATTAACCCAGCCGACATCTCAAGCGCACAGCACGCCTACAGGAAGGGCCGATCGACAGAAACAGCCCTGCATGAGATCGCTTTGATCGCCGAGCGGGCGATCAACCTTAAGGAATATGCATTAATTGCATAGGAACGGATTGGGAGTCAACCCGTCCAAGACAGTGCTCGTTCTGTTTACTAGGAAGTACAAAATACCGAATCTTAGGCTTCCGAAGCTCCTAGGGTCTCTAACTCTAAGTAGTAGTGCGAAGTACCTGGGCATCACATTAGACAGGAAACTGGACTGGAAACTGAACACCGTAGACAGGACCAATAAAGCGGCAATAGCTCTCTATACCTGCCGCAAGGCGGTGGCCTGAAATGGGGAATGTCCCCGAAGATAGTCAGATGGTTATACACGGCGATCATCAGACCAATTGTCTGGTGGCCAGCCCTTGACAACTCCTTATGCAGGCAAAGGTTCAGGAGGACGCAGAGCATGGCGGAAGTCTGTATTACAGGCATTCTACGCACTACGCCTAGTGATGCCCTAGACTTCATCCTTGACCTACTATCAGTGGAGCTGCGGCAATAAGACTGCATGAAGCGAATCTATGGAACAGGAATAGTTTTGGTCACACCAGACTGGACCTGCATCGCTTCATTCCAGAGGGGGGTACGAACTACTGCGTCCCCGTCGACCAACCCATCTTAAACTATAAAATCGTCATCCCCGGGACCAGAGGGTTTCCTTCATATCTACACAATTGGATCAAAACTTAACGGCCAGGTGGGGGGCAGTTTCTTTTGTGAGAATCTGTGCCTAAAGGAGTCCTTCACACTCCCAGACCACTGCTGTGCTTTTCAGGCTGAAGTAATAGCCATCAGGAAAGCACTTGAATCCCCAGCACTTACGGACAATAGGGGTACAATATGTATTTTCTCGGACAGTCCGGCAGTGCTCAAGGCACTTGACGGATTCTCATCCAACTCTAGGATTGTCAATGACTATCGCAGATCTCTCAACGAGATGGCTGAACAGCATTACATCTATCTCATATGGGTACCCGGTCATAGGGATCACGAGGGTAACTGCGCCGCAGATGTACTAGCTAGGGCAGGGACTACCAACACTCTCCTTCCGGAGAAAGAACTAGTAGGCATCCCCTTGGCTACTTGCAGGCTAAAGTGCAAGGAGTTTTTCGACCTAGAAGCTATTAGGAAATGGAGTAATCTCCAGACCAGTAAAACCTCGCGAAGGATAGGCATGTATGCACCCCCAGGTAGACAGGAAGGGAGGGACACTTCGGTGAATCCCTTGCCTTGCGGGAGCACAAGGAGCCCTAGCGGATCAAGTGAATGCGGGTGGGTTTTCCATGATCCCCCAGTAGCGCCGCCTAACCTAACCTAACCTATATTCCTCGCTGCCAGATTCAGTTTACTCAGGATCCAAAGCAGTTTTATAACTTTGTAACCTCCTTGCATACGTTTGAGAACTCATATGCGTACACTTCACCTAGCATCATTCCAGCTCAGCCTTACACATATAAGATCCAATCAGCCAAACTTATATTTTTGGTGTGTTATCGGATCTTCTTAAGGTCAAGCCCGTGTATTCGCCAGGCCCCGATGGAGTATCAGGTTGTGTCCTGAAGAAATGCGCCAAGGAAATGTGCGAACGTCTTCTGAAACTCTTTAATTTATCTCTGGAAACTTCGATCTTTCCCCTCATGTTGAAGGAATCAAACATTATTCCTCTGCATAAAAAAGGGAAGGAAAGCAATGGGTTTGCTTGGTTTTATTTAACGATTGTCGAAAGAATTTAATGACCCGTACATAACAAAAACTTGAAATACATCATTGGTCCGTCCGATTCTTGAGTATGGATCGTGTGTCTGGAGTCTTGAATACGGAGTACACCGTGATCACATAGAATCTGCATAAAAAAACTTCGTAAGATTCGCCCTTAGAGGACTTTTTAAGATGCAAATCTTAACCTGCCCTCTTACCATAATAGATCCTTATTAATCAACTTACCATCACTAACAAACCGTTCAACAGTGCTGGCTGTCGTGTTTCTATATAATATCGTTAATGGTAATGTAGATAGCCAGCATTTACTAACACGCCTAAATTTTAACGTTCCTAGTAGAAGGACTAGAAACTTTCGTCCTTTACTCCTTAACCACTGCAGTTCGATAAATGCCCAATATGATCGCTTTACGGTATTATGTTCGGACTACAATGGTCTCTACCACATCTTGTCACTTTGCTCTACTTACAATCTTAAATCCTTTATTCTGAATGCCTTAGCTGTGCAACACTCTTTGTTGTGATATTTTACTCTTACTCTACTCTAAATCTATCTCGAATCTATCCCCTCGATTCGAGCCTTACGTTATGCGGCAGCGTCCCTCAGTCGGTTGGGCGGGATGTAGGTACACAGCGGGAGCCACGCGAAAAAAAATATGTATATTTATGCCGTTGGTGTTTTGCTCTTGTGCAAAATGGAGATCTTGGTGCTCGTTTCTTGGTATATTTCTTATATTTGTATTTACATGTGCTAAGAGTCTGATGATATGGCTATGGCTGTTTGTCCATGGTTGTTGATAGTTTCCATTCTGAGTTCCCATCGATTGTCGCATTATGTACCTTTCGAAGTACCTGTCTTAACGGCTCTATCAAATTAGCCAGGTCTCGAATAAACCGATCAATATATAATGTGTACCAGTCTGCATTTGTAATAGATCATAAAATCTTTGATTGGTTATCGTTGTAGGCTCGTTTTAATAGCAGTCTGAAATAATTCTATTGCATATCACGTCAATTCTTCTATTCGTTGCGAACGGGCTTTTTGTGCGTTAGCGTTTCAAATAATTTGTTTTGTTTTCAAACACGGATTTTTTTCCTCACTTTAACATATTTTTTTTTTATCATTTATAAATATAAACCCGTTGAGCTGTGCCATATTTGATCATTGTACGGATTTATTAAAATTTAGTAGAAAACAATACAAATATAGTTCTGCTTTTCTTCTTCCTATAGCTATTTTTTTACTTATTTGCAGTACATATTTATGCAATTAATTATTTGCACTTTTCTTTTAACTATTGTGCTCTTCTGTAGCTCTCTCTTTCCCATTTTTTAACTCTCGTTCCGAAAAACTAAGGTTCAAGTTAGTTCTCCGTATTCTCAATTCAAGGCTATCGAATTGTTTAAACGTAAAAAATCAGCTACTAGGGTTGGTGCAGCTTCAGAGATCACTGAAAAGCCTTATATCCCCGAAATCATGCAGCCGCTCATTTCCCTAGCCGAATTTTCCTCTTCTTCAACAAACTAACTTTTTCTCTTATTTTTTATCGTTAAAATCATTTTGTCCACCGTCGTCCAAGCCGTCTACGTACTGGCATCACTTGTCTGTTATTCAGTCGGTTTGTAATCTTATGTCCGATAGTGACCCTACTAGTGATTCTCGGTGACCTTAATCTTCCGGAAGTCGCTTAGTCAAATAGCGAAAACTCACTGTTAGGACTTGTGCCAGCATCAATTATTATAATTATCGCTAAATAGAGGTTTCTCGGTGTAACTAGCCGCAGTGGTCCGCTAATTGCCCGTTATCAGTAGTTCTGTATTCTTTGATACAGCAGCTTCGCATGCACTTTGTTGTTCTTTTGTAGCGCATGCACTTTGGGAGCTTATGTAGAGCTTCTGCGCAAGCTCTTAGTGCACCTGGTTTTCGGCATTTGATTTGTACGGCTTGTTTTTGGGGTTAAATTGAACCCCGGAAATAAAATTGAAATTGAATCATAAATCGTGTGTTTAATTCGGCCGCTACTAAAAAGCTGGTAGCGTTACCCATATTTATCTCTTTCAATCTCTAATCATGATTTTACTGCGGGCATGTTTGACATGTTCCAAAGTCAAATTAAACAAGTCAGGAATTCTTAAGGTCGGCTACTTAACTTATTTTTTTTATCTGATCCGGATTTAATCACCATTTCCAGAGCCTTGTCTCCTTTATCCCCAGAGGATCCATATCTTCACACGCTAGAGGTTTCAACCAAAACAATTTCTTCTTTTGGCAATTTTAGCAATATACCTTTGTAATTTAATCATATCACCATGCCTACATGCATTCAGGTGTGATCCATCCCCACTATCTTATCGGAGTTGACGTCCTATTTTATTAATAGCTTTCGGGCTTTGGTTCATGGAGTGCTTTCAGTAATAAGCTGCTGCAATTTGAAATTTGAATCCAACAAATTATAACATCGAATGTTCAATACATAACGAATTGAAAGGAACGAATGATGCGCAAGAAAATGAGCGAGAGAGTAGTGAGAGCGAGCGAGAAATGACATATTCCCCCCTTTGAAAGATTAGCTTTCAACAGCATCCTGAAGGGGCTTCAGGCCTAATTCGTTTTACGGCGCGCCTTGTTACTCCCGCCGCAGTAGCCCAGTAGCTCTCGCAAAAAGCCACTTCATTGGGGGTACGTTCTCCTCCTTTACCAGCACGATGTCAATCGCTAGACTAAAAGTGTAGAAGGTCAGGACTTCAGGATCAGCTGGCTCTCTGTAACAATGGTATTTTGCTGTTTTTACAGCACTGGCCTTCCAGCTCACTGGCCTTTTGCCGCTTTCCATAAGCCTCCAAAGTGGGGAGAGTTAATGGCCTTAACCATGGCTTCCTCCTCCGATTGGCTAATATTGAGATCAAATCATGGGTACCATTGCTCGGGGTCCTGTTCTGCATGAAAACTTACAGTTGCATGGTGACTCCTGGGCACGATGATTGGGTGACGACCCAACGAGCTGGAAGTGAGCTGGAAGGCCAGTGAGCTGGAAGATGTCACGATACCTTTGGATTGCAACGACATAGCTTCGTCCCACATATATGCCCGTTTAACTACCCACAAAAATATTCGGGATCGAGCATGTAGATCGTGCAATGTGATTCCTTCATGCCGAATATTTTTGAAAAATTTGTAGAGATAAGCAAATACGCGCGGCAAAGTCGGAAATGAATTGGCGTTCTACGATCTCGCAACGATGTCCACATACGGTGATTTTCCAAAATGAACTAAGGATAGAAGTTCTATGTCTGATAAGCCCGACATAACAGCAGCTGGCCAGTTTTCCTGAGGTTTTCCAACAAAGAGAGGACCCTGATGCCATAGAGTGAATTTTGACAGCTCAGCTAGCAGAGCACCTCACGCTAGTCTGGCTCAGAATGGAATCTGGCTCTGAACCTAGACGGCTTTTCTTTAATCCAGGTTAGTGCAAATTGAGTTCAATTCCTGAAAATGTTCTTGGCCTGAAAAGCCGCTCCCTGCACAACTGCAGTACCATCAAGGTCAAAAAGGTCAAAGAGTCCAGCAATCTAGGATAGCAAAGACCGTCTGCATGGTTTATAGGAAGATTGGAGTGTGGAGACCCCAAAAAAGAGGTGACCCGAGGAATGATCCCACCCGAGTCCCTAGCGTTTTGGTAAAACTGCTGCTATAGTCAAAAATCATGTAGGACTCTGGATCCCCTTCAGGCACTCTCGCTAGTTCATCTGGATTGTTGGAGTACCACTTTCTCAACTTGCCTATGGATAGTATTCCAGCAATTTTATTCCTAATTTTGACATTCTCTTCATTGCTTACCACCAGAGAAGAGATACCCTACGTAGAAATTATACTGCAGAATTTCGGACCCGAATGGAATCTAAGCTATATCATCCTCAGCAAGCTGAGGTAATTCTCCCCAGAGAATTCATTGAAGTTAGCTGACAGCTAACTGACAAGCTGACAAGTGCTAGCGTTCTGACACAACGCTACATTTAACAAATGTTTCCAGTTAATGCCTAGATAAGAATCATCTAGGATCGAAGTTGCATTTAGTTGGAATACTGACGGATTACTACTTTGTCTCTAAACAAACGAAAGTTTTAGAAAAATGAGCCCTGCAATCAAGCTCCTCCTTGGATGCTTTTACGTATCCTAACACGTTTCATCGTATCATGGAATTGGGTTGAATGTAAGGGTTGGGTTGAATGTGAAGGTCCTTGGCATGTGCGTCTCCTCTGCGCCACAGACTATCCAACCAAGACGAGTATTTTGAAGGTAGACCCGCGAAAGCTGAATTTATCCAACGTACAGAAGCTTGCCGAAGAGGCTTCAAAGAGGAGACAACAAGGCGCAAGGTGCAGAACTATAGAAGTTCTGATCAGCGGGAGGAATATTTCCAAGTATTTCCCCTGTCACATGCGCTGTCAATAGTCCAAACCTAAGACTGTGACCAAACAATGACCGAAAACCCGTCAGAAGAAAACCCAGCATCACCTATGCCGAAGACTGACACCAGGGATTTCAACTTGCGCCTGGTTTTCTGGTTTTCGAATAGTTCGCCAGCCTTGAAGTAAAAAGCACCAAAGAACCAGAGCCAAAAAGCGCCCGGCAGAGCAGAGCGCTTGGACCGGTGACTGCTCGAATGTACGGTACGGGTGAAGAGCAAGGGAGTAAGCGAGAGAGTAGTGGTAACAAAGGCGTCGAGATCATTTAACGTTCCTAATAAAAGGATTACAGCCCTCTGTTCCTTAGTCATTGTAGTTAGACATATACTCAGCTTGATGCCTTTATTTTCAAACCCCATATTATATCTCTTTCCTCTCCTTCAAATCTAAAAACATCTATTTTAAATTTCTTATTGCGTTTGTGTGTTGCTATATGTTTTCCCGGTATGTTTCAATATGTTTCAATTTTAATCTGATATTCAATGATATTCTTTGTATATATATTACGTGTTATGTTTTTCCTTTGTTAATTTAAATGCTTCATTTTTTAACATAATGGTTTCTCGGATATATTTTCTCTTGTATGGTTTTCGTAGCCATTAATTAGGTTAATTAGGTAATCAGGTCAGGTGTGTTAATGTTGCTCCTACTTGCATTTCCGCACAGCTGGAACCGACCAGGACTTTAGCGGAAGCCAAATTGAAGTGCCTGGATAGTGTTTAGCGCAATAATGTGTGGTTCAAACGAAATAGAAGGCATTTTTCGAAGAGTTTTGAGAGACATGGTAGCATGGTAGACTTATTGGGGTGTACGGTTGTCTTTTATAGGAATAATTAAAATGATAGATTTTTTCAAAGAGTTGTAGAAGTCCATGAATTGCGCCTCCTAGATTGTAAAAGAGGTGGGAAGTAAACTGCTATAATATAAGTGTTATCGATGGGGCTTGAAGACTTTGTTTGTCACTTTGGTGAAAATTGAGCTTGATTATGTTTATTTTTGTAATAAGATTTTGCATGATGTTTTTCATAAAAAAAAAGGATGTACTCTTTAGTAGGGTGACCACATCACATCAAAGCCATGATGTTAGTATGACAGCTTTCCGTAGTCGGATAACTTTAATTAATCGCGGTAGGTTAGATCTTAAGCCTAAGGTTGGAGTTTCTTGTCTTTGTTTAAAATATTGAAGATATTTTTGACAGGAAACTTTTTCTTCTAGGGCCTCCGCTATGTCACCGAGCGGAACATCATGTTCAATACCTTTTTATATCATTTGCAAACCTTAGCTGCTTTGAGCGGGTATGTTCAATAATTTTAGTGCACTTCCGATTTTATTTTAACTTTTTTTCCCTGATATGTTCCCCTTTTACGCGGAATTATGTAAAACTTGTCTTTACCGACCAACTCTGCTATTATGTTGGCAAGGGGATTCGAAATTTTCTCCCTCATATAAATTGATGCAGTTTTGGTTTGTTTCATGCCCGGCGTTGGTTGTAGTGTGGTTATCAGCCAGAAGGGTGTATCTGGTGATGTAGTTTTTGTTATAAGAAGCGACGCTTTCCATGTCGGGATGATTTATTTTCTTTGTCTATATGGCCGCTCTTGCATTCTGATTCGTTGGCAATTTTCGTTATTGTCGTGCATCAGCATTATTTATGCTTGATAAAGAACAACAAGGCGCATGCCAATCTGGTGGAATCAAAGAAAATGAAACTGCTAATAACGGCAGAGTATGGATGCGTTTAGTTACAGTGGGAGAAATAATTATGAATAATTAGAATACTTCATGTTGGCACATGTAAGCCAACATCCAACCAACATCTTCCCCAGTTGGAAGTTAAATTTTCAACAAATGTGCGCAAGGGAATGGGACAGCTCTATTAGATTATCTTTCTAGGGTCTATAATTTTCGGTTTCAGGCAGTCGTATCCACCCAGAACCAAAGTCATCCAGCGAGCGCTTGCGATGCGACGCGGCCTGATGACAGTGGGTGCACTATCGAGAGTAGAGTCCTAACCCTGGGAGATGGCGGTCGTTCCAGTGGCAGTCTTGGCAGCGATGGGTTTGGTAACGGCAATCTTGGCAGCAGCCTTAACTGAAGGCCTATTGGTTCGGTCAGCGTCGACAGCCAAAAGCACGGCGGTATTCACAAATAGAGTGGCAACAGCGACGTGAAACTTTTTTCCGGCATTCTTGGCGGAGACGCACTTGTCGATTGCTGCAGCAGGCTCGACAAAACGAAAACATAAGTATGGTTTGCACGATTACAGGATCGGGTGCCTTTTTATGCAGCGCTTCTATATCTTGAAAGGAAACCGCAGAAGCTCTTCCCTAAATGCTGCAACCATGGCACGGTTCCTTTCCTTTTATTTAAGAGTGCAAGGCGATGGGATATTACAACAATAAGTCAACACGTGTCCTTTTATTTTCCGATTAATCCAAGGGACCTTGTAACGATCGCAACAACAACGGGCGGGATCACTTCTGGGTTACCAAATATAACGCTACCAGATTTTTGGAAGCTTCAATTAATAAGCTAAGGTGGAGTTCGATTTCTATTTATTTGGGGTAAATTCCGCTAAATAGATCAAGGAAGTGGTCGGTCAATATCAACTCCAATACAATACATCTTACTAATTAGATTAGGCGCAGAAGCTTTAAAAAAGCTCCCAAAAGCTCATGCGCATCTGGAAGAATCAAAGAAGATGGAACTGCTGATATTAAGCAAATAGTGGACTCCGCATCGGTCCACTAGTTACACTGATAGAAGTAAATATGGATTATGTTTGGCTAATATTGGATATAAGAAAATATAAATTGGGGTATGAAGTTAGAGTCGTTTCGCTTATGGGGGCAAGAATTTTTGTGAGGCTATTTTGCACAGCAAATCATTTATAATGTTGGCTAAGGAAAGGATGAACACAAAGGATGAATACGACTATTAGATACGTTATTTGGTGATGACGTGGATGTAAAATCGGTCGCTTCACGTCTACTTCTACGTTGTCGATAGCTTCGATTCGACCTCGCATTCGAATCACTCCTGACTCGTCAAGATACGGCGAACATTTGAATATGCTGCTTTTCCGGTTTGAGACACGGCCATCTTTCTTTAAGCAGCGAATTTCATCTATAAACGTTTCCTCTTGGCAAGCTCGAATGAAGACCGTGTCCATCTCGACATTTCGTTTTAGTTCGAGTATTCTTTTCAATTCAGATCCAGGCTGTCGAACTTGAATATATCTTATGAAATCCAGCACTCGACTTTGGGCTCCGCGTAGACGCTCCAGCCTACTGAAGCGTAGCGGATTTGGCATAATAGAGGCAATAGGTGACGGGTCCGTCCGCACCATATCGTCGTGATATAGCAGTGTACCATCGCAGCTCACAGCGGTCCCGTTTTGTGACGGTCATCTTGACTCGTTCTGCAATAAGAATTCGGGACCAGTAAACCACCTTATCGAGCTGGTCATTTCACAGATTTTTGTCCATTTGGTTCCTTCGTCCGCCACATTAAGCTCCGAACGTATCCAGCGCCAATCGACAATCTCCGATCCTTCCAGGATTTCTCCAACTCGTAGGGCCACGAACTGAGGAAACTTACGAACGTCCGACTTTATCCAAAATAGAACATCTTGAGCGTCTGTCCAAAAGATGCGCCTTTCAATCCTGATTGATAGTTCAGTCTCCAGAAAATTTGAAAGTCGCAGACCCAAAATGGCTGCCATCAATTCCATTCTTGGCACCGATATGGGTTTCAAAGGGGCGACTCTGTTCTTCGACGCGACAAGGGAGCATCTGATATCGCCGCCAAGTTCAACCCGCAAGTATACTACCGCAGCATAGGCATCCAAGCTCACGTCAACAAATATGTGCAGTTGGACATTTTCAGCAGCCTTTGAGCCATACATGTATCGTGGGATACGCAAATTACTCAGCTTGGACAACGACGATTGCCAAGCCCGCCAGTCATTCTCATCCGATTCTTTAATTGTGTCATCCCAGCTCACACCAGATCTCCAAATGTTCTGAAGGATTATTTTGGCACGAGTGTTGAAGAATCCGAGTAGTCCGAGGGGGTCGAAAATTGACATTACTATACTCAGTACCCTACGCTTCGTGTGGGTGCTGGTTACGGACTTCTGCAGCAACTCACGTCGAATTACGAACGTTAGCATGTCTGACTCGGGGAGCCACCACATGCCCAGAACTTTCTCCTGAAGTTCTTGTTCTGTACCCAGGTATTTCGGGGACGCTGCTGGGGAACTGTTGAGAGATTGAAGGACGCTCTTGGAATTTGATAACCAATTTCTCATTTCGAATCCGCCTTTCGCGTGGATCATCTTGACATTGTTAGCCAGTTGAATCATTTCATCGTCAGTATCCACCGACTCCAGCCAGTCGTCGACAAACGTATTCTGACAAATCGTCCTTATAGCATCTGGATAATTGTCACCGAATTGCTCTGCATTTTTCTTCAGTATAAAATTGGCCAGGGATGGGGAACAGGAAGCGCCAAAGGTCATCACTTGCATTACAAAAGTATCCGGGGGGCGATCGTTCTCTCCATTTCACCATAAGAACTTCTGTACGGACTGGTCGGAGGCACGAACTTTAATTTGGTGAAACATCTCTCGAATATTTCCTGTTACAGCGACAGGGCGTTCTCTGAATCGCAAGAGTACTCCTGGCAGGGATACCAACAAATCCGGTCCTTTCATTAGGGTATCATTCAGCGATAGTCCATTCACTTGTGCAGCCGCGTCCCAGACTATACGTTTCTTTTTCTTGTTGGGGTTAGTTACTACGAATACAGGAATGTACCAAGAACATCGGCTAGTGGCTAACTCACCCTTTTGCAGTTTTCGAATGTAACCCTTTTCGGCGTATTTTTGCATGGTTTCGATCAGGAAATTGTTTAGATCTGGGTCCTTGATCATTTTTGATTCGAGACACTTAAGACGTTTAAGAGCCTTAGGGTAAGAATCAGGCAAGTTTACATTCTCATATTTCCACAACAGACCGGTCTCCCAACGACGTTCATTGGCAATGTATTTTGTAGTGTCGTTCATAATTTTCAGCGACCGCTCGTCTTCCTTGGGAAGAGGTGGCTTTAGAGGAACGCTTACGCCGATTGAGTCTAACGAAAAATACGCCTTTACCGCTTCATCCAGGGTTCGCGTACCACCTGTAAATACCACCTGTGCACTGGCAAATATGCAGTACACGCGGAGGAATGATCTCGTCCAGTCCATATCGCCCATAAACAGACCATCCCAGTTTGCATCGCACAGCAACAAGTTCATCATTTTCAGCTTCTCGTACTTCTAGGGGTACGCAAATCCTTATATGGTCCAGTCCAATGATCATTTGAGCCTTGACACCTATATACGTTGACACAGAAACCGATTTAAGGTGTCGATGGTCGTTGAGCATTTGGTCGGCTATACTTTGCACTGGCAGGTCCAGATTTCCCACATTGCGCACACCTTTTAGCACATACTTTAAGTGCGGCTGATCACCGGAGGAAACACTGGTACGGACAACCTTTGATTTGGTTTCTGTCTGCGTCAAATCACCGGTCCATTTGAAACAGAGCTGCTCTTCAGGTCCTTCATAAGATCCTTCGTCCAAGAGAGCAAAAATATTCACAATTTTAGTTTTATTATACAAGGTTATGGGTAAATAACGGAACAGTACCCGTTTTGTCGATCTGCCATGAAAGAATAGTGCCGACTCTTTTGTTTCTTCCTTTTTGAGTTCCTCCGAACCGACGTCGAACTTTATCGTAGGGCGTTCCGAGTGCAGAAGCTCATTATGCAGTAATTTACATCCATTAAAATTGCACGGCTTCTTCACTCTGCAGTTTCGAGCAGTATGGTTTCCAAAACAGCAGAAACATAGTCGTTTAGCCTTAATGACTTCTAGTCTAGTCCTGGTTGTCATATTCAAAAATCCTTCACATTCAGACAGATCGTGCTCGCCGTCACATACTGGGCACAATGATTTTTGTGGATCTTCAATTTTCTGCTTGTCCTTGCTCCAAACTTCCTCTATATTGTGCACTAGCAAGCTCTCCTTAATATGTCTGCTTCCTTTATCCTTTTCCGTTGTTTGGTAATCGTACGGCGTAACCATTGTAGCACACATTGCCACGCCAAAGAGCCAGTTGTCGAAGGTAACTAGATTGCCTCCACCTGTTGCTAAACGATGTCTGCCCCAATCCAGCTTTAGATCACTGGACAGCTTAGCAACCAGTTCACTCAATAGGGTAGAGTCGTTTAGATACTCCTGTAGCTCCACTGAAAGCATTGTGGCACAATAATTCTGCACAGCGAGTGCCAGTCGTATTACAGACTCCAGTTTGTTCGGTGTGATTGCTGGCTCATCTTTCAGCTTACGTTGTAGGCTAGCATGTACGATTTCTGAACGTCCATTACTAATGGCATTTGCAAACTTTTCTTACACTATTTTCCTATTTAGTGTTGGACATGACTGCATTAAACTTAAATTATACAACACCGACTTAATCGACAAATTCAAATTGGGCCGTTACTTCGTAGCTGCATCGTACGCCTAGTACCAATGGTTTTTGATAGCAAGCGAATTGCAACAAAAGGCGCAGTTCAATTTCAATGTTTAATAGCGGGTTCAATTTAACCCCAATTCACCGGCCTATCAGTATCAATATGAAAGAAAACTGCATCAGATGACCTTGAAGCGCTACAAATAACACTGAAACGTATGCGAAACTGGAAGAGAGACAGACAACAATAAATGAATATAATAAGCCACTGCTGCTAATATATTATAATTTTTTAAGCCGCTTTGCTTAGCGACTTGGCCTAAAATCCTCCCCCCATTAAAGGGTGGGCCTATAATAGAAATCCTGGGGGGCGGCAGATACATATTTGTCATGGGTAAGCCCTTGGGTGGCACAAAACAAAGTCAGTTGCAAAGCTCCTGTAGAAGTCCTAACCTCCCAAGTGGAGTAATAAAGAAAAAAAAGTATTATAAATAATATAAATAAATAAGATTACATATATAGGCGATCCTTGAAGGATACCATTGGATAAGGAGTGTACATTTTATACGTGTGGTCCTACCGGACAATTATTTGGCTGTTGCTGGTATTATTTTTGAATATTTTTAACTTTTTGAGTTGGTCTGTAATAGTTTGCAAATTAACTAGAAGTTTAATCTATATTTTATATTAAGATTATAAACAATTATTTCTGCACTTGCCACGAGCACTGAGTTCCCACGAGCTCTTCATATCTTACTTATTCCCACACTCGCACCTAATACACAAACGGCAAGCCAAGCTTGAGTCAATGATAAACATAAACAAACTCCCCCTATTCGGTCGGCACCAGCAAATCAATATTAGACTAAACATCCGCTGGAATCATGCCACCGCGATTCCCCTTTTTGGCATTCCAATTGCTAGCCATATTTTCCATGCTGATCGCAGCATAATCATTCGGATTCTAACTTCGGAATTAACTTCGGGAAAGTTCTTAGGGAAGCTTGAAAAGCTCCGATCCCGAGTTGACAAGCAAGACAATTAACTCAAGCTTGGGAGTCGAAAATTAGCCTTAAGTTGAATTGCACATCTAATGTAAGAAAAAATTAAATAAAAATATATTTTTTATATAAAACTTCGGTACGTAATTATAATTGGCGCCCAACGTTGGGGCCCGCGTTTTTAAAAAATAATATCGAAAAATAAAAAGATATTCGCGAGTGCCCTAAAATTAAATCATAGGCCTGAATTTACAAAAGGCTTCTATGTAAAAATAAAAAACCGTACCAGTGAAAGATAAAAATATATATAAGAAAGTGCAAAAATATTATTAATATTTTTAAGGCAAATTAATAAGGCAAATTATTAATTGAAAAAAAAGTTGCAAGAATAAAATAAAAAAACACAGTGACAATAAAAACACAGTGACTCAGAGAAAAGCACAGAATACAAAATCAGCAAAATAAACCGGAAAATAAAACGGTTACAAAAAAAACAAAATCAATCCAACAAAAACATTTTACAAAACAAAACGATACAAAACATTTTAATGTAATAAAAAATAAAAAAATAATAAAGTGAATACAAAACAATATTAATAAAACATTTTGATAAAAATAAACTACATAGTGCAAAATCATTTTGATATCAGCAAAAAAAAACGAACGTAAAAGCAAAAAAAAAAAAAAAAAAAAAAAAAAAAAATGTAAACAACAACTAAAGAAGGAAACCTACGAGACAAGGAAGGAAGGAAGACTAATCGGACGATTTGAAACCTCATTGGATAAAACTATCAACCGTTCTTCAGGATTTTAAAGTACACCGTGAGGATAGATTTACCGTTATAATTTATAAATATTATATATTTAGATAATGAAAAATTTTTTTTTTTATACATATTCGTATTAGTACATATATATTGATTCAAATTTTTTTTTTTTTTAAATCCTAGATGAATAAGAACTTTAAAAAAAATAAAAAATATAAAATTGTGAAACCAGTTTTCAAAAACAAAAAAGGTCCTTCCGCTAAAAACGCAAGTGATTAATCCTGGACGAACTAATAAATGCCTTACTAAACTTCAAAATGACAGATACAAACGGTCCGTCTACTAGCCACAGTGCTAACATCAACAAACAAGCCCCCGAACAAACGTTAACAACAGACTTAATTGTCCGACTGATTGCCAGTAACGTATCTCCGTTACAAGATGAAATTAAAAACTTACGAGCCCTTCTAGACTCAAGATCAAACTTAGTGACTGAATACGAAATAGAACCGATCGACGACAATATTCCATGCGACGTAACATTAGAAGTCGTCAAATCCATGCCCACTTCTCTGGAAATTTAGAAAATTATGTAGCCTGGCGGGAAGCCGCCGAAACAGTGATGGGACTTTATGTCCGCAAAAGCCGACGCTACTTTGTAGCCCTAACTATTTTAAGAAACAAAAAAACAGGCAAAGCAAATGATGCTTTAACAAACCATGGAACTGTTCTAAACTTTGACGCAATTTTGGCCAGGCTAGATTTCGTTTTCAGCGATAAGAGGCCAATTCACATTATCGAACAAGAACTAAGTGTCCTTACACAGAACAAATTCTCAGTTATGGACTTTTATAATTTAGTTAATAAAAAGTTAACCTTATTAATAAATAAAACCATAATGACTTACGGGAAAGATAATCCCATAACTACAGAAACAAATCTCAGACATAGACAAAATGCCTTAAGAGTATTTATAACTGGCCTGAACGGCCCAATTTCCGGTATGCTCTTTTCCCTCAGTCCTCCAGACTTGCCAAACGCTTTAGCTAGAGTGCAAGAAATGGAAAGTAACCAGATGAGGGCTCAGTTCGCTTATCGTTTCAGCGCACCTTATCAGCGTCGCTTTAACGACAACTTACGAACTCCCAATGATTCTAATTATAAAATTGATGGTTATAATCAAGGCAATCAATTGCGCCTAAATAGAACCAATGATAGCCACCAGAATTTTAATAGACAAAATTCTAATTACCACAACCCCAACCATTTTAATAACAATGTTTCTCAAAACAAAACTAATATTTTCCAAAATAATAGCAATCAATACGCAAATAACTATCAAAACCATAATGCTCGGTTTTATCCCAATAATTATCCAAATTATAATGTTTGGACACAAGGGAATAATACTTTCCAAAACAAGAGCGAACCAATGGAACTGGACGCCAGCATCCAAATCCTAAATAAAAACCCGTATAATCAAGCAGCACCTAATGGGGGGCAATACCAAAACAGAAATAGTTTCCAAAATAATTCCTTTAATCAGGAAAGGAAACCTTTTCAACAACCAGAGCAGGCAGCCAAACGCACGCAAATTGAGTCATCAGCTCAACCTAAAAACAAACAAATGCGCATAAACAATATCGAAGAAGACCATTTTTTAGGAGAACAGTAGGCCTTCCACACATTTTTCGATTTGATAAAAAAATAGACAAAAAATTTAATATTTTAATAGATACAGGAGCCACAGCTTGCTACATAAAAAAAGGTATTTACAAAAATGGAATAGAATTGCCAATCTATAAAAGAGTCTCGACAGTTAACGGGTACTCAGTAATTAAAATATACCATTTCATAACAATTTTTGACACAAAACACATATTTTATGAAATAGACGGATTGACGTCAGACTTATTAGTAGGGTACAATTTACTAAAAAAAATAGGAGCAGTCATTGACATGAGCAATGACACATTAAAATTTAAAGGAAAAGTTGAAAAGTTAAATTATGAGGAAAAATTTAATCTATTAGAAATGAAAGAGGAAATAACACTACTTCCTCTAAAAAAATTTATATTAGATAAATACTTAAATTCCACAAGTTTTCTAATGAAAAACACAGTTGGAACAGAAAGTTTGGGGTACATAAACCCCAAACACGCCGTCGATGTTCATACCGACACAAATAGCTTGGAACACTTCGATTCCAAAAGCACTGTCAGCAACAATTCTGACAACTATGAATCAAAGAGCTTGGGACATTCAGATTCCGAGCATTTCGTCGAAGCCAAGTCCGACATAAATGAAATAAACAATTTAGCATACGAAAATAGAGACAGCGCAGTTAAAAAAAGCGCTGACATCAAAACATTTGAAAATGATGCAACCGAAATAGCAAACTACACTGAAAAAATTATAAAAACTATTAAAAAGGTACATTCTGATATAATCTACACGAATCTACCATTTCGAACCGATGTCCGCTGTGAAATAGACACAGTTAATGATAGACCCATTTACTCAAGGCAATATCCTTACTCTCAAGCAGTAAACGAGTTTGTCAACCAAGAAATAAGTCGCATGATCGAAGATCAAATTATTAGACCCAGCAAAAGTCCGTACAATTCACCAGTCATCGTAGTATCAAAAAAAGGTACTAACGAGGACGGCACCCCGAAACACAGACTTTGCATTGATTTTAGAAAATTGAACCTCAGCACCATTCCAGACAGATATCCCATGCAGGATCCGTCAGTTATTTTATCTAACCTAGGAAAAGCAAAATACTTTAGTACCATTGACTTAGAATCAGGATTCCACCAAATCCTCATGAAAGAATCAGACGTCGAAAAAACTTCATTCTCCATTAACAATGGAAAATTCGAATTCATAAGAATGCCATTTGGGCTAACAAACGCGCCTCGCATCTTCCAGAGAGCAATGGACGATATACTTAGGGAACATGTTGGGAAATTTTGCCATGTTTACATGGACGACATCATTATTTTTTCCCACTCTCTAAAACAACATTTTAATGATCTTAACTCAGTTATTAACATTTTACATAAAGCAAACATGAAAATTTCATTAGAAAAATCAAAATTTTTTAAACTAGAAACTTCATTTCTTGGATATGTTGTAGCACAAAATATTATTAAAGCAGATCCTGAAAAAATAGAAACCATTTCAAAATATCCAATTCCTAAAAACATCAGAGAGCTACGTAGTTTCCTAGGTCTTACTGGATACTATAGGAAATTCGTAAAAAATTATGCAACCATTGCCAAACCATTAACTAGATTTTTAGAAGGCTCCAATGGAAAAATTTCTAAACGAATGTCTAAAAATGTCTCAATTACTCTTGATGAACCTGCCATTCAAGCCTTTAATGAACTAAAAGATCACTTAATTTGCCAGATAGAATTAGTCCAACCAGACTATTCGAAACAATTTACATTAACGACCGACGCCTCAGATTTAGCTATAGGAGCAGTACTGTCTCAAGACGGAAATCCAATCACTTTTATATCTAAAACATTGAATAAAACTGAAAGAAGTTACGCGACTAACAAAAAAGAACTTTTGGCAATAGTATGGGCATTAAAAAACTTAAGAAATTACTTATACGGAGTATCAGGACTAGAAATTCATACGGACCATCAACCACTCTCGTACGCAATTTCAGATAAAAACCCAAATGTAGAATTAAAAAGATGGTTTAATTACATAGAAAGCTTCAACCCAAAAATTCTTTATAAGCCAGGTACTACCAATGTAGTAGCAGACGCATTGTCCCGAATCGAAATAAATAATATTTCCGAAGAAGATACAGATATTACCGACACTCAGCACTCAGCCGAAAGTAGCTTCGATAACATTTTAAGTGAAACAAAAAAGCCCCTTAACCAATTCAAACAACAACTTTTAATAGCAAAAGGAAACTTTACAATACATGAACAAATAAATGTATTCGAAAATAGACGCCATATCATCGAATACGACCAACCAGAAAATTTAGTTACAATTCTAAAAGAATATCTGCAACCCAATATTAGCACAGGAATTCACTGTACCCCTGAAGTATTATATGAAATACAAATTCCATTAAAAAACAATTTTACAAATACATTTCTATATACAAAAATTTTTGTTCAAGATATAACTAATAATGATGATAAAGCAATAATAATAGAAGAAACCCACTGTCGAGCTCATAGAGGATTAGAGGAAAATTATAAACAAATCTCCAGACTGTATTATTGGCCAAATTTATACAAAAAATTAAAAGAATATATCACAAATTGCGAAATTTGCAATACAAATAAATATAACAGAAATCCAATACAAATTCCTATTGGAGAAACTCCCATTCCCAAATCAGAAGGTCAGCATTTACATATTGACATTTACTACGCACAAAGTCTTACCTTTTTAACTTGCATTGATTCCTACTCCAAATACCTAGTGGTAAAAGAAATCACTAACAAAAAGAACATTGACTCCAAAGTATATGAAATATTACAAACATTCCCATTAGTAAAAACAATTATGACTGACAACGAGCCGAGTTTCACATCGGCACAATTTAAATCATTCCTAAAACGTTCAGGTATATCCATTCATTATGCAGACCCTAGACATAGCCTTTCGAACGGACAAGTTGAAAGAGTCCATTCAACCCTAACTGAAATAGCTCGCTGTATTAAAGACGAATACCGCCTCTTAGATTATTCTGAAATTATTATAAGAGCTGCAAAAAATTACAACATGACAATCCACTCAGTAACAAATCAAAAACCCTATGATATCCTATTTAACAAAATAGATCACAGCGACATACCGCTAAAATTACAGATAACACAATCTAAAATGTTAGATTATCATAACAAAAATAAATTAGAAAAAAATTATCATGTAGGAGAAGTAGTTTACGAAAAAATACACGGAGAAAGAAACAAATTAGGTCCCAGATTTAAAAAACAAGTCGTTCAGGAAAATTTACCCAATAAAGTAATAATTAATAATAGAAAGAGAGTTATTCATAAAGATAATATTAAATAATCCATACTTTACAGACGATGGAAATCGCATTTGTACTCACCATTCTAATTACCATTTGTCACACGGAAATTATTGACTACACAAACAATGAATACTTATTGCTAAAAGACGAAAAAGATGTAATGACGTTAATTCATTTGAGGACCTATTCCACATTACAAACCTTAGTTTTTATAGAGAAATAATTAGAGTTGAAGATAAAATTACTAATAGCAGCAAAAACTCAGACTTAGAATGGGATATTTCACAAAACCTAAACATTATCAAAATCCTTATGTCCCAACTATTACCATCCAGAAATAAAAGAGGTATTAATGAATTGGGCACAGCATGGAAATGGCTCTCAGGTACACCGGACCATGACGACTTAATAAGAATCGAAAACAAAATTAACGAACTGACAGAAAACAATAACAAACAATTTACAATAAATTCACGCATATTTCAAGAAGTACAGCTTATGACAAGAATTCTTAACACAATCGTTGTTAAAAAACAATCAAAAGTAAGAGAACACCGACTACAATTAATCACACTTGATATTCAAAATTTAATCGATACAATCACTTTAGCAAAAATAAACATTTTAAACACAAAAATATTAAATGAACAAGACATTAAAGAAATATTTAGACACGAAAATAAACCAGTTGTACTAACAGATCTGTTAGACATCTCCACTTTTAAAATAATAAAAAACCAAGACCTACTTATAATATATATAAGATATCCAATAATAAATAACATCTGTAGCTTATATACATCAAGGGCAATTGCCCAAATAAACGGAAAATTAATAATAGACGATAAGACAGCACACTGTAATGGAAAATTTTATAAAATAACAAACTTTAAAAAGGAAATATTCAATAATTATTGTAAACTCTCAAACGAGAGCTCTTGTTTCACAAATCTCTTAAATGGAAAAAAAGCAAACTGTTCAAAAATACGAGAAAAAAATAAACAATTGGAAAACTTAGATGATGGCGCTATTCTCATCACTGGAGAAAATACTGTAGACGAGACCAAATTAAACGGCGCATTTCTGATTTTATTTAATGAAAGCATAATTATTAATAATATAAAATACATCAACGAAAAACAGAAAATGTTAGATTACATATCCCAATTCAAATACAATAATTATATAATAACGGATTACATATTTTCTAATGATTCCGAATTAAGTCTAGATAATATAAACATTATTAACCCATTTGTAAAATTAGGAAAAACAAAAATATCCCTGGAATTAATATTGTTAATTTTTATAATTACCCTTTTAATCATATATAAATCACGCAAAATCATACCCAAAATAATAAAACAAATTCAAATAAAATGTACCAAGACCCAAAAAGAAATAGAAATTTCCAAAGCTGAAATCACAACTGAAACTGTAACAGAAAACGAAACTGAAAGAAATATTGAAATAACATTTACAGAACTTAATAATAGAATATCCTCCCTCACCGCACAAATGTAATGAATCGGGACGATTCATCTTAGGAGGGGGAGAATTAACTAGAAGTTTAATCTATATTTTATATTAAGATTATAAACAATTATTTCTGCACTTGCCACGAGCACTGAGTTCCCACGAGCTCTTCATATCTTACTTATTCCCACACTCGCACCTAATACACAAACGGCAAGCCAAGCTTGAGTCAATGATAAACATAAACAAACTCCCCCTATTCGGTCGGCACCAGCAAATCAATATTAGACTAAACATCCGCTGGAATCATGCCACCGCGATTCCCCTTTTTGGCATTCCAATTGCTAGCCAAATTTTCCATGCTGATCGCAGCATAATCATTCGGATTCTAACTTCGGAATTAACTTCGGGAAAGTTCTTAGGGAAGCTTGAAAAGCTCCGATCCCGAGTTGACAAGCAAGACAATTAACTCAAGCTTGGGAGTCGAAAATTAGCCTTAAGTTGAATTGCACATCTAATGTAAGAACAAATTAAATAAAAATATATTTTTTATATAAAACTTCGGTACGTAATTATAATTTGCACACCTACTCAATCGATGGCTTTTGAGAAGTCAAGAGTGATGAGTGAAGTGTGCTCCTATGATTTCTTTTCGCGCAGCTCCCACTGCGTACAGCCACTGTGTTCCACACGTACAGCCCAACTCCCACCCAACCGACCAAGGGACGCTCCCGCATAACGTACGGCTAGAATCGCGGGGATAGATCCGAGAAAGTATAAAAGAAGAGAAAGAGTAGAGTATCACGAGGAAGAGTGTTGCACAGATAAGGCGTTAAGTATAAAGGATTTAAGATTGTTAGTAGAGCAAAGTGACAAAATGTGGTAGAGACCATTGTAGTCCGAACACAATACCCTGAACGGATCGTGTTGGGCATATGTCGTGCTACAATGGGTAAGGAGTAGAGGACAAAAGTTGCTTGTCCTTCTACTAGGAACGCGAAAATTTAAGCGTGTTAGTAAATGTTGGCTGTCTACATTACCATTAATACGATTAAATAGAAACATAACACCCAGCATCATTCTACGGTTTGTTAATGATTGTAAGTTGATTAATAAAAGTCTACAATGATAGGAGGGACGGTGATGACTTTCATCCCAATTAAGTCCCCTAAGTGCGAAAATAAGGAATATTTTTTGTACAGATTCTATGTGATCTTAGTGTACTCCGTATTGAGGACCTGAGTTACACGATCCATACTCAAGAATCGGACGAACTAATGAAGTGTATAAAGTTTTTATTATTTACGGGGATAATAAAAAAATTTTTTTTTATAATTTAATTTATTATTTATTTATTTTAATTTTTATTATTTCAAATCTAAAAGAAAACCCGTTAACCTGAGATAATCGTCCTAAGGCATTCCCATAGAGAAAGTACGTAGCCTGCTGAGGACTAGATCAATAAAATGACATAAGTTTACATTTCGATCCATTAAGCTTTCAAAATAACTTTAATTGCTAAACACCAATTTTGAAATTTATACAAATCGAATTGAAGTCCAGATTGGGACTTCCAGATTTTTACATAAATAATGTAAAAAGTAATGGTCCAAGATGGCTTCCTTGTGGCACCCTCTTGAGTTTTTCCAGATAAGGAAGAATTAAACTACATAGGTGTTGCAAGTGTGGAGCGATAAGTTTTTCGAAAATCTTTGGAATTGCTGTCAATTTAGAAATGCCTCTATAATTGGCAGCATCGGATTTTTTCCCTTTTTTATGCAGTGGAATAATGTATACCAAGTCCGTTTAGTTGAAGCGGACGGATATTTCTACGGCACGCAAGCGTCGAAGAATATATTCAAGGTGTAATAAAATCTGTGTAAGGTAATGTTTATATCATCAAATTCCAAAAGTAATTTATTTAGTTTTATAAAAGCAAACGGAAAATTCTCAACATTAGACCAAATGAGTTTTGGTATATTGAAGTCCCCCAGAGCTACCAGCTGGTCATTGTCAGACAGACGGTCCGAAATGAGACGAATAGCGGACAAATGTTGCCAGTATGTAGGCGGTTCTGACGAAGGTGGTATGTAAGAACAGGTAACATATAGAGATTGACCGGACAAAGTGATTTTAATCACTTTCTTCAGAAGCGAATTTGGAGTCTACAGAAATTAACACTCCTCCTACCATTCTCAGCGTTCTATCACATCTAAAAGTAGTGTACTTACTTGGAAAAACTTCGGAGCTTTAGATCTCTGGCTTTAAGCAAGTTTCTGTAAAGACTTTAATGTGAGACGCAAAGGAAGAACTATCAGAATACAGTTTGTATTTTAGTTTGTATTTAGTATACAACTAGAGTTTTATACACTTTGTAACCCTCAAGTATTCTGATAGGTATATGTTAGTGAAGAAATAAGTTTTTTGAAGGTGAGGAAGATGAGGTGGAGGTTGGTCAGTGGCTCTAATATGTGTTAGTTTCACTCCCACAGGTTTGGTAATTTTTTTCTTCACCGTACTTGGCTGATGTTCCGTGTCGAAAATGTTCTCTGGCCAAAAGCTGGCGGAACTAATCGTCTTGATCATCTGCATCGGGCACACGTATTTTGAAAGATGACTGGTGTGCCTGGTGTAAGTATATTTAAATTTGGTGATAACTGCCACCTGTATGTCGGCTTTTGTTTTGGCTTTGATATAAGCCGAGATATCAATCTCAGAACTACCAGGGGCAATCCGGGAAACAAATATGTGTTTCGATGGTAGGATCACCTGCAAGGGTTTCGGTTCCGCCGTAACTAATACTGCAGCAATATGGCAGTTCGTACCGGGGGTCCGAACGGTTCATTACCCTGTTTGGTGACTCTTTATGAGGTAGTTTACCAATAAAAGACTATCCGAAGTTGATTATATTAACACGAACCTTTATCTAGTTCCCTAAAAACAATTTAGCTATATATTTATGTAACTATAAAGCTATAAATTTACAATTAAAAAAAACATATAGGCCAAATAAACGGATGTGCACTTTTATCAAATAGCAGACCATACCGTGGTAACTATAGAACAAATTACCGGAGTTAGGGCTATGAAAATAGAAGATATAATAATAACGACAATAATTATCGCACTTCAACGAGCAATAGCCAAAATAACCAAAACGACAATGTCCGATTTATCTATATGATATATCGGAAAACACCGAAAACCCTATAAATACACAACAGTACAAAAAAGTTCCAGCTATCAATCTTAGTCAAAGTATATTCGCGTCATTAATATTGAAAGGTTGTGTCATATGGCAGCTATAGGATATAGTCGGCTGATCATTATGAAATTTGGCAGATCGGATTAGTTTTCCCAAAATTATCCATAGAAAATCCCATTCTTTAAACTTAAAAAACATTAAAGTTATAGCTTTGCCGATCAATCAGTTATATAGGATATAGTCGACCGATCCCGGCTGTTCTGACTTATATACTGCCTGCAAATATAAGAAGGAGGTGTGCATAGTTTCGAGTCGATAGCTTTAAAACTGAGAGACTAGTTTGCGTAGAAACAGACAGGCGGACGGGCGGACAGACGACATGGTTATATCGACTCAGAAGATGATCCCGATAAATATATATATAAATATATATATTATATATAAAATCGTTCTTATATATATATATGAAATATATATAATATATATATTATTAACTATAAATATAATATAATAAGGCCTGAAAAGTTAAAAAAATGTAAATTTTGGCTGTCTTCAAAACGAAATCGAACACACACACACATGAAACCGTGGATGTGAATGTGTGAGCACGCATACATATAAAGATCAATTTAACCGCGGATCAAACTTCTTGATGATGCGCCCCTCAGCGACTGAACAACCAAAAATTTTCAGTGAGATTATGAGCGTAAGAAAGAGCGTAAGAATGAGAGTAAGATTCTCTCTGGGGCCTGCTGGGGCCTGTCGCAAGAAATTTTTGCGTCCATTTTCGTTGTATGAAATGGGTAGTCTATATGTTGTATGGTTAGTGGTTATAGGATATAGTCGTCCGATCCTTATGAAATTTGGCAAATCGAATTAGTTTGCCCAAAGTGGAATCCATAGAAAGTCCCATCTTTCTAACTTAAAAAACAAGAAAGTTATGGCATTTCCGTTCAATCAGTTATATGGCAGCTATAGGATATAGTTGACCGATCCCGGCCGTTCCGACTTATATACTGCCTGCAAAGGAAAGAAGGATGTGTGCAAAGTTTGAAGTCGACAGCTTTAAAACTGAGAGACTAGTTTGCGTAGAAACAGACAGACAGACGGACATGCTTATATCGACTCAGGAGGTGATCCTGATCAAGAATATATATACTTTATAGGGTCGGAGATGTCTCCTTCACTGCGTTGCACACTTTTGACCAAAATTATAATACCCTCTGCACGGGTATAAAGATGGGAATTTCTGTGGATTCTACTTTCGGCAAACTTATTGGATCTATTAAAATTCATAAGGATCGGTCTACAATATCCTCTAGCTGTCATATAACTGATTGATCGGAAAAGCCATGACTTTGTTGTTTTTAAGATAGAACGATAGGACTTTCTATGGATTCCATATTGGGAAAACTTATCCAATCTGCAACAATTCATAAGGATCGGCCGCCTATATAATATCCGATTTAGCTAACTTCGGGCAGAGCCGAAGTTGATATACCCTTGCAGTTAAGTGACAGCTTATATTATCGGATCGTATTGTGGACCGATCCTTATAAGAAGAAAATTCAAACTTGCAAAACACGTGGTTGTTACTTTTGCGGTTTCGTTTCATTTTAACGTTTCCAGCAGAAGGGCTAGAAACGTCCTCTACTCCTTAGCCATTGTAGCTCGACGTATGCCAACCACGATCCGTTCAGGGTATTATGTTCGGACTACAATGGTCTCTACCACATCTTGCCACTTTGCTCTACTAACAATCTTAAATCCTTTATACTAAACGCCTTATCTGTGCAACACTCTTTTTCGTCATACTTCCTACTCTTCTCTTATACTTTCTCGGATCTATCCCCGCGATTCAAGACGTACGTTATGCGGCAGCGTCCCTCGGTCGGTTGGGCGGGAGGTGAGCTGTACGTATTCAGTGGGAACCGCGCGAACAAAAAATATTTAAAAGTAAATATTAAAACAAGAATTTGAGTAATTACAACGCTATTATTGATTCGTAAAAATATCATACTACTTAAAAAAATTTTATTTGAATAAAATGGCAGCACAAATAACATTTTTTTGTAAACCAAAATCGAAATGTGATGTAGTGGTGATATTATTTTTTCGCAACTGTACATAGATAGATTATTACTAGTTATAATATCTAGTAGTACTAGTTATATATATATATTATAATTAATATTATATAATATTATAATATAATATAATATATAATATTATAATTATAATAAATATAAATTCTATATAAATATGTTATTATTATATTATCTTTATTATCTTTATACCCTTGCAGAGGGTATTATAATTTTGGTCAAAAGTGTGCAACGCAGTGAAGGAGACATCTCCGACCCTATAAAGTATATATATTCTTGATCAGGATGACCTCCTGAGTCGATATAAGCATGTCCGTCTGCCCGTCTGTCTGTTTCTACGCAAACTAGTCTCTCACTTTTAAAGCTATCGACTTCAAACTTTGCACACATCCTTCTTTCCTTTGCAGGCAGTATATAAGTCGGAACGGCCGGGATCGGTCAACTATATCCTATAGCTGCCATATAACTGATTGATCGGAAATGCCATATCTCTGTTGTTTTTTAAGTTAGAAGGATGGGACTTGCTATGGACTCCTCTTTTGGCAGACATACGATCTGCTAAATTTCATAAGGATCAACCGACTATAGCTCCCATACAACTGATTGATCGGAAATGCCATATCTCTGTTGTTTTTTAAGTTAGAAGACTGGGACTTTGTATGAATTCTACTTTTGGCAAACTAATTTGATCTGCCTAGTTTTATAAGGATCGGCCGACTATATAAGATCCGATATATATCTAATAATATACGCTGCCACATATCTGCAAGGGTATATCAACTTCGGCTCCGCCCGAAGTTAGCTTTCCATTCTCGTTTAATATTTCATCATACATTTTATATATGTTTAGAAAAACAATTAAATGGTAGCCGTAAAAGGCTTTACAAGCCTGAACATCATTGTACTTCGATAGGAACAGGGTATCTCAGTCGGTTTCACTTAAAACCCAAATTTTTTTTATTTTGTTTTTCAAACGTATGATTCTTGCATACCTTACTGATGACCACACAAACTAAAAATATAGATTTGAATTCATTCGTAGACATATATGTATGTATATATATATGAAAAACTTTTTACTGCTTACACTTCATAGTATTCCCAAACAAATATAAAATTTATTCTGAAAAATTAAAAAATAAAATATAATTTCAATAATGTATACCCCAATTTTCTTAGGGTAGCAAGCCTGAAAAGTTACAAAAATGTAAATTTTGGCTGTCTTCAAAACGAAATCGAACACACACACATGAAACCTTGTATGTGAATGTGTGAGCACGCATACATATAAAGATCAATTTAACCGCGGATCAAACTTCTTGATGATGCGCCCCTCAGCGACTGAACAACCAAAAATTTTCAGTGAGATTATGAGCGTAAGAAAGAGCGTAAGAATGAGAGTAAGATTCTCTCTGGGGCCTGCTGGGGTCTGTCGCAAGAAATTTTTGCGTCCATTTTCGTTGTATGAAATGGGTAGTCTATATGTTGTATGGTTAGTGGTAGCACGGAGCAACAACTAAACTTAAGAAAATTTTCGCGCGAAACCTTGGCAGGGGTAGCCCAACGGTAGAGTTCTCAGCTGATGTGTAAAGGGTACCGGGTTCGAGCCGAGTTCGAGAATACATCTATTTTTGTTATTTGGTTTTTTTTATTCATTAATTTTTGTGTTTATTGAGTTTTGTTATAAAATACCTGGTAATTTGAAATTCGAAAAACGAAATTCTTGAATTCTTGACAAGAACGCAACGATTGAGACCCTAACTGGATTAAAAACAATTAATTAATGCACTAACACTGTAACTTAAATTTGGATCAACAGTATGTTCCTCACTCATTATTAAAGAAATATGTATAATTCACTTGTTTTGCTCAACTGAAGAAAATAAACGAATGGATAGAGTACGTCAAAAACCATTCGAGTCATTTGGCTGCTTCGTCATTTCGCAAGAACTCTATTTGCTTCCCACTCTAACACATTCGGACTCAAAACATGAGAATGATAATGAGTAAGAATGCTCGCTTGTACTCTCACTCCCACTCTCTCAATTCGTTTTGTCTCTTGCAATCATTCATTCTATTTCATTCGAAAGTATTTTATGGCTGAGGCAATAAGAATGTATCCATGCAGACCTCTAGTGTCAATTAATAAAATACACTCACAAATAATTAAAACAAATTAAAAATACGTAAATTCTTATGGTATAGAAAAAGTAAAGATTTTCTTTAAAAAATATAAACTGTAACGTCAGCGATAGGTCTGCAGGGGTGGCAATCTGGGGGCGGGGGCAAAGTAGCCTACGTGGCAGCCCTATTGCGTAGTAGGGCCCTATTTTCCTTTATGATGGCGAGTTTTTGGCGATCTGGCAACAGTCACAAAGCGCAGCTTTTGCATTTCTGGCGCGAAGTGAAGTAGTTTATTCGGTGGATGCAACATGTGGTCATTATCTGGTGTGCACTAGGTGTTGTGCCGAAGTGAGACAGGTCGGAATCGCACAGGCGTGGTAAGTTGTTAAGTTAGTTGTTAGGCGAGCCTGACGTAGATTTCCTTTGGTTTATCAGGACAAGGATCTTGGTGAAGGAGATAGGAGATCTTGGTTGGCAGTGAAGCAGAACTTGAGCGTTGCGCATAGAGGGCCGGTTGTAGCAGAGATAACAGCTCGGCGCATGACCGACCTTGAAGCCGGGCCGAGAGGGATTGCCAACCATCGTCGAGCTCGGCAAAGAGCGATCCTAACAGTGGGAGTCGTTTCGCGAGCAGGAGCCACAGCGTGACGGAGCATTCGCGGCACTTTCAAGGGATGCTCTGCCACGTTTAGGAGTCTGTGGTCACAAGCACTAGGAAGTCTGGATTCCACACGGCACTGGTCAGGAAACGAGGATAGGGCATCACTTTCGAATTAATTTGTGATTACCGAGGCCGCATCAGGGAGAGAGAAGGGAGTTCTACAGAACCCACCCATTAGCCAGAGAGATCTGGCCGGACACCACGTGCAACCCTATTTCTCGCCCGATACCCCAAAGATGCCACCCCCACATTACAACTGATCGTTACTCGAACTCGAAAATGTATTATAAGGGCGTGATTTGCAAATGAATTTTCTCTTAGTGAGCAAGGCGGCAGAACACGAAAAATTCACAACCTTCGATAAGAGCAATGCTGTAATAAGGAACGGCAAAGGTGTAAGAGATAGAAAAAGTACTATAGAGAAAAAGTACTATAGTAAAAAAAGTCACAAAAAGTCCTTAAGCTCAATAATGCACTTATTGGTTAAAACAGTCCGGACGCATCTGGAATTATATACTAGGTGATGTTCAACAAAACATTGGATTCAAAAGATGCTGGAATGAACCATTTTTGTATATAAACTAACAAAAACATGGATACAGCTACGATGCAGTTTACATAGACAACATTATCATCATTAGTCCCAGCAAGATTGACATAACCAGGATCAAGCAGAAGATAGCAAACGTATTCGATATGCAAATTTGACAAACGTTGTGTGCGAACTTTTACTTATTATTACTCCTTACTGCGTACATTGTTTATTAACGTCTTGTCCCTTGCTTTATTTAACTCACTTGTTCTTATGTACGCTGATGATGTTAAGCTTTGCCATCATCTAGACTTCAATCTGATTTGGATAAATTTCAATATTGGTATTTAGTTAATTACCTAAAGCTTAATTTAAGTGTAAGCTTTCATTGTTTTTATTCTGCCTACATTAAAAACATTCCATGGGACAATAGGGAATGATACATTAAAACAACTACTTCAAAATTTAAGCAGTAAAAATGATTAATATTCGCTTCGACCACTTGACACTTTCACAAAAACAAAAAAGTTAACTCTCAGAAATGAATTCCCTACGGATATCTACGTGGAACGCTAACGGCGTTTATAGCATAAACTGGAGCTAGCTCAAATCCTACTTGACAATCATATCGATGTAATGCTGCTTTCAGAAACACACCTTACAAACAATTACAACTTCAATTACGAGGTTATACATTTCACGGAACAAATCTCCCAGATGGTAAAGCACATGGTGGGACTGGAATTCTAATCCGAAGCCGTATTAAGCACCACTATCATAACAAATTTGCTAAAAACTACCTACAGTCCACATCTATAAATATACAACTAAATACTGGCAACCAACTTACACTAGCCGCCGTATACTGCCCCCTCGCTTCAAAATAGCTGAAGAAGAGTTTTTGCAGTTTTTCAACTCACTAGGAGACCACTTCATAGCAGCAGGAGACTACAATGCCAAGCACACACACTGGGGATCTTGTCGCGTGAATCCAACAGGAAAGCAGCTCTATAATGCATAATCAAAGCCAAGAACAAGCTCGACTACTTTTCTCCTGGCACACCAAAAGGCAGGCAGACCCAAAGAAACTACCCAACTTAATAGACTTTGCGATTACCAAAAACATCCCTAAAAATCTGATGAGCGCCGAAAGCCTTTCAGATCTTTCATCTGATTACTTGCTTCTGCTGCTTCTTCTACTCCAACATTCACGAACATTGGAACAATCATTAAAATTGACCTCACAGAAAACCAAGGTCAAGATGGGTTAAGTACAGAAAGTATATTAGCTCACACATCGAGCTAAGTCCTCACCTCAACGATGAAGTCAACGTAGACTGCTTTGTTAATTCACTGGAGTCTGTACTCGTCTCTGCAGCTCGAGCTTCAACACCCCAAATTACAAATATATAATGCAACCAAAAGAAGACAAATCAACAAATCGAGGAGTTCGTCCTCGATAAGCGACGCTTACGTCGAGAGTGGCAGCTTCACAGATCGCCATCTTCTAAGAAAAGCTTAAGGCATGCCTCACGCCAACTTAATAAAGCTGTAGAGGAAGCAGAAGCATATGTCCACCGCCGCTACATGGAGCAATTGTCAACTTCTGGTACAAAACACTCACTAGACTGCCACTAGTGCGTTTACCCCAGCTTCAATATGAGCCAATTGAATTTCGCACAAACGAAATCACTAACATCATCAAAAACCAACTGAATCCGAAAAAATTTCCATGCTGCGAACTAATCTCTCCCAAATCATCACTTTTCGAACACTCCCAAAATGATCATTGAACTGCCATACTGCGCCGTTTGCACTATCACCCACCTTTTCAATGCAAAACTTGGCCATTTTCCAGAGAAATGGAAAAGTCAATTATCATAATGATAGCAAAGCCGGGAAAAGACCGCACAATCCCAACGTCGTATAGACCTATAAGCCTACTTCTTTGCTTATCTAAACTCTTTGAAAAATGCGTATTGACTCGGATAAATACATACCTAAGAACCCAGGAAGGAATCCCGACACTCCAATTTGGGTTTCGTGAAAAACACGGAACAATTGAGCAGGTCAACCGCATAACATTAGAAATTCGGAACGCGTTCGAAAAACGAGAGTACTGACATATTTTTAGACGTCTCTCAAGCACTTGATAGAGTCTAGCTAGAAGGTCTAATGTACAAGATCAAGACAATGGTTCCCTATAACACCCACAAGCTTTTAGAGTCTTACCTTTATGGCAGAAAATTTGCTGTAAGGTGCAACACTGCTATAACTGTTGATTTCTCTATAGAAGTTGGAGTTCCTCAAGACAGAATGCTAAGGCCAACATTATATGTCCTCAAGACAGCATGCTAAGGCCAACATTAAGACTAACAACATCTACGATTGCTGATGATATTCTTAGCCATATATGATATTCTATTCTGCAGCTATTCTTAGCCACTCAAAATGCCTGATGAAAGCAGCTGCGCATCTAGCTTCAAAGCTGGTCGATGTTCAAAAATGCCCATCAGGCCATCATGTGAATTAAAGTGAATGAACAAAAATTCAAGCACGCTACTTTCTCCCTAAACAGGATAAACTGCCCGCCGCTTACGTTAAAAAACACTTCTCTCCCACAAGCAAACGAAGTGACATATCTAGGAGTACACCTCGACAGAAGACTCACATGGCGCCGGCACATTGAAGCCAAAAGAACACACCTAAAGCTAAAAGCCAACAGCCTCCACTGACTTATCAACACTCGGTCCCCTCTTACCCTTGAATTTAAAGTCCTGCTGTATAACTCAATACTAAAACCTATATGGATATACGGCTCTCAGTTATGGTGGAATACCAGCAATAGCAATAATGAAATAGTCCAGCGAGCTCAGTCGAAGATCTTGAGAACAATCACCGGGGCACCGTACATAGCGACTTAAACATTCCACCAGTCCACTATCATTTGATGCTAGAAGTCGTAAAAAGCTATTGTAGCTGTTGGGGCCGATTGAAGAAAGTGGTCAAATGGATGCCACTTGGCTGAAGTTGAAGAAAGCAATGCTGCCTCCCAGTTTCAAAAAGGGAAATTTCCTGGGTAGTTGGGATTGTTGACCCGGGACGGTTTGAATATGGAACAAAGGTCTATCAAAATTACCGATGCAAACGAAGTGTAGTAATCGCTGGAAAAAAATAAAATGAAAAAAAGGGGAAAAATAAAAAAAAGGAGCCACCTGGATTTAAAGGAAGACGGAAATGGATACGATAAAAGGCCGGTTCAGGAAGGAGAGCCGTAGCTTAGCCGGGTTCTTCATTACGAAATGTCTCACACTCCGGAAGGAGACGTCAGGCCTGAACTAATTGGGCCTGGCGATCATTTATCTTGAAAATTTTAATTTTTGGCGACCATTTTATTTTGGAAACACAAAATTTGCTGTTGTTGTTTAAGTGAGATGGTTGTGGTGTAAACAAAGCTACGGGCGGCCGCACAAGTACCCAGCGTTCCGCAAGGTCGGATGGGCAGGCCATGAGCCTTTACATCAGCAGGAGTCAAAAAGAGAAGGATCTGTGATAGCTAGTACAAGAATATGTGTTAAATTTCCATCGGATAGTGTATAACTTTGAAGTTTCTAAAACTTTTAGTGTCGTGTTTCGCCGAAAAGGCTTTAGACTTACGTTTAGACCTAAGCCCTTTCCGCCCCCAAAATTAAGAAAATATTGAATAGTTACAACCATTTTAGAAATATAATATAACTTTAAATGTTGGATTTGAAAAATTTGGAGCGTACTGACTCGATGGGAAGCGAAAGATTGTGTTATGACTATCTATTTTCATGCGCCTTTTCAAGATTGGAGACGATATCACAGAATCCGATGTATTCGTAGGATGATTAAAAACATCAGAAAACGAATGAAATGACTGTGCTTTTAGGAGTGGTGAATCCTATCTGATTTATAAATCTTCTGCGTGACTCACACGATTCTTCACAAAAAAGACGACTAGGATGCTCCGTATTTTCTATAACTTGCCAGGCGTGCTCAATTACCTTATGAATTGTTGGTCTCATCCGAAGCCATGGATATTTGCCAACAATCAGTTTACCAGTCTAGTGACAATATTCCTAAAATTTATCCAAATTCACTGGCAACTGTCAGGATAAATAAATATAAATAATTTTCAAATTCTACAAAATCCTGTTACTTTAAAAACTGTATTAAAATTTGTAAAAGTATGTAGCGAGTCATCCGATACAATTTAAAATAGTAATAAATTCTTCGGCCATTGTATCTGAAAACCATTCGGGCATACTCGCTACAAGAAGCTTCACTCTTCAGCCCATCATCTAAATATCCACAACATATAAATGTAACCAGATCTTTGTATCATATCATACCAAATCACATCAAAGTCTTGTACACACAAGCACTTCATAACATGGCGGAACGACGCAGCTCAAACATTTCAACCCTCAATTTCAATGTATACAGCATTTCGAGATTAAGACTTCGTCTTTGTTTTCGTCGACGAAAACAATTCTTAGGACATTAAATTAACCACAAGGGTATTAAACCTCTACAGACCAAGGTAAAAGCCATTATAAATTTCACCTTACCACTAGTACACCTAATACCAGGTAATAAGAAATACGATTCCACCCCAATAAACTGGAAAAAGAAACGATCGGAAATTTCAACAATAGCAAAATTTCTTTAGCACAAGCTGCGCAAGCCTCTTGCCTCTCGCTAAGCAAAGACGCGAGCAACATAGCAGTGGGATCGAGTTGATCAAGTCATCAACTCGGAATACCAACCAACGGAATTCTTCAGCATTTAGCTTGAAACGCAACGAAAATATAGCACATAGGACAGGAACACCTAGCAATTTAGCTCGGAATAAAAAATGTCCGCCACAATTGGAAGGCAGGGCTTTTCACTTCCATACGGACCGTACGGAGATTCTAAACGCACTTCACTTTAACCTCCATACGACGGGCCCTTTGAAGTTATTGAAAGAAACGACTAGTCAATCGACACAATTTAAAATGGCAACGAATAAATACTCGGCCACTGTATCTGAAAACCATTCGGCCATACTGAAAACCTACTCGCTACAAGAAGCTTCACTCTTCAGCACATCATCTAAATATCCCCAACACATAAATGTAACAAAATCTTTGTATCCACCCTATTTTTAGAGTTTATCATTAATAAATAGTAATGGCGAACAAGCAACGGGGTTATACTTATGTGGTCCATAAGTACGAAGAGGTGTGTTTCCGGTATTTTTGTTTCCCAAGCTACCTAGCTTTTCTTAAAACCGTTTCTGAATGTTGTTCTTGCGTTCCAATATTGCTTTTTTTTATTGGATCCGTTATCCGCTATTTTTGTATGGCTAGTTTATAGCCTGCGTGTGTTAAAATTCAATGAATCGGATTCATCATTATAAAGAACCATATTTAATGACACAAGGATTGTAGCATTGAGCAGCTGAACTTACTGCGAGGACCAGTATAATAACCTTATTACTTTTTTAAGAACAAAACTCATGGCTTTTTTCGACGTTGGAAAATACGAGGTGCCCTATGAAGAATGCAATTTGCACAAATAGTGCGGAAAAGTGCACATTGGGTAACGCTACAACTTATATTTAGACATACACCAAAAAACTGCAAAACTCTATTACGAAACTCGTTCTCAAAGTTGAAATTTACTTCAAAAAATTTAGCTAAAAAGGCTTTTATAAAGTGACAAAGTAGATACACGCACAATTTTAACAATTAATGACATTCAACACACAGTACATGCCTGCTAAATCACTATTCATATCATTATATTTTTATTAATGGCTTCTACTACGAAATATAATTTACTTGTTAATATATTTCGCGCATTAATAATATGGCCACCAAAGTTTAAGCGCTTTTAATTGCAATTTTCATAACAGAGCTGATATTCTCATAACAGACTGTTAAATATAATATTTTACTTATTTCACATAAGTTACGAACTAATTTGAAAACTTTTAAAAATTGTCTAAATGCCAAATAAAGTAGGGAAATTCCCCATAGTGCATTGGAAAGAGTCAGAACTCGGCCCTAGCCGGAGGCAGACCCATTCCGAAGGACATTAAGGGCAGTCATAAAAAGACTCAGTTTACTCTTATAAAAATAGCGTCCATATTAAAGGGCCGTCAAATGAACTTTGCAGTGGAAACTGCACCCAAGAAAGCCAAGTTTTTGTTATAGCCAGGTCCTCAGATCAACAACAACGTGCGTTTGGCGAGCATCAGGTCTGACCGGGTTTGAGGTCCAGTTTTTTTATACTAAAATGTTTATTGAGAGAACAAATTTCCTCTCTCAACTCGGAGTGGGTTAGATCCAGAATCGAAAGGTGCCAGCCAGGCCAACAGCAAGCCAGTGCTTGCGCCGGAAAGTCCGACTGGGGGCGGCCACGCAAATTTAAATTGGAATGATGGTTTTCCGCAGATGGGAGTGAGCCACGAGCATCATTTCCTACGCAGAATGTGCTCAGGATTTCTTAATGTCTTAAAACCAGTATATTGTGGTAGTTTTGGTATTTAAAGAATTCGGTCCGGTCACACTTTTAAGATTCTTATTATTGTTCTAGTGCACGTGTTGTGTTAAACATCAAAATGGGATTTGGTCGAGCTCGTGGTGGTGCCGGAAGGGGTTTCCGCGGTGGAAACAGTGGATCCAATTTTAAGTCTAATAGCGGTGGATACAACAAAGCATTTCGAGGCGGTCGTAATGGATTTGATAATGGTAATATTCTGATTTTTGAATTATTTTTTTAGTTCATAATTTCAATATGGAAAATTCTAAAATTAATAGTTTAAATAAAGTATGTTTTTATATATTTTTATGTTTTATTCCTGAGACATTCAGTTTTTGTTTTATTCCTGAACCTTATATGTATACATATTTATACAATAAAACATCGGTTTTTTGTTTTTTAATTGGTATAAACTCTTTTGTAGAAAATAATTTTTCCCTTAAACTGCATGAAAATGCCAAAAATATTCCCAATATTGCTAAAATCATGAAAATATTTTGTAATTTCATTGCAAATGTATTAAAACAAAACGTGATCAGGTATCTTGTAGATGCTTAAAAAAACAACAAAAATATGGGCCTCTACATTGTTTTTTTCACATTTCAGTCTTTGAAGCCCATTACATCTCTAACTAGGAATGTAGATATTAGCACCACCATCTGTAAACCTTATAAACACTAACTACTAAGAAAATTACAAAGAAACTTTTTATTTATGTGAAAAGTTGTTTCCCTTTATCGAATTTAAAAATGAAAGATTTAATTTATATACACACAAACTTGACCTGTGCATTATTCATAGGAGTATAAGAGATAGAGCAAAATTTAAAGCTCTATCTCTTATAGTCTCCGAGATCCACGCGTTCATGGTTATATCGCCAACTCTGCTGACTCTGCTGATCAAGAATGTACATATGTACATACATACATATATACTTTATGGGATCGTAGATGATTCCAAAATCTTCTAAAGTATAACTACAAGAACATTTTATATTATAACTGTCTCGGCTACGCTCGAATTTAGCTTTCCTTTTAGATAAATTTATTATTCATTGGATTACTTTTGTAATTACAGGTCCACCCGAGAGAGTAATTCATCTTGGTAATTTTACTTACTCTTGCCAAAATGATTTAGTATGCAAAGTAGGAATACAGGATGTACCATATTTTAATGCTCCCATTTACCTTGAAAATAAGGAGCAAATTGGAAAAATTGATGAAATTTTTGGAACGGTTCGTGATTATTCGGTTTCCATTAAATTATCTGAGAATGTTTTAGCAAACAGTTTCAAACAAAATCAAGCTTTGTTCATCGATCCTGGAAAGCTTTTACCGATAGCAAGATTCCTACCTAAGCCACCGCCTCCAAAGGGACAAAAGAAAAAATCGGCTTTACTAAATCGATCAACAAATAATTCGGGTCAAAAAAGTCTTTCGTTTCGAGGTCCATCAGGTAATATTTCAATAATCAAACAAATAAAGAATATTAATTACTTTTATTTAAATTTTATATATTTTAATAGGTGGACGCGGTGGACGTAATAGCTTTGGGAACGTTGGGTTTAGAGGAAATGGTCGAGGCAAAGGAAGGGGAATTTCCGGTGGAAACAGTCGGGGACGTTGGTAAAATTAAATTTGTGTAACTATATACAATACAATAAAAACAAAATATATAGTTTTTGAAAAAAAAAAGTGTTTTCTTTAAATTTGTTTTATCTTATAATTGGCTTTGTAAAAACATTTTATGAAGATTGGCCATGTTATTTGTTAAATTTCCTTCTTTTTTTAATTTTTAGTTTTCTTTTATTTATTGAATCTTTTTATGAGGCTCTATCTACCGTTATTTTAATTTTTTTAACTTCCGCGGAAAAACAGCTGCATGAGTTGAGTGAGATTATACATATTTCTTCGGTAGTCAGCAGCACACCCGTTCAGCTTGTAGCTATTTTCCCGAGAGTGTAGTTGAAAAATTCAGTTGAAAAAAACGTGGTATTTAAAAACTTAAAAAAACCTTAAAATAATTACTTTATCCTAAAACCATGTTCAACAACTTTCTCAAGAAAGGTGAAGTATTTAAAAAAAAAACTCCGCATGAAAATATTATTTAGTTTGTTTGTAATAATTTTGTAAATGTCGTGTTGCGTATATGCAAATTAACACATATTGTGGTAATTTTCGAAAAAGAAATTTTTGCTGTAAATATATCTAAGATGCGGCCAAATGCGTCTGACTCAAGCTGAGATTGAAAAATTTTCCTACTTTGCTTGGGATGATTCGGCTGATGAGGAAAATGGAAAAAAGGAGATCGAAATATGGACGAGGTTATAGAAGAAACTTAGCAAAATTTGGATAACAGAGCTGGAAATGTGAAAGTGAAAATTCGAATGAAAATAAACACCTTGTACAGGAGGTGATCGAAAAAATTGATTTTAAGAGTTTGAAGTGGAGGAATGTAGAGTTTATGGAAAGCGAGACCACTTGGAAAAGTGAATTATGCAGCGATGCGATAAAAACACCCATAGAATATTTTAAAACTTTCTTTGCGGATGAACTATGGATGAAAATATGTCTGGAAACCCCATCATTACTAGATCCTTCTTCGGGCTCTGAATCAAACCCCTATAAAAGAGCTTATGTTGCAGACCCAGCAAAATCACTACGACTTGATGTTTATAATCATTGGCCGGAATGTGAAACAAAAAGATGGAGTAGATTATGCAGCACTGGATTTCGAAGCAGTAAATGCAGCAAATGTAATGTGCACTTGTGCTCCAATCTCCAAAAAAATTGTTTTTTGTTCTATCATAGATAAATATAAATAAAAAGCATTTGAAAAAATCAACTTGACTTTAAATATATAACACAATTACCCAATGTTGCATATACGCAACTACGGGAGAGCTACGGGATCTCTTGAACCAGGACACCTAGGACATTGAAATTTTTGTCAGTTAATATTGGGATCAACTCTAGCTTATATCACTACTCAAAAAAATTTTAGCCACGCCTATTTTAATTTGTTCATGAGAGGGTTAGAGCTAAGTTTATGAAATCTTGAAATTTAATATTAATAATGGTTACATAGTCGCGCGACCCTAGTTGCTCGGCTTTAGCGGTGGTAAGAAATTAGCCGAATACTGTACTTTTTTATTCAATATTTATATAAACGTGTATATATGAGGTGAGCGTGCACCTTGATTGCCGATATTTGGGTGAAAAAAAAAATACAATCCAGAGTGCTGAAACAAAAGGAAAGGCTGTCTCTTTAGATTCTCAGTGTCTGGAACACGCCAGCTCCTAACCTACCATGGACTGGCTATTCCATGATGATTACCCAGTCGGATGTGATGCTCGCCAAGCATAATATTTTTTATATATTTAAAATCCTTTTTTTATATATTTAAAATCCGCGCGACCCTAGTTGCTCGGCCTTAGCGGTGGTAAGAAATCAGCCGAATACTGTACTTTTTTATTCAATATTTATATAAACGTGTATATATGAGGTGAGCGTGCACCTTGATTGCCGATATTTGGGTGAAAAAAAAAATACAATCCAGAGTGCTGAAACAAAAGGAAAGGCTGTCTCTTTAGATTCTCAGTGTCTGGAACACTCCAGCTCCTAACCTACCATGGACTGGCTATTCCATGATGATTACCCAGTCGGATGTGATGCTCGCCAAGCATAATATTTTTTATATATTTTATATATATAATTAAAGTAACAATATGTAATATGTGCAGAGGGAATGAGTTATGCATGCACATATAAGCGGTCAGTATGGGAACCATACTGACTCGGCTCTAAGCGGTGAATGCTAAGAGTGCATATCCTATTACGTTTGCACTTGAAATGTGTGTGTGTTCTTGGCACGTTGTCGCTGAGTGACCAAGGCAATGCCCTATGTGCATTATTGGCATAATGACAAAGTGTTTTGACTTTGGCTAACGAAGTGTTGCTGCTCAATATTTATGTTATTTAATAAGAGCGCATATGTGCATATACTACATCTCCCTCCGTTTGAAAAATAACGTAATTACTTAAAGTTATTTTAATTCTTATCACAGCGGACGGCCGTCCGCTAGTTGGCGACATGCATGCCCTGGTTGTAGCAGGCGCGTGAAGACACTATATAGAGCCGAAGAATTAAAAATTTTCTGTGTGCGTTCAATCTGAATGAGTGATATACCAAATGAAAGGTATTGTTTTCATTAGAGGGATTTAATCGAAACATTGGCCAAAAGTAGATTGGCTTGGGAGAAATTTGCGTAAATGTAAAACGCTTTCGATTCACTAAATTGAAGATAGTGGGGACATTGGTTTCACCAGACAAAATATATATACTATATATATTATGTCCGATCATTTCTTTCAAAACTTATTCAGAAAAAACGATTTTTAAAGAATTTCCCAAATGACAATGTTTTTAAAATTTTACTCTGAAAAAATGTCCCGTCCGCGGTTGCCTTATTTTGTTTTTTAAAATTTTGAAAACATTTGAGTATGTTAGTTACCAAAATCTAAGCATCGTTTGTTCTGCAATTTTTTTTAAATTACCTTAATTCATGGTAATTCATGGTAATATGGTAATAATTTCATGGATACCTTAAAAAATTAAAAAGACTCTTAAATGTAAGAAACGCGTAACTTTTAAACCAATAAACCTAACTTCACATGCTATATTTAGTTAGAAATGTTTTTTAAATATCTTTTTCGCTTTCTTTAAGTTCAAATGTCTGAATCGTAAGAAAAAAAAATACACTGAAAAGAAAATCTTTTTTTCAGAAAAAAATTTTTTTTCAAAATTGGCTCTAACGATCCGATCCATATTGCATGTAGAGATAGCCCTTGAGACAACGCAACTTTTGATATATCATTCATATCTGGAAAAAGTCGCTTTCTCAAGATATAGTTCGATAAGTTGAGCTACTTATGGTGCTGGCTGTGAAGCTAAGGTGCATATTCAAACCAATACATAAACTTTTCGATTGCCGATTGGCTTTTTGAAGTTTGCGAACATAAAAAACAAAACAATAAATAGAAATAATGCATTTAATTTATTTAATTTAAATAAAAAGTTTTTTATTAAGAACTGGTCATTGGCCGCGACCGCACTCTCCCAAACAATTCACAAACAGCTGATGGCGCTTTGCCTAGCGGCGACCGCCGCTGGATTTTTAGAGTAGCACAGAGCAACAACTGAACTTTAGAAAATTTTCACGCGAAACCTTGTCAGGGGTAGTCCAACGGTAGAGTTCTCGGCTGCTATGTAAGGGGTACAGGGTTCGAGCCGAGTTCGAGAATGCAACTATTTTTGTTATTTTACTCATTAATTTTTGTGTTTATTAAGTTTTTTTGTTAAAACCTGGTATTTACGAAACACCAAGGGTAATTTGATATTCGAAAAACGAAATTCTTGATGGTTTCTGAGTGCGGTGACAAACGTTCATGCAACGCCGAAAATATCTGATATCATATAAAAAAAACCTCTTGACGAGGTAAAATGACGGTGGCGAACACGAATGCTACTCCCAAAAAATCTGATATCAATTTTGGTGACGAATAAATGCAATAATGTAAAAAAAATTACATATGAAAAATATTCTTATTGGGCACGTGGAACAATACCAATATACCATATGTCGCCGCTTGGCCGATCACGGGGAATGCCTTTAAACAAACACTCTAGTGCTGGACAATCGTTGCAATATCTGATATCATATAAAAAAAACCTCTTGACGAGGTAAAATGAAGGTGGCGAACACGCATGCTACTCCCAAAAAATCTGATATTTTGGTGACGAATAAATGCAATATATGTAAAAAAAATTACATATGAAAAATATTCTTATTCGGCACGTGGAACAATACCAATATACCATATGTCGCCGCTTGGCCGATCACGGGGAATGCCTTTAAACAAACACTCTAGTGCTGGACAATTGTTGGAGTTGTGTGGTTAGTGTTGTTCGTTTGGTTTGTTTTATTCTGGAAGAGTTACATTAATTACTTAGCTCTTACAACTACTTAGTCTGGAACCTACCGCAGTTTCTCTTCCCTCTCATTGTGATGGCGCAAATCGGTCTAATTGATCCGCCAAAATTGATCTTCTCCTTTACCCTATTTAGTGGGATCGAATAACATGAACTTAAATCCCAAAGCTACCGTTACCGTATAATACTGGGTTCTAGTGGCGCTAAATTTAAACTTGACTAACTATCGATAAGCCTAATCCGTTCCGCGACATCCCCACCCCCGTGAAGCAGCCGCATTCACCACATCCAGGACAGCCAACTTCGAAGCGGGATGCATTATCGTCTTGGCTCGATCGTTAGTCCGCACTGCCGCTCGACGAGGTACTCCATCTTTCCCGGTGAGCACCTCTTCCACGACGCCTCGTTTCCACTCCCTTCGTGGTGTGGCTGGATCGCAGATGAACACCAAGTCTCCTCGACGAATGGGCTCGACGTGCTTGCACCATCTCTCCCTGCGCACAAGTGTAGGCAGGTACTCATGCACCCATCTCTTCCAGAATCTATCCCGCATCATCCTCGCTATGCGCCACTGCTTCCTGGTAGCGCATCTCACGAACTCCTGTCCATCATCCATGGGAAGATCTGTGCCGTCGGGTGCTCCCTTCAACAAGTCGTTGGGTGTCAGTGGAGCCTCCTGGTCCACCGTCACTGGTAGATGAGTGAGCGGACGAGAGTTTACTATGCTCTCCGCTTCAATCAGCAGGTTCTCCAGTACGTGCTCCTTGGGGGCAAGTTCCTTCATCGTGTGCGCCAGCACCTTCTTCACGCACTGCACCATCCTTTCCCAGGCGCCACCCTCAGCTGGGTTCGCCGGGCAATTGAAGATCCATTCGACTCCTTTAGACGACAGCTCGCCCTAGATCTGTACAGGCTCGAACACTTCGTTGAACCTCCTGGCTTGGCGGTCGGCTCCAACGAAGTTCTTTCCATTGTCGCTTCTAATCCTGACGACGGGCGATTATGCAGGAATCGGTGGACAGATCGTGAGCCATCTCCAAGTGAATAGCTCTTGTGGTTAGACAAGTAAACGGTGCCACCCACCTCTTCTCCGTGCGTCGTCCAACCGTCACAAATAGCGGTCCAAAATAGTCCAATCCGGTAAACTTAAATGGCCATCCGTTGGCCTCCAGCCGGTCCTCTGGCAGGGAACCCATCTCGGGCTGAGTTGGTCGTGCCCTTCGTAGCTTGCAAACGTTGCATTTGCTCACCACCCTCCGTAGCAGCCTCGGTAAGTTCGTAATCCAGAACTTCTGCCGGATCGCTCCGATGGTTGCCTCCGTGTTTTGATGGCACATCCTCTCGTGGTGATGCTGCACGATCATCTCCGCCAATGCCTCCTCGTGACACAGTATGATCGGCCGACGTGCGCTGTATGGCACACACGTCGCGTCGTCGATCCTTCCGCTGGCTCGCATTACTCCGTCCTCGTCGAAGTATGGGGACAGTCCACGCAATCGACTGCCCTTGGCGGCCTTTCCTTGGTTGTCCTCAGCAAACGCTTCTCGCTGCGATTGCCGTACCAGTGCGCGCTCAGCTTCAGCGCACTCCATCGGCGTCAGTCCGTGATCCTCTCCATCGTATCGTAGTCCACGGCACCGTCGAATAAATCTGAGCACCCATACGGGGCTCCTCAATAGTCGATTGTAGTTCGAGAATCTCTGCAAGGATATGAAGTTTACCATGACCAAGGCAAACTCACATTTCATTTCCTCTTCGTCGGGCGTCGGAGGGATCCACCCCTCGCTCGATCTTGGCCAGCTTTCCTCTGGTCCTCGTAGAAATGGTGGACCTCTTAGCCATCGCGAACCAATGCTCAGGTCCACGGCCTTGCGCGGCCTCGTCGCGTCGTCTGCCACGTTTTCGCCAGACGGAATCCATCTTACCGACGAACTGCTTGTATCTCCGGTGGGTGCTGCTTATTCAGTGCAACACAGTCTTAGAATACGTCCATAATACGCAGCTGCTGATCGCCACACCGTGCTCTTGCTTGGCGGTGTCCATCAGTCTCGTGCCCAAAACTGCTGCTTGAAGTTCTAGTCGCGGGATCGACATAGTCCTCATTGGAGCGCATTTCGTCTTGGAGCTTATGAAATGCGCCTGCACGTCTCCGTTCTCGTAAGTGGCCCGCCAATAGGCCGCTGCTGCGAACGCCTACTGACTGGAGTCCACGAAGATGTGCAGCTGTAGTGTAAGTTTTGTTGTACCACATATAATTTACATATAGAGATTGTATTTGGGGCCTTTGGCCATGTCGTTCTTTATTGTTTGAAAGTCAAATACAGAGTGAATTAATATTCTATTGCTCGCGGCTGCGCTGCCTACAAAAGCTCGTCAGCGATCAGTCGCGGCATATATTTCATATACATATATTTCTATGCTCGTATATAAGGCTGGTAGCGGCCCGAGCGTAAGGGTGTAAGTATGCAAATTAACTAGAAGTTTAATCTATATTTTATATTAATATTATAAACAATTATTTGTGCACTTGCCATGAGCACTGAGTTCCCACGAGCTCTTCATATCATACCCACACTCGCACCTAATACACAAACGGCAAGCCAAGCTTGAGTCAATCATAAACATAAACAAACTCCCCCTATTCGGTCGGCACCAGCAAATCAATATTAGACTAAACATCCGCTGGAATCATGCCACCGCGATTCCCCTTTTTGGCATTCCAATTGCTAGCCAAATTTTCCATGCTGATCGCAGCATAATCATGCGGATTCTAACTTCGGAATTATATTCGGAATTAACTTCGGTAAAGTTCTTAGGGAAGCTTGGAAAGCTCCGATCCCGAGTTGACAAGCAAGACAATTAACTCAAGATTGGGCAGTCGAAAAATTAGCCTTAAGTTGAATTGCACATCTAATGTAAAAACAAATTAAATAAAAATATATTTTTTTATATAAAACTTCGGTACGTAATTATAATTGGCGCCCAACGTGGGGCCCGCGTTTTTAAAAAATAATATCGAAAAATAAAAAGATATTCGCGAGTGCCCTAAAATTAAATCATAGGCCTGAATTTACAAAAGGCTTCTATGTAAAAAAATAAAAAACCGTACCAGTGAAAGATAAAAATATATATAAGAAAGTGCAAAAATATTATTAATATTTTTAAGGCAAATTAATAAGGCAAATTATTAATTGAATAATAAAAAGTTGCAAGAATAAAATAAAAAAAACACAGTGACAATAAAAACACAGTGACTCAGAGAAAAGCACAGAATACAAAATCAGCAAAATAAACCGGAAAATAAAACGGTTACAAAAAAAACAAAATCAATCCAACAAAAACATTTTACAAAACAAAACGATACAAAACATTTTAATGTAATAAAAAATCAAAAAATAATAAAGTGAATAAAAAAAATACAAAACAATATTAATAAAACATTTTGATAAAAATAAACTACATAGTGCAAAATCATTTTGATATCAGCAAAAAAAAAACGAACGTAAAAGCAAAAAAAAAAAAAAAAAAAAAAAAAAATGTAAACAACAACCAAAGAAGGAAGACCTACGAGACAAGGAAGGAAGGAAGACTAATCGGACGATTTGAAACCTCATTGGATAAAACTATCAACCGTTCTTCAGGATTTTAAAGTACACCGTGAGGATAGATTTACCGTTATAATTTATAAATATTATATATTTAGATAATGAAAAATTTTTTTTTTTATACATACTCGTATTAGTACATATATATTGATTCAAATTTTTTTTTTTTTTAAAAATCCTAGATGAATAAGAACTTAAAAAAATAAAAAATATAAAATTGTGAAACCAGTTTTCAAAAACAAAAAAGGTCCTTCCGCTAAAAACGCAAGTGATTAATCCTGGACGAACTAATAAATGCCTTACTAAACTTCAAAATGACAGATACAAACGGTCCGTCTACTAGCCACAGTGCTAACATCAACAAACAAGCCCCCGAACAAACGTTAACAACAGACTTAATTGTCCGACTGATTGCCAGTAACGTATCACCCTTACAAGATGAAATTAAAAACTTACGAGCCCTTCTAGACTCAAGATCAAACTTAGTGACTGAATACGAAATAGAACCGATCGACGACAATATTCCATGCGACGAAACATTAGAAGTCGTCAAATCCATGCCCACTTCTCTGGAAATTTAGAAAATTATGTAGCCTGGCGGGAAGCCGCCGAAACAGTGATGGGACTTTATGTCCGCAAAAGCCGACGCTACTTTGTAGCCCTAACTATTTTAAGAAACAAAATAACAGGCAAAGCAAATGATGCTTTAACAAACCATAGAAAACGAACTAGATTTCGTTTTCAGCGATAAGAGGCCAATTCACATTATCGAACAAGAACTAAGTGTCCTTACACAGAACAAATTCTCAGTTATGGACTTTTATAATTTAGTTAATAAAAAGTTAACCTTATTAATAAATAAAACCATAATGACTTACGGGAAAGATAATCCCATAACTACAGAAACAAATCTCAGACATAGACAAAATGCCTTAAGAGTATTTATAACTGGCCTGAACGGCCCAATTTCCGGTATGCTCTTTTCCCTCAGTCCTCCAGACTTGCCAAACGCTTTAGCTAGAGTGCAAGAAATGGAAAGTAACCAGATGAGGGCTCAGTTCGCTTATCGTTTCAGCGCACCTTATCAGCGTCGCTTTAACGACAAATTACGAACTCCCAATGATTCTAATTATAAAATTGATGGTTATAATCAAGGCAATCAATTGCGCCTAAATAGAACCAATGATAGCCACCAGAATTTTAATAGACAAAATTCTAATTACCACAACCCCAACCATTTTAATAACAATGTTTCTCAAAACAAAACTAATATTTTCCAAAATAATAGCAATCAATACGCAAATAACTATCAAAACCATAATGCTCGGTTTTATCCCAATAATTATCCAAATAATAATGTTTGGACACAAGGGAATAATACTTTCCAAAACAAGAGCGAACCAATGGAACTGGACGCCAGCATCCAAATCCTAAATAAAAACCCGTATAATCAAGCAGCACCTAATGGTGGGCAATACCAAAACAGAAATAGTTTCCAAAATAATTCCTTTAATCAGGAAAGGAAACCTTTTCAACAACCAGAGCAGGCAGCCAAACGCACGCAAATTGAGTCATCAGCTCAACCTAAAAACAAACAAATGCGCATAAACAATATCGAAGAAGGCCATTTTTTAGGAGAACAGTAGGCCTTCCACACATTTTTCGATTTGATAAAAAAATAGACAAAAAATTTAATATTTTAATAGATACAGGAGCCACAGCTTGCTACATAAAAAAAGGTATTTACAAAAATGGAATAGAATTGCCAATCTATAAAAGAGTCTCGACAGTTAACGGGTACTCAGTAATTAAAATATACCATTTCATAACAATTTTTGACACAAAACACATATTTTATGAAATAGACGGATTGAAGGCAGACTTATTAGTAGGGTACAATTTACTAAAAAAAATAGGAGCAGTCATTGACATGAGCAATGACACATTAAAATTTAAAGGAAAAGTTGAAAAGTTAAATTATGAGGAAAAATTTAATCTATTAGAAATGAAAGAGGAAATAACACTACTTCCTCTAAAAAAATTTATATTAGATAAATACTTAAATTCCACAAGTTTTCTAATGAAAAACACAGTTGGAACAGAAAGTTTGGGGTACATAAACCCCGAACACGCCGTCGATGTTCATACCGACACACTGTCAGCAACAATTCTGACAACTATGAATTAAATAGTTTGGGACATTCAGATCCCGAGCATTTCGTCGAAGCCAAGTCCGACATAAATGAAATAAACAATTTAGCATACGAAAATAGAGACAGCGCAGTTAAAAAAAGCGCTGACATCAAAACATTTGAAAATGATGCAACCAAAATAGCAAACTACACTGAAAAAATTATAAAAACTATTAAAAAGGTACATTCTGATATAAACACGAATCTACCATTTCGAACCGATGTCCGCTGTGAAATAGACACAGTTAATGATAGACCCATTTACTCAAGGCAATATCCTTACTCTCAAGCAGTAAACGAGTTTGTCAACCAAGAAATAAGTCGCATGATCGAAGACCAAATTATTAGATTATTATATATTATTTAATTATTAAATTATTAAATTATTAAAATACTTTAGTACCATTGACTTAGAATCAGGATTCCACCAAATCCTCATGAAAGAATCAGACGTCGAAAAAACTTCATTTTCCATTAACAATGGAAAATTCGAATTCATAAGAATGCCATTTGGGCTAACAAACGCGCCTCGCATCTTCCAGAGAGCAATGGACGATATACTTAGGGAACATGTTGGGAAATTTTGCCATGTTTACATGGACGACATCATTATTTTTTCCCACTCTCTAAAACAACATTTTAATGATCTTAACTCAGTTATTAACATTTTACATAAAGCAAACATGAAAATTTCATTAGAAAAATCAAAATTTTTTAAACTAGAAACTTCATTTCTTGGATATGTTGTAGCACAAAATATTATTAAAACAGATCCTGAAAAAATAGAAACCATTTCAAAATATCCAATTCCTAAAAACATCAGAGAGCTACGTAGTTTCCTAGGTCTTACTGGATACTATAGGAAATTCGTAAAAAATTATGCAACCATTGCCAAACCATTAACTAGATTTTTAGAAGGCTCCAATGGAAAAATTTCTAAACGAATGTCTAAAAATGTCTCAATTACTCTTGATGAACCTGCCATTCAAGCCTTTAATGAACTAAAAGATCACTTAATTTGCCAGATAGAATTAGTCCAACCAGACTATTCGAAACAATTTACATTAACGACCGACGCCTCAGATTTAGCTATAGGAGCAGTACTGTCTCAAGACGGAAATCCAATCACTTTTATATCTAAAACATTGAATAAAACTGAAAGAAGTTACGCGACTAACAAAAAAGAACTTTTGGCAATAGTATGGGCATTAAAAAACTTAAGAAATTACTTATACGGAGTATCAGGACTAGAAATTCATACGGACCATCAACCACTCTCGTACGCAATTTCAGATAAAAACCCAAATGTAGAATTAAAAAGATGGTTTAATTACATAGAAAGCTTCAACCCAAAAATTCTTTATAAGCCAGGTACTACCAATGTAGTAGCAGACGCATTGTCCCGAATCGAAATAAATAATATTTCCGAAGAAGATACAGATATTACCGACACTCAGCATTTTAAGTGAAACAAAAAAGCCCCTTAACCAATTCAAACAACAACTTTTAATAGCAAAAGGAAACTTTACAATACATGAACAAATAAATGTATTCGAAAATAGACGCCATATCATCGAATACGACCAACCAGAAAATTTAGTTACAATTCTAGAAGAATATCTGCAACCCAATATTAGCACAGGAATTCACTGTACCCCTGAAGTATTATATGAAATACAAATTCCATTAAAAAACAATTTTACAAATACATTTCTATATACAAAAATTTTTGTTCAAGATATAACTAATAATGATGATAAAGCAATAATAATAGAAGAAACCCACTGTCGAGCTCATAGAGGATTAGAGGAAAATTATAAACAAATCTCCAGACTGTATTATTGGCCAAATTTATACAAAAAATTAAAAGAATATATCACAAATTGCGAAATTTGCAATACAAATAAATATAACAGAAATCCAATACAAATTCCTATTGGAGAAACTCCCATTCCCAAATCAGAAGGTCAGCATTTACATATTGACATTTACTACGCACAAAGTCTTACCTTTTTAACTTGCATTGATTCCTACTCCAAATACCTAGTGGTAAAAGAAATCACTAACAAAAAGAACATTGACTCCAAAGTATATGAAATATTACAAACATTCCCATTAGTAAAAACAATTATGACTGACAACGAGCCGAGTTTCACATCGGCACAATTTAAATCATTCCTAAAACGTTCAGGTATATCCATTCATTATGCAGACCCTAGACATAGCCTTTCGAACGGACAAGTTGAAAGAGTCCATTCAACCCTAACTGAAATAGCTCGCTGTATTAAAGATGAATACCGCCTCTTAGATTATTCTGAAATTATTATAAGAGCTGCAAAAAATTACAACATGACAATCCACTCAGTAACAAATCAAAAACCCTATGATATCCTATTTAACAAAATAGATCACAGCGACATACCGCTAAAATTACAGATAACACAATCTAAAATGTTAGATTATCATAACAAAAATAAATTAGAAAAAAATTATCATGTAGGAGAAGTAGTTTACGAAAAAATACACGGAGAAAGAAACAAATTGTGTCCCAGATTTAAAAAACAAGTCGTTCAGGAAAATTTACCCAATAAAGTAATAATTAATAATAGAAAGAGAGTTATCCATAAAGATAATATTAAATAATCCATACTTTACAGACGATGGAAATCGCATTTGTACTCACCATTCTAATTACCATTTGTCACACGGAAATTATTGACTACACAAACAATGAATACTTATTGCTAAAAGACGAAAAAGATGTAATGACGTACAATTCATTTGAGGACCTATTCCACATTACGAACCTTAGTTTTTATAGAGAAATAATTAGAGTTGAAGATAAAATTACTAATAGCAGCAAAAACTCAGACTTAGAATGGGATATTTCACAAAACCTAAACATTATCAAAATCCTTATGTCCCAACTATTACCATCCAGAAATAAAAGAGGTATTAATGAATTAGGCACAGCATGGAAATGGCTCTCAGGTACACCGGACCATGACGACTTAATAAGAATCGAAAACAAAATTAACGAACTGACAGAAAACAATAACAAACAATTTACAATAAATTCACGCATATTTCAAGAAGTACAGCTTATGACAAGAATTCTTAGCACAATCGTTGTTAAAAAACAATCAAAAGTAAGACAACACCGACTACAATTAATCACACTTGATATTCAAAATTTAATCGATACAATCACTTTAGCAAAAATAAACATTTTAAACACAAAAATATTAAATGAACAAGACATTAAAGAAATATTTAGACACGAAAATAAACCAGTTGTACTAACAGATCTGTTAGACATCTCCACTTTTAAAATAATAAAAAACCAAGACCTACTTATAATATATATAAGATATCCAATAATAAATAACATCTGTAGCTTATATACATCAAGGGCAATTGCCCAAATAAACGGAAAATTAATAATAGACGATAAGACAGCACACTGTAATGGAAAATTTTATAAAATAACAAACTTTAAAAAGGAAATATTCAATAATTATTGTAAACTCTCAAACGAGAGCTCTTGTTTCACAAATCTCTTAAATGGAAAAAAAGCAAACTGTTCAAAAATACGAGAAAAAAATAAACAATTGGAAAACTTAGATGATGGCGCTATTCTCATCACTGGAGAAAATACTGTAGACGAAACCAAATTAAACGGCGCATTTCTGATTTTATTTAATGAAAGCATAATTATTAATAATATAAAATACATCAACGAAAAACAGAAAATGTTAGATTACATATCCCAATTCAAATACAATAATTATATAATAACGGATTACATATTTTCTAATGATTCCGAATTAAGTCTAGATAATATAAACATTATTAACCCATTTGTAAAATTAGGAAAAACAAAAATATCCCTGGAATTAATATTGTTAATTTTTATAATTACCCTTTTAATCATATATAAATCACGCAAAATCATACCCAAAATAATAAAAAAAATTCAAAAAAAATTTACCAAAACCCAAAAAGAAATAGAAATTTCCAAAGCTGAAATCACAACTGAAACTGTAACAGAAAACGAAACTGAAAGAATAATTTTAAACATTATTAACCCATTTGTAAAATTAGGAAAAACAAAAATATCCCTGGAATTAATATTGTTAATTTTTATAATTACCCTTTTAATCATATATAAATCACGCAAAATCATACCCAAAATAATAAAAAAAATTCAAAAAAAATTTACCAAAACCCAAAAAGAAATAGAAATTTCCAAAGCTGAAATCACAACTGAAACTGTAACAGAAAACGAAACTGAAAGAATAATTTTGAAATAACATTTACAGAACTTAATAATAGAATATCCTCCCTCACCGCACAAATGTAATGAATCGGGACGATTCATCTTAGGAGGGGGAGAATTAACTAGAAGTTTAATCTATATTTTATATTAATATTATAAACAATTATTTCTGCACTTGCCATGAGCACTGAGTTCCCACGAGCTCTTCATATCATACCCACACTCGCACCTAATACACAAACGGCAAGCCAAGCTTGAGTCAATCATAAACATAAACAAACTCCCCCTATTCGGTCGGCACCAGCAAATCAATATTAGACTAAACATCCGCTGGAATCATGCCACCGCGATTCCCCTTTTTGGCATTCCAATTGCTAGCCAAATTTTCCATGCTGATCGCAGCATAATCATGCGGATTCCAACTTCGGAATAATATTCGGAATTAACTTCGGTAAAGTTCTTAGGGAAGCTTGGAAAGCTCCGATCCCGAGTTGACAAGCAAGACAATTAACTCAAGCTTGGGCAGTCGAAAAATTAGCCTTAAGTTGAATTGCACATCTAATGTAAAAACAAATTAAATAAAAATATATTTTTTTATATAAAACTTCGGTACGTAATTATAATTTGCATGGCTCACTTGTATGCGTTGTCAACTCATGGGAATTTGCTGACCAATGCACTTCCCAGGAGTGAGACTTTAAGGCATATATATGTGACTGGATATTTGGCCGGGGCATTATGTTTATGTAACAACACTGTAGCACAATATTGTATTGCTACAGTGGATGCTTCCTATAATGACCCATGAATACTACATCTCCCTCCTTTTTAAAAATAACGTAATAAAATGGAGTTATTTTGAATTAACTTATTATCTATTGATTATATATGTTTGGTCATTGAGCCTTTTCAATGACCTTTTCCCTTTTTTTTCCAAAATAACACAAAAAGGGGAAATTGTTTATTTTCACAACGTTATAAATATTTGTTTATTCGCATATGGCAGGGAGTGAGAAAGCTCCGATTTTATGATGCGTATGCACTGAAATAAAGAGTACAAGTGAGACCGACTTTGAGCATAGGCCGGGCGAAAGCTCGTTAACTTAAAATGACAAAGATAAGATAATAAAAAAGATAATAAAGCCGAGCGGCCGAGAAGAGTCGGCTTGCGACCAACAATAGCAATGAGGAAATGATTCTAAACTATAGTTATTACATTTATTAATATAAGTTACATTTCTATTGATTCAATTTATGCCGTGGCTGCTGCCTGACCCGACATACTCCCCCCAGTTGAGGCCTGTTCTTCAACTTCATCCTTAAGGGGCAATAGGCAAAGCTTGGTCACTGCGCGCTTGGTAGTTCCAGAAGAGGTTTTAACCACCGCCACTCGAGGCACTCCATCCCGACCAGGGACTAGATCCAGAATTCTAGCCAACGGCCACTTCATGGGGGGTAGGTTCTCGTCCTTGACTAGCACCACATCGTTAATCGCCAAGGCAGGGCCGGACGCACGCCATTTGGAGCGCTGCTGAAGAAGGCTTAAATACTCCTCCTTCCATCGGGCCCAGAAAGACTGCTGCAGGAAAGACACACGCTGCCAGCTGTTGTGACATCAGGCATCAGGCTCGATAAAACTGACTGACGGGCCACCAGTTAAAAAATGGGATGGCGTTAGAACATCAAGGTCTGCAGGATCCTCTGAAAGAGACAATAAAGGCCGTGAGTTTATGACAGCACCAATGTGACAAAGCAAAGTTCGCAGCTCGTCAAATCCAAGAACTGAGGACCCAACAGCCCGGTAAAAATGATGCTTTGCGGTTTTGACAGCCGCTTCCCAGAGTCCACCAAAATGCGGAGATCGAGGAGGAATAAAATGCCACTCGATGGACTCAATCGCGCAAAACTCCAGAAGCGCTCGTTGATGCTCATCGCTTATGAAGAGTTGGAGCAGCTCCTTTAGCTCGTTTTTAGCTCCAACAAAATTGGTCGCATTGTCAGACCAAATGTGCTGAGGCTTTCGGCGAGTGCATATAAACCGTTTTAAAGCATGTAAAAACGCAGATGTGGATAGATCCCTTACAAGCTCTAAGTGCACGGCTTTAGTAGCAAAGCAAATGAAAACACTCACGTAACATTTTACGGGAGCTTTATTGCGAACTTCTGGCTTATAGTAAAATGGCTCGCAAAAATCCACACCAGTCACTCCGAAAACCTGGCAACCGCTGACTCTTTGCTCCGGGAGATCAGCCATAATGTGCTCCAGCAACCGAGGCTTGGTGCGGAAGCATCGGATACACTTGTGCAATGCCTTCGTCACCGTTTTCCTCCCCCCGATCGGCCAGTATTGGGATCGAATAATAGCCAGCAGAGCACGAGGCCCCGTGTGTAGATTACGCTCATGGAAATCAACGATTATAGCCCGAGTAACTGGATGGCTTCTAGGCAATATAATTGGATGACGACTATCAAAATCCAATGTAGAATTTCTTAAACGACCGTCCACACGCAACAGGCCAAACTTGTCTACAAAAGGAGAGGATGTGGCAAGTATGCTGGCTGACGAAATTTCCTTTCCATTCTGAAGCGCCTTTATGTCATCCCAAAAATTCACACGCTGCACCAGTCGCAATAGTAGGTGGGTTCCAGCCTTGATATCGATAGCAGTGACACCCTTGTGACGGACTCGCTGTGAGAACTTGTACACATAAGCGAACACACGCTGAGGTGCTGGAAACGAGTTGGCATACTTGGAACCAGCTGTCACGTTAACGTACGGGGATTTGATTAGCAGAACCCTTGCCCTTAGCTCCAGAGTGGGTTTTTCAGATGGAACCGCTGCTGGCCACTGATCTTGAAGTCCAAGAAGAAACGCAGGACCATGGGACCACAGGTTGTCTTGGGAAGAGCACCACGCGAGAAGATGTCTGCCGGGTTCAAAGACGTAGGAACATAACGCCATTCCATCGTTCTGGTCAATTTCTGGATTGTTGAAACTCGATTGGCGACGAAAACATTAAACCGAGCGGGCTCCTCCCGAATCCATGACAACGCCACAGCAGAGTCGCACCAGCAGAAATACCTCCCATCGTAGACCTTCAACTGAGCTACTTCCGACATAAGCTGAGCCAGCAACTCTGCTCCAGATAACTCCAGTTTCGGTACCGTAACGGTTTTAAGAGGTGCGACTTGGGACTTTGAGCAGAGTAAATGACTTTCTGATCTTGTACCCTTCGATACGACATAAATGCAAGCACCATAAGCCTCGATGCTGGCGTCACAAAATCCATGAATTTCCACTTCAGACTGTGATGATAGTGACCATATAGGGAATTCAGCACGCTGCGCCATGGCGAAGCTGGAACAAATCATGACCCAATCGGAGTGAAGAGCTTGAGGTAGACTTTCATCCCAGGACAACTTCTCACGGCATAGCTTCTGAAGAAAAATCTTCGCCTTCGTAATGACAGGTCCAACAAGCCCTATCGGATCATAAAGCCGGGCGATTGAGGAGAGGATGATGCGCCTAGTGGGCTTCTAGGTTGACTGAAGCCCTTCAAACGAAAATAGCAAGCGATCATTAGAAGGATCCCAAGCGAGGCCAAGAAACTTCGTAAAGTTGCTGCCATTATCAAACCTTAGTAATGACTCTCGATCCTCTTCCGGCACGTCAGAGAGCACTTCAGAAAAATTGGAGCACCACTTTCTCATTCGAAATTGGCGCTTGGCGAGGATCGCCGATGTTTGCTGCATTATGTTGGTAGCCTCCTTTATGGTGTCACCTCCGGAAATTAGATCATCAACATAAAAATCTCTAATCAGAATTTCGGCAGCCTTTGGAAACATAGGCTGCTCATCCTCTGCCAACTGATGCATTGCTCAAACTGATAAAAATGAGGCCGGCTTTGTCCCATAAGTGACCGTATCCAGTTTAAAAACCTGCAACTCATCCTGGGTGGAATTCCGCCAAAGAATGCACTGCAGATAGCTGTCCTCGGGGAAAACTCTGACGCATCGGTACATTTTGCAAATATCTCCGGTACTGGCCACTCGATGGCAACGAAACCTTAGAAGAATGTGCAGCAGCTTTGGTTGGATAACTGGACCAGACATCAAAACGTCATTCAATGAATACCCAGACGTAGTGGCAGCCGAACCATCAAAAACAACCCTGAGCTTGGTTGTTGAACTGTCCTCCTTCAAAACGCAGTGATTTGGTAGGAAATACTGTCTGGCAGGTCGTGGACTAGGCGGGACTGGAGACATATTCCCCAAATCTAAATACTCCTTTTGGAACGCAGCATACTGATCCTTCAATTGAGGCTGACGGCAAAGCTTCCTTTCGTGAGTACGATTCACCTAGCAACTCAGAGCTGCCCTTCAACGGCAGCTTCATCGAGTAGGCGCCTGCGTCTCCCAATCCAATTCCTCTTTCGTCCACTTCACAATGGACTCGGAGCATTCTTCGATTTCCCAAAATTTACGGAGCAGACACTCTAAGCGATCATCTAGCTGGCTTGGGCTCTACACAACGTCCTTGCGGGCTGTGGCTACGAACGACTTTCTCTCCAGATGTGAACCACCGCCACACACAACCCTTCCAAGCCGGGTTTTTTGCAGCACCGGTAGGCCAGCTGAGAGCTGGATTTGACCAACACACAGCAAATCATAGAATAGACTGGCTCCGATAAGTAAATCGATCCGCTGCGGTCGAATGAACTGGGGATCAGCCAAAGTGAGGTTTGACGGAATATTCCAGCTGGAGACATCCAAGCTAAAACTAGGCTGGAGGTCCGTGATGTTGGTGGCGATTACAGCGTTGACGAGGGCCGAATATTCAGAGCAATGGGATCGTAAGAGCACATCAACAGAGAATCCGTCTGTCGCGAAACCAGCGTCGCCAATGCCCGACACTGCCACGTACGATTTGCGTCTACGAAGCTGCAGCTGACTAGCCAGTCGGGACGTAATCACGTGCACCTGCGATCCTGAATCCAAAAGAGCCCGGCAAGGAACAAAAACCCCAGCACAACTCCGAATGAGAATGTTCGCTGTGGCCAGTAAGGCTATCTCACCGCTGCGACCCTGGGCAACTAGTGCATTAGCCGTGGATGGTGAAGCGCCTATTGGCTCGGCGCACTCGGCTGCAGCTGATGTAGACGGCACTGCCGAAGGCTGGCTGCTGGAAGACTGTAACTCCAAGAAATTCAACAGACTGTGATGCCTCCTCCCACAACTGCGACAATTATCAGCGAGGCACTCACGCAGGTGATGGCCAGTTTGGAGACATTTGCGACATAGACCTAGTCGCCTAGCCTCGCTAAGGCGGCTCTCAGGGGGCAATGACAAAAATCTTGGACATGCAGAAACTACATGGGACCACCCACCGCATAATATGCAGGCAGAGGCAGGCGAATTAGTAATAATAAAGGACGCTCTACTATTATTTGCGACTCTACGTCTTCCCACCTGAGTGCCCGGCGCGTAGGCGGCCAAGGCCACATCCATAGCCTCCAAAGTCCTGCAACGCTGTTCCAAAAACTCTGCCATCGACTCCCAAGTAGGGATGAGATCCGAGTTCGAGGCATTTTGACCTTCCTCCCACTTGGCCTGAGTGGCTGGATACAACCTTTGAAGAAGTACCTGGACAATGATGCAGCCGGCGATCTGAACTGTCGTCCCCAAATTTTTTAAGGCTCGCATATGGGCATTGAACTTATCGGACAGCCCTCGAAGCGCTGCCACTGACCCACCTTCCAATAGATTGAGGCCCAGAATCTCGTTCACATGAGCCTGAAATATCAACCGACGGTTATTAAATCGATTCTCCAAAAGCTGCACTGCGACATCATAATTCTCCTCGGAGATTTCCAAGGAACGGACTGCCTCTAAAGCGGAGTCCCGAAGACACGATCGCAACCTCTGAAACTTTTCCACCTTACTTATATAAGGATTGCAGCCCACGATCGTCGAAAAGACCGAATGAAACTCAGCCCACTCTGAATATCCTCCGCTGAAAGTAGGAAGAGGAAGAGGAGGCAAGGCTTGAAAACTCCGACTGAGCGCTGGGTCCACGTGGATACTGGAAACTCCGCTGGCCAGGGTGGAATGGGCAGCAATTCGAGCAGAGCGCAACGACGTCTCGTGCATGCATCGTAGCTACAAGCTCAGACACTGTCCATCGCAAGTCGCTGCTTATCTCAGCAATATCTAACTCTTCCAGCTCCCCGTGAATGGCCTTAAAATCCTCGTACATGGCGACCAACTAGCCGTGACGCACATGGAGCATAGCGTCCTCCACCTTTGACATTGGCTGCAGGGCGCCTTGGATCCTCTTCAAATCCTGGAGGATACCCTTTGCCTTGCATTTTAAAATCGCACTCCGAGATGGAGTGGGTTCTCCTGTGACGGCGCTGCTGGAGTTCATCGCCACTATGATTGAAATTCGCTCACTTTAAGTAAAAACACGCACAAATTAATTTTGGCGCCAAATTATGGCTCTTGATTATTTTATTATATTTAATTTTATTTGAGCGCAGCGAACACGATTTATCCCACTGTGCGCTCAGAACCGTACGCTGAGTTGTGGAATGTATATATATATGAACGCTTGTGTGAGGCGAATGCACTTGCAAGTGGAACGTATATATGTATGTATGTATGTATGTTGGCGGACCGGATAACAATTGTATTTTATGCCTATGTATTTATTTATATTATTATATGATTTGTGTATAAATGCTCAAAATGCACATACATATGTATGTTAATACACCGCACAAAAACTGAATCAGGTATGTTCGCACTGGTTCTGTTTTATGATCGTGGAATTGTTAATTTTATTAATTAAATTTATTTATTATTAATCACGTCGGGGTCACCAATTTTTGGTCATTGAGCCTTTTCAATGACCTTTTCCCTTTTTTTTTCCAAAATAACACAAAAAGGGGAAATTGTTTATTTTCACAACGTTATAAATATTTGTTTATTCGCATATGGCAGGGAGTGAGAAAGCTCCGATTTTATGATGCGTATGCACTGATATAAAGAGTACAAGTGAGACCGACTTTGAGCATAGGCCGGGCGAAAGCTCGTTAACTTAAAATGACAAAGATAAGATAATAAAAAAGATAATAAAGCCGAGCGGCCGAGAAGAGTCGGCTTGCGACCAACAATAGCAATGAGGAAATGATTCTAAACTATAGTTATTACATTTATTAATATAAGTTACATTTCTATTGATTCAATTTATGCCGTGGCTGCTGCCTGACCCGACAATATATTTTTAGTGTAGAGTTTAATGATTTTCTTAATATGTTTTAATTAAATGTTAGTGATATATGATTAATTTATATTTAGTGATTTAAAATCTAGAATTTTAGAAGAGCTTAAAAAAATTTTATTTATATTTTAATTTTGTTTGTATTATTGTCATATGTAAAATTTCTCAGAAAAAATAGTTCTTATTTATTTTGCATATTATTGTATATTATATTTAATTTTTTTTTTTTTGTTGTTGTTTTTTTTTTTTTGATTGGTGGCCACCATAGAATTTATGAATAGAATTTCTTCAATCTATCTTTATGAACTGTTTGATTTTTATTCTTTACGTTTGAGATTGTTATGTTATCTCGTTCTCCTATACTTTCTACCTTAAAGGGTCCTGTATACTTAAAGTCTAATTTATGCCCTACTTCGTTTTTTAATAAAACTTTATCTCCTACTTCTTATTTTAAATCATTTGATCTTTTATAATAGGTTTCTTTTTGTTTTTGCTTATTTTTTTCAATCATCATTCTCGCTCTTTTATAAGCGTTTTCGAGTCTGAATTTTGATTCTTTTGCAAAGTTTTCTACGTCATACAGTGGTGTAATGTATTCACTGCTATTGAATTTAATGTTTAAGGTTTGGGTTTTACTAAACACAAGTTCATATGGACAGTATCCATGTACAACAGAGGGTGTTGTGTTGAAACAATATGTAAAGTATATAAGCCAAACATCCCAGTCTGTTTTATCTGACAAAACGTATGATCTAACGTATTCGTTAAATGTTCTATGGCTTCTTTCTATTGTCCCTAATGTTTGGTGATGATGTGCAGTTGATGTTATATTATTAATTTTGAGATATTTGCATAAATCATTAATAATTGAATTCTTATATTCAGTTCCCATGTCCGTAATGAACGTCTTCATTAGACCGTACTTTAGAATAAAAGATTCGAATATAGCTTTCGCTACTGTTCTTGCACTTTTGTCTTGTATAGGTATTGTAACGAGATATTTTGATAAGTCGCATATTAGAGTGACTGCATATTCGTTACCTTCGTCTGATTTAGGTAATGGACCGATCGTATCCACTAATACTATATCAAACGCTTTTAATGGTGTTTCTGTTATTGTCAAAGGGGTTTTTGTATGGATTGTGATTTTTGGCATTCGAGACATTTCTTTACGTGGTTTGCAACGTCACGTGTCATGTTTTTCCAATAGTAATGTCTTTTTACTTTTGCTAGCGTTTTTGTTATGCCTGTGTGTCCGCCTTGTAAAGGATCGTCATGTAATGTAAACAGAATAGCTTCCTTTTCTTTTTTATTTTCTATTATGGTCACCGGCTGGAGTAGCGCTACTCTTAAATATAATAATACTTCATTGCCCGTATTTTTAAATTTATCTATTGAAACAAATTCAAAGATTTTTCACTCGGTGCCATTTTAAGTTGTCTGATCTTGTTTATACCGGCTATTTTTTCAAGCCTTTGGAAAAATTGATCTTAATCGAATATTCCATTGGTATATAGATCATCAACGTTTATTCTTGCATATATCTGTTTTCCCTTCTTGAGAGAACACTTCGATATTGTTAAATGCAAGGTCACTACTTTTTTAACATCTTCGTTATGAATGACGTCAAATATCTTGGGCTTAGAAACTGTCGGTTGCTTTTGTAAATCCGAACTAGATGTTGAAACTGCGCAGTTATTTTTCTGTTTACTTTGGGATCTAGTAGTGACTTTTAGTATTTGTCTATTCATTTCTTTAAGTTCATCGATGCTTATTCTTGATAAGGCATCTGCCACGTAATTGTTTTTTCCCTTAAGGTATACTGCAATAAATTGATATTCTTCCAAGTCTAATCTCATTCTTGTTAACTTGGAAGTTGGGTTTCTCATTGAAAATAGGTATGTCAATGGTTTGTGGTCTGTTTTTATAGTGAAATGTTTGCCATATATATATGGTCTAAAATAGTTAACTGCCCAATGTATAGCTGTCAATTCCTGTTCAGTTGTAGACTTATTACTTTCGCCTTTTGTAAATGTTCTTGAGGCGTATGCTACCGGGAGATCTATCCCATCATATGATTGGGTTAGAACTGCACCGCATGCTTGCTTACTAGCATCTGTTGTTATGCAAAATTCTTTATAAAATCTGGGTATTTTAATAGTGTGGGTTGGACTAGTGCGATTTTAAGGTATTCAAAAGCTTCTTGACACTCAGTAGTCCAGTTGAATTTTATATTTTTCTTGCACAAATGGGTAAGGTGTCTTGAATAATACGAGAAATTTGGTATGAAACGTCTGTAGTAATTGCAAAAGGCTACGAATCTTCTAGATTCATCTGCATCGGACGGAACAGGATAGTTTGTTATTACGTTAAATTTTTTATCATCGGGTAAAATTCCTTTATTTGTGCATTTGTGTCCCAAAAATGTGACTTCGTGCATAAAGAAAGAGCATTTTTCCGGGTGTAACTTAAGGTTGTGTTTTCTACATAGATTGAATACATTAGTTAGATTTTTTATCATATGATTTTCTGAACAACCTATAACTACTAAGTCGTCCATATAAAGAAAAGCTTTGGATGGTTCTAGTCCCGAAAATGCTAATGTCATCATTCTTTGGAATGAATTTGGTGCTATTTTTACTCCATAAGGTAGTCTTTTAAATCTGAATGACCCAGTGCTTGTAGAGAAAGAGGTAATATCTCTTGATTCTTTTTCTAGGATAATTTGGTGGAATCCAGACATTAAATCTAGACAGGAAAAAAATTTTGCTCTACCAAGTTGATCTAAGATATCTTCGATTCTTGGTAGTGGGAATTTATCCGCTAGTAGCTTTTTGTATATTTGACGATAGTCAATAACTAGTCTCCAACGTTTTTGTTCTGAGCCAGGAAGCGACTTTTTGGGTACTAACAGCAATGGGCTGTTATATTCTGATAGTGAGGGTTCTACTATATCGTCTTTTATTAGCTTTTCTACTTGTTTGTTTATTTCATCTTTTTGGCTATGTGGTGTTCGATAGTTTTTAATGTAGACTGGTGTAGAATCTTTTAATCTCAGCTTCTGTTTATAGAAATTATTTGCTGAGATTGGTTCGGTTTCTAATCCGAATATATCTGTAAATTCGGTACATAGTTTGGTGAGGGTACTTATATACATTGTAGGAAAATTTTTCGTTAGTTTTGAAAGGACATCTTCTTTTCTGGTTTTAGTTTCGTTGCTTTGGATAATTTGGTAATTTTCCAATGGTTCGTACTTTATTTTGGAAATGTTTATAATTTTATTTTTATCGGTCGTATTTAGTATTCGGACAAATGTGTTGCTTGAATCAGTTATAGTGCTGGCTATAATGATGCCTTCATCTATACACTGATTAATAAGGACTTCTTTGTGAGTGGTTATTATATTAATTTGTCTCACGACTTCAGATCGTGCTGGGATAATTAAGTTATTATTAATTGAATGCGTAATTGGAATATTTATGTCTTGATTGAAATCTAATGGTCTTGCTATTAACCAATCTTGATCTATTTGAAAATCTAGTTGACAATTGAACTTTTTTATGATATCCATTCCCAATATGCCATCACATGGTATTGGGAAATCATTGTTTACTAAATGAAAATGAAATGGAATTATGAATTTTCCTGTTTGTATTTCTACAAAAGTTAAACCTTGAGATTGAATAGTACCTTCTCCTATACCGGACATTGTTATGGTTTTTGTTGAATCTACTTCATTATATTGATCTGAATTTATTTTTAAAATGCTAATGTCTGAGCCCGTATCTATTAACAGAGTTAAGGGTGTTTTTGTAACGTAATTTTTAATGTTTACATAGATATTGAGGCTGAGGTTTATTTTATACAGTTGTAAGTTTTGTGGCTTTTTATTAAGGGAAGTTTTTAGTTTTCCGGCTGGGATTCAACAGTTCGAACTTGGGAATTGGTATTTCCACTAGTGTTACTGTTATTGAAGCCGTTATTTCCACTACGGTTATTACCCCTAAAATTTCCACGACCTCTATAATTATTGGTGTGGTTATTATAGTTTGGGTTATACCCATTATTTTGGTTATAACCGTTGTTTTGGTGGTAATTATTGTTATAATAACCTCTTCCGCGATAATTTCCTCTGAAGTTGTTATTGTGGTAGGGTTGTCCTCTTCGGTTATATAGGATTGTACTGGAATTGCCTGTCATGTCAGTACTACATTGTATGTACTTAGCGATGGCTTCGTTCATTGTTGAAAAGTTGCCTGCTTCTAGTACTGTTTTGAGGCGCCCATGTTCACAATTTTTAGTCATTGTGTTGATTGCCTCTTTTGTGCTGAATTTATCAGCATGTTCGGCAGGCAATCCCTCATCGATATACGATGCTTCAAGAAGCTTTCGCAAGTTTTCTATTTCAGTTGTGAATTTTTCAGCCGTTTTACCTTTTTGAAGTGTTTTTGATATCTTTGCTTTGATGACATCTGATGTTTCTCCTATTATACTGTCTTTGAGTTTTTGAATTATTCCATTTATGGTGGTTTCATTTTGGACTTTATATAGGGTTGATCCTACAATTTTTGATTTGATTACTTCAACCGCTATATGTTCAAATGTGCCTTTTGTTAGATTCACCAAATTCAAGGCTGTGATAAATCTTTGAAGATTTAGTTTTTGGCCATTGAACTCTGGGATGGCATTTGAAATATCGTTTATGTATGCCCGTTGGTAATTGTTTCATCTGCCATTATAATTGGGTTTTGTTCTATTATGCTGTTTGAATCAAAATCATCTGTATCTTGATCTGATAATTCACATTGCAAAAGGACAGCGGGGATAGTTAGATTATTTAAATCTTTTTCTTCTATTTCTAATCTATCAGAATCTGAATCTTCCAACTCTACTTGGTCTATGGTTGGTAGTTCTTGCGATTCTAATTCGTCCCTAAGATTCTACTGTTAAGGGTGTGTTTAAGATACTTGGCACTGAAATAGCCAAGTCATATCTTTCTTTTTTATTTATTAGGTTAGATCGCAATCTTGTTAGGAACTTTGAAACTTGTGACCATCGATTTTTATCTAGTCGATCTCTATGGTCATATATTAATATCCGTGCTTTATTGAAACGGGCTACTAATATTTCGGCGTGTTTGTGTATGGTATTCTGTTGAATTGTACTATTTTGAGTTAAAGATTTATATGATTTGTCAAAATCGGATTTTAATTTATTCAATTCGGTGTATAATTCATTCCATTGCATTTTTGTTAATGTGGAGAATTATTTTCTGAATACTACCTGTTGAGCCAAGCAGAAAAGAGCGAAGCTGCGTAAAATAAGTTATATATATTATAAGTCTGAGTAGCGGCGGCGGGTTATCGACAGTTCTGGTTTTGTTTACTTCTCCCCCATTCGCATGCGCTTTGGTGGTAGTTGTAGCGCATGCGCTTTGGGGAGCTTTTTTTTGTAGAGCTGCTGCACACTAGCAAATATTGCATTTGTGTGCGTTCATATTGCTAAATTCATATTGCTAAGCTTTGCTTCTTGTAATTTTGTTATTGATTTGAGCGACTGCAAGTTGGGTTAGAGTTGAACTCTCGAAAATAAAGACTGAAGCTGGATTGAACTTGACCTCTGGAATTATAATTCATTTGGCCGCTATTAAAAACGATTAATAGCAAAACATTTGGAGACCCATACGTGATATCATCCCGTTCAATTATCGTGATCAGCATTAAAAGTGCCACTGAAACACCGTTGTTGGTTTTGTTGTCGCAAAGTTGCATTTCAATTTAATTGCACAATGGAATCTGGAGCTGAAGCTACTGCATCTGCTGCGTCAAGCCGTGAAAGGATGCTGCGGAGACGCGCCGAGGTAACATGTCATGGAGTTGATGAAATGGAGTTACTGCATCGGAAGGTCAAGGCTGCGATGCAGACCGACGATTCAACCATTCTGACCCTCGAGTCTATGGAGAAGCGTCTGCGCGACCGTTTCACCACGCTGCAGGAGGAATTGGAGGAGCTAAACTACAGCGAGATCGGGAGCGATTTATATTGGCGATTCTCTCAGCTGGCTACGGACTTGCACGTTGACATCCAGTTGGAGGTGGCCAAGCGTTCTATGCGGGTTGCTGCTCACTCTACGCTTTTGGATGCTACCAGTGGTGCTGGGATGTCAAACGCTCCATATAAGCCTGCTCCCTCATTGCCCCCGTTGCCAATGCCAACATTTAGCGGCGGCTATGCCGAGTGGCCGGATTTCTGCGCCCTATTTAGGACAACCATTGACAGCCACCCGCACCTGACCAAGATGGAGAAGCTCAGGTGGCTCATTTCCTGCCTGCGGGACTCAGCACTGGAGACTGTGAGGGCGCTTGAGATTACCGACGCGAACTATGATGTTGCCCTCGACCTTTTGCGCAACCGTTTCAGCAACCGTCGCTTAATCTACCAGGCTCACATCAACGAGATCCTGCAGTTAAGGGTGGTTGAGCCGGGATCCGTTGCTACTCTTCGAGAATTATCCGACCGATTCAATGGACATATGCGGGCCCTTATGAGTTCCGGGACGTCGGCCGAAATTCAAGGATGCCTCCTCATCCAGATCATCTTTCAAAAGTTGGACCCTGCCACAAAGGCCAAATGGGAAGACTCTCTGGCAGGAAGCACTGATGATAGCCGGCCAACTTGGGAATCTATGGCTCGGTTTCTGGAACAAAGGTGCCGTACCCTGGAGACGGTGGATTTGGCCTTAGCTCCGCATTTGTCAGTGAATCAAGCGGGCCGACGTAGGCCATTTAACAACCGATCCTGCATGCTCCTGAATGCTCCGCCTGCTTCGTGTGCCCTGTGCGGCATCCTGGCACACGCTGTGCCTTCTTGCCCAAGGTTTCTCGCCTTGTCAGTTGAGGAACGATACGATGAGGTCAGACGTCTTGCCCTCTGCTTTGTGTGCCTGAAGTCTGATCACTTAGCTCGCGGATGCTCATCCTCCCGCTGCCCAACTTGCAATCGCCGACATCATGCGCTATTGCATCCTTGCGAGCGTTTATCTAGCGCCACTTCCGTTCCTGCTTCTGGATCAAATCCGGCCAATGTAGCTGGGGTTGCGACCTCTCAGGCTCCTCCTGCTATAGGAGGAGCCTGAGATCCTCCTGCTCCTCCTGCTAAATAGTGTTCTTGCCCACCGCCCACATTCTCGTCCGTGGCAGATCAGGAGCCTTTCTTCCTTGTCGAGCGCTACTTGACTCCGGCTCCCAAGTTCACCTCATCACATCACGGCTGGCCAGCCAACTGCAGCTTCATCGGTCCAAATGTTCTGTAGCAGTGACTGGCCTTGGAGACGCTGAGTTTACTACGGATGGAGCCTCGGTTAACGTTTGCCTGAAGTCTCGCCTATCCACGTATTCCGTTTACATTGAGGCAATTGTGTCGTCTCACATCATAGAGCGTCAACCTGGCCTGAACTTAGATGTGTCCAATTGGAAGGTTCCCGCCAATGTGGTTCTAGCTGACCCGGACTTCCACAGAGCTCAGCGTGTGGATCTGCTGATTGGAGCAAGCCTGTTTTTTGATCTGCTCTCAGTCGGGCAAATCTAGCTAGGAGATGGTCTGCCTCTGTTGCAGAAGACACGTTTTGGATGGGTAGTTTCTGGAGGAGGTTGCACCCCGGGAAACCCTCGCTTGGCCGCCTCATGTAGGATGATTCCTGCTGGCCCAGCAAACTCTTTTGACGATCGCCTCGATTATCTTCTCCGCCAATTCTGGGAAGTGGATGCCTGCACTGCGCCTATCGTTCAGACTACTAAGGAGGAGCTTGATTGCGAGGCCCACTTCGTCATGCACCACGTCCGGCTTGAATCAGGTGCCTATTCAGTTCGCCTTCCAATCAAGCACAGTGTGGAGCTGTTAGGGGAATCCTACGCACAGGCTTTGCGGCGGTTCCATTCACTTGAGCGCAAGCTGGATCGTCATCCGAATTTAAGGACCCAATATTCGTCTTTAATCAAGGAATACTTGGATCTGGGTCACATGTCTCTGGTGCCGCAGGAATTGCGAGGTAAGTGCCAGTATTTCCTTCCCTACCACTGCGTCCTGAAGGAAGAAAGTTCCACTACTAAGCTGGGAGTTGTGTTCGATGGTTCGGCTGCTACGGCCTCTGGCTATTCCCTCAATGATGTCCTGATGTCCGGCCCCGTGATTCAGCCTAAGCTTTTTCACACATTGCTTCGGTTTCGGTCTCACCTTGTAGCTTTGACTGGGGACATTTGCAAGATGTACCGCTGCGTAAGGGTCTTTCCGGATGATAGTTTTCTGCAGTGCATCCTCTGGAGAGATTCTATCCACGATGACGTGAAGGTTTTTAAGCTCGACACCGTGACGTATGGCACAAAGCCAGCGTCTTTTCTATCTGTTCGCTCAATGCACCAGCTGGCTAAGGATGAAGGTGCCGGTTTTCCCGTTGGCTCTCGTGTTGTCCTTCAGGATTTTTATGTGGACGACCTTATATCTGGTGCCCCAACGAAGACTGAAGCGCTTGAGATAATAGCTCAGACATCGAGCCTGTTGAACAAGGGTCAGTTTCAATTAAGGAAATGGTGCTCCAACATCCCAGAGGTTTTGGAAGGCGTACCCGAAAGTGATAGAGAGTCATACTTGAAATTTGACGATGGCAGTCCGTTCACAAAGACTCTTGGATTAGCATGGGAGCCTTCTGCTGACCTGCTGCTGTTTTCCTTTGAAGCTCTTCAGCCCACCGCCAAACCAACCAGGAGATCTATACTATCTTCCGTCGCTCGGTTTTATGACCCAATGGGCTTGGTAGGTCCTGTCGTCACTAGAGCAAAGATCCTATTGCAGAAGCTGTGCCGAGAAAATTTGTCATGGGAGATGAAAGCCTTCCTCAATCCCTTCTCTCCGAGTGGTTACAGTTCTGCTCCAGTTTTGACCAAATTCAGCGAATTAAGTTTCCTCGGTTAGTCATTCCCTGCCAAGAAAGGCTGGAGGTCCACGGATTCTGCGACGCTAGCTTAGATGCGTATGGAGCTTGCGTGTATGTAGTGTCAGGTTCTGATTGTCGGCTGTTATGCTCAAAGAGTCGAGTGGCACCCATTAAAACTCAGACAATACCAAAGCTAGAGCTATGTGGAGCTGAGTTACTAGCAAGACTGATGGCTGAAGTTGCTGATCTTGGAACATATAAAGGAGATTATTATTGTTGGTGTGACTCCTTGGTTGCCCTATCCTGGATTCAAGATGAACCTGCTCGGTTTAACGTGTTTGTTTCTAATCGCGTTTCTTCCATTCAGGAGCTCACCAAGGCAATGAAATGGCTTTATGTTCCTACTGCCGTCAACCCAGCCGATCTACTGTCAAGAGGTTCTCTTCCCACTGAGCTATTAAATTCCCAGCTTTGGTTCCAAGGCCCTCCATTTCTTCGTGGTTCCAAGGATGATTGGCCCATCGCTATTGTGACCGAAAAGGCAACCATCGAACTTCGCGCCAGGACTTTATTGGCTACGGCTCCACCCAGGGATATCGCCGCATTGTCAAGGTTTGCCAACTCGTTTCCCTCCCTACAGAGAGTGTTCGCCTACATTTACAAATTTTGCCGTCGCATCCGTCACGACGGGATTTCTGTTCAGGATCTCAAAGGAGGAACCCATCTGCTGTTGCGCGTCGTCCAGCTTACCGAGTTTAAGGAAGAGATAAGCTTACTAAGGTCACGCAGATTGGTTCCGCCCTCAAACCCTCTGGCCTCGCTTGCTCCCTTTGTGGATGATGATGGTTTGCTTCGTGTTGACGGACGTCACCCGATCATTCTTCCCAGAGGCCATCCCGTCACTTCGGCTATAGTAACTCACTTTCACGAGAAGAACCTGCATTCTGGCCCTCGGGCACTAGTTGCGAAAATCCGTTCTCAATACTGGCCCATTGGGGGGAGGAAGACCGTTTCAAGGGTTGTGAATAAATGCGTACGCTGTTTTCGCGCAAAGCCTCGTCTACTGGAGCATGTCATGGCCGATCTTCCTACCAAGAGAGTTAAAGGATTCCAATGTTTTGATGTCACAGGTGTGGATTTTTGCGGACCGTTTTTCTACAAGGCAGAGACTCGGAATAAGGGCCCTATTAAGTGTTATGTAAGCGTATTCATCTGCTTCAGCACGAAGGCAATCCACTTGGAGTTAGTTAAGGACCTTTCCACCGCTTCATTTCTGAGCGCCCTCCAACGGTTTATTTGTACGCGACGTAAACCCAGACAGATATGGTCGGATAATGCCACCAATTTCGTGGGTGCCAAGAATGAGCTTATGGAGTTGAAGCGAAGATTCCTCAGCCAGGATCATCAGGCTTCTCTGCACGATTTTTGCCTGTCTGAGTCTATCGAGTGGCGATTTATTCCTCCACGCTCTCCCCATTTTGGTGGTCTGTGGGAGGCAGCAGTGAAGACGGCTAAGCACCATCTTTATCGTGCAGTTGGTCCCGCAGTTCTTGGCTTCGAGGAATTAAGGACTTTGTTGTGCCGCATCGCCTCAATTATTAATTCTCGGCCCCTTGTGTCGATTTCAGAGAATCCTGCGGATCTAGATGTTCTGACGCCGTCTCATTTTTTAAATGGCGGACCGCCTTCAACATTCATCGAGCCGGACCTTACTGCGCTAAACTTTAATCGGCTGGATGGGTGGCAGAGAGTCTCCTTCCTGCAGCAGGTTTTCTGGGCTCGTTGGAAGGAGGAGTACCTCACGCTGTTGCAGCAGCGTTCCAGATGGCGCACCCCTGGCCCTGTAATTGCTGTTGGAGACATAGACCTGGTGAAGGATGAAAATCTACCCCCAATGAGGTGGCCTCTGGCCAGGATACTGGAGCTGGTTCCTGGGCGTGACGGAGTGAACCATGTAGCCGTTCTCAAAACAGCGGTTGGAATGACTAAGCGTGCGGTGTCACGGTTGTGTCTGCTGCCTGTCAAGGATTCGGTTGAAGATCCAGCCTTCAACGGGGGGAGGATGTTGAGCCAAGCAGAAAAGGGCGAAGCTGCATAAAATAAGTTATATATATTATAAGTCTGACTAGCGGCGGCGGGTTATCGACAGTTCTGGTTTTGTTTACTTCTCCCCCATTCGCATGCGCTTTGGTGGTAGTTGTAGCGCATGCGCTTTGGGGAGCTTTTTTTTGTAGAGCTGCTGCACACTAGCAAATATTGCATTTGTGTGCGTTCATATTGCTAAATTCATATTGCTAAGCTTTGCTTCTTGTAATTTTGTTATTGATTTGAGCGACTGCAAGTTGGGTTAGAGTTGAACTCTCGAAAATAAAGACTGAAGCTGGATTGAACTTGACCTCTGGAATTATAATTCATTTGGCCGCTATTAAAAACGATTAATAGCATAACACTACCATAACAAGTGTTTTGCCTAATGTTTCATGTTCTTCCAGTATTGATTTTATTTGGACACCTGGGATGGTGCTTAATACAATCGCTTTTTGTGTTTTTGAGCAATGTATTAATGGTGAATTTTCGAAATTAAATGTTTCAATTAGAAGGTATTCTAATTGATTGATGCATATGTTCTTTAAAATAAGCATCTCTTTCGTAAGCCTTTCTAATAGCTTCTATGGTGGTCATCTTTATTGTTTTGTTTTGAATGGAGAATATTTTTATATTTGTTACCTTTAATCATAATTGAAGTTGCAATGTGTACTTTAAAAAATTTTTTTTTTTTTATTTTAGATTTTATCCAAGTCATTAGCTTGGTTTTGGAATCTTTTGCGCAAGCATTTATTATGTAGCTTGCATAATTTAATAAACACGTTTGCTAACATTACAACGACGATTACTATTAACAATAGGGTAACCGCTTCCATATCTACTTTTTCTGATTCTATTTTGTTTATGACGTTTGCCGTGGAATCGACAGTTTTCGTCTCTATTAAACCCATATTTGGGGTTTGTTCTAAAATTCTATATTTTATGCCAAATATATGTGGCTTATTTTTATTATTGAAGTCTAACTTATTAATGCTATTATTCATTAAAAAAAAATTAAGAGAAAGACAAAATCTTTAATGCCCGTGCGCAATTGCGTTGGATTTATTTATAAAAATGAAGGGAAAGAAAAAAAAAAGGTGTTAATTTACATATAACTGATTTACAATATTTTGCTTTATATAAATCTGCATCAGTTATATGGTTTTAGTATACAGCCTAACAGTGGTTAATATTTTTCAAGCAGCGCTTTCGCGCATCGTCTTGAGTAGAATTCCTTAATATTAATGGTAACTTAGGCATTGGTACGGATATGTACAGCCTTTGTTACGTTACTGCGCACCATTGCGAAGTATTTTTTCGATAGTGACCAGGCTCTTCTCGTGTGCCTTCTTCTCCTGCTCCGTCCTTGCTGATTTCATAAGATCCTTAATAAGTCTTCTCTGCCTAAGTAGTTGAACTCGCTTTCCGCTGCGCTTCTTTTTCTTCAGTGTAGCTTTCTGCTGTCGAGCCCTATACTCAGATATTGTGAGTGGGCGTGGTCCATCGCTTGGACACAGTTTTAAAGCCTCCTCTAAAGTCGGTGCGTCTCTTTGTTCGACAGGAGTAGCTTTGTCGAAATCTTGGTCATCCATTGGTGGCACAGGGGGTGGACTGCCTTCCGAACTTATTTTTCGGCTCATTCACGATGATGATTTTTGGGCCTTTCTCCGAAATATTTGTTTTTATTTTTATGTTGAATAATGTTGTTTTATTGTGACATTTATATATAAATATTTGATTATATATATTTATACTTTTTCATTTTGTAATTATGTTTGTTTTTATTTTTTTTTTTTTGTATTGTGGAATGGATTTAATTTTTCGGTTGACGGTTGTCGTCTCCTGGCAGGATCGGTGTCACGGTCGCCATGTAAGTTTTGTTGTACCACATATAATTTACATATAGAGATTGTATTTGGGGCCTTTGGCCATGTCGTTCTTTATTGTTTGAAAGTCAAATACAGAGTGAATTAATATTCTATTGCTCGCGGCTGCGCTGCCTACAAAAGCTCGTCAGCGATCAGTCGCGGCATATATTTCATATACATATATTTCTATGCTCGTATATATGCTCGCATGGCTCACTTGTATGCGTTGTCAACTCATGGGAATTTGCTGACCAATGCACTTCCCAGGAGTGAGACTTTAAGACATATATATGTTACTGGCTATTTGGCCGGGGCATTATGTTTATGTAACAACACTGTAGCACAATATTGTATTGCTACAGTGGATGCTTCCTATAATGACCCATGCATACTTCAGTAGCATCCGCACGCGTCTACCGCCGAAGTAGTAGCGTGGACATCGGAACTTTTCGATTTTCCTCATTCCTTGCCGCCAATCTTCAAAGGCTGCCGCCAAATTATCTGGTAGCGGCTCGTCCCAGTTGACTCCTTTCCGCCAAATCTCTCTCATTAACAATTTGGCAGTCACCATGTAGCAGCTCAGGAATCCAATCGGGTCAAACGTGGACATGACCAGGCTTAGGAACTCCCTCTTGGTAGGGATGCGTTCCCCCGTCATCGCGCTTCTCGGGACTCGCGCTTCTCGGGACTCGATGATATTTGATGCCGAATTGAAGTCATCTGTAGCCGGCTGCCAGTACATTCCTAGTACCTTCTCCTCAGCTTCGGTCCATCTGACGCTAGCGATGGATTCAAGTGGGTTCAACGCTCTGACCACACTTGCCGAACTGGAAGTAAAACGACACAAGTCAAATCCTGCATCTGCATGAATTTCTCTCGCGAATTTGGAGTGTGCAGAAATAAACACTCCTCCTCTCCTTTGCAATGTTCTATTACGTCTAAAAGTGGGGTACTTACTTGGAAAAACTTTGAAGATTTTGTTAAAACTATAATGTGGGATGTTAAGAAAGTACTATCAAAATACAGTACTATCAAAGTACAGTACAGTAAATATGCAGAAGGAGAAGCAGAGAAGAATCAACATTCTGGCCCTCATGCGCTTTTTACAACTCGATTCGAACATTGGTCTATTGAGGGGAGCAATGCCTGGTTTAGAGTTGGGAAGAAGTTGGTGTCCTTTTCTCAACCTTAGAAGACTTAAGGCATACAAGAGAGCGCAACTTGTGCTCCCGCTCACTTATAATACTTATGCTAACTTATAATAAACTTTCAATTTCTATTTTCCATTATATTAATCTATATTGACTCTACACTGGCATCGTTGAAGGCCTACATCCGGCTTCAACCAACTGGCAGCCTCGCCAGCTTGTGGACTGTTTTCTTAAATTCAGCTCCAGAGCTAGTCCTCACGACGGCGACCCTGACCCTTCCGTCCGCGCCGGCGTGAGTTTCGACGACCCTGGCGGTGATCCACTCTTGGGGTGGCCTGTAGTCCTCGGCGACCAGGACCAGATCGCCCTTCTTGACGTCCTCCTGCTCTCGCTGCCCCTTCGACCGCACCTGTAGGCCCAAGACGTACTCCCGGGACCATCGCTGCCAAAACGTTTGCTTGATTGACGAGACAAGCCGCCATCGCCGCAAGCACGTTAGACCCTGCTGGTCCGGGGTCCGCGGTACTGGTGGGGCGATGAGCGGCCCGCTTGTCAACAGGTGCCCGGGAGTCAACACCTCGCCGTAGCTTGGGTCCTGACTGAGGGCGCCCAGGGGCCTCGAGTTCAGGACGGCCTCGACTCCAACGAGAACGGTCTGCAGCTCCTCTGCGGTCAACTTCGCGCTGCCCACCGCTCGTAGGAGTAGGTGCTTTGCAACCTTCACACCTGCCTCCCATAGTCCGCCCATGTGCGGAGCCCGCGGCGGTATGAATGCAAATACGCATCCTTTTCTTGATGCGTATTGCAGCAGCTCGTCCGCTTCGTCTTCTATTTGGTGCCGCAGTGCTGCGAAGTGGCGACTCGCTCCTACGAAGTTCGTCGCGTTGTCGCAGTGCACGATCTGCGGACATCCTCGGCTCCCAACGAACCTTTGAAATGCCAATAAAAAGGAATCAGTTGACAAATCGGAAACTACTTCTAAATGTACTGCTTTGGACGCAAAACAAACAAACAGGACAATGTAGGACTTCTATGGTGGCCTACCACGAATTTTCAATGTCGTCTCAATAGGGCCACAGAAATCCACGCCACATATGGAGAATGGGCGGAGAGCACGGACTCGATCTAAGGGTAAATCTCCCATGATTGGAGTCATCAGATGAGGCTTGCATTTAAAACAGCGTATGCATGACAGTACTATCTGACTGCAGATCTAAATATCTAAACGCGTTGTCGCAAGAGACTCACCAGTGCTCGTGGACCCACATGAAAATTCGACACGTGCAAGTACCGGACGTAGCTCTGAACAAATTGAGAGCGCTTCGTCAACAATACTGTAAACTTGGCATCGTACGAAATAGGAGCATTAGCTAGTCGCCCCCCGATCCGCAACAACGAAAAGTAAGCCCAGCCTTAGAAGCTTCATGGACAAACGGATTTTTCTTCTGTGGAGGTGGGCTAACAACAAGATTTTTTTGAATATTTTTAATTTCCTCTTGATACTCGTGCTTTTGGACTATCTGGACAATTTTATTAAAAACTACTTGATATTCGACAGGTGAAGGTACACTATCGGAAGTAACTACTAATTTTTTACACTTCTTTATAAAGCGGAAAATGTAAACGAACACTCGCAGCAGTTTTATGTGAGAAGAAAATCCTTCTATCAGTTCTAATAAATATGAGGTAGAGACCATTGCGGTTAATCCGACCATCTTTCAACTTCAACTTTCAAGCTTTAGTGACGGATCAAACTGGGGACCCATTGGCACTTATCTTGCGGCTCCGTTAAAAACGATGGACCTGTAAACCAGATAGATTCTATCGCTTCCCTAACGTCTCCACATCATTATAAAATATGTTCCGGGTTCTGTTTAGTTGGTACATACTGCCACGTGCTATCCTCTGACTGAATCTCAACAACTCTATTAGATACGAACGTTGACAACGACGATGGATGGGAACGAATCCAATGAAGTTGTCTTCATTAATTGTCTTCATTGAGATTCCACTTCTGAATCTGACCAATATACACTTCGTTCGATCGGTGCTTTAATAAGAGTCTTTATTTGAGCGGCACAAAACTCAAGACGGGGGAGCGTCTTTTTCTTGAGCGGCGCTACTTTGGACTTTGCAGTCAACAACGAGACTTTAATACTTTCTGCAGTTTTAGACGCAGAATATAGACGCAGGCTTTATAGGCTCTCATCGATGCGTAAGAAAAGGCATGAATTTGAATTGGTGACTCGCACATCACAAATCTCGGTATTGAGATATCTTCTAACTGTGACAAGACAAGCTGAATTTTGTTCCACGCTGTTTCCAAATGCATTGGAATCTACTCATCCCAATCTAGCTAATTAGGCCAAAGTTCCTGCAACAGGATCTTTCCTTTAATACGGATTAGGCTTAATAAGCCGAGAGGGTCGAATAGCTTTGATGTCACCTAAAGAATGTTCCGCTTGATCGCCCTTTGACCTATGACTGAAGTATTGATTTCAAATTTAAATACGTCATCGTTAGGGACCCAAGCGATTCCTAATGCTTTTGTCAGTGGTGAGTCCGAAAGTGTTATTGGCTTAACGGTGCTCTCCGATGTAGTAACTTCAGGAAAGTTTGAAAACCACTTACTCAATTCGATCCCAGCGTTTTGACACAACCAGCACCAGTTAACATGTCGTCGACGTAAAAGTCAGACCCTATAACTTTAGCAGCTCGAGGAACTGTATTTTTCGCGGATTCACTTAATCTCTTCTCTTCTCTTCATCTTTTACAGTGTTGCTTCTATCGTCGCTCAGTAGAGATTTTTACCCATTTAAACACTTTTGTTACTTTGTTTTTTAAGCACGTTAAGCAAACGAAATAAAATAGGCAATTTTCGAACATTTTGCGATAAGCGATCTGCAGATTGCACTCACAAAACATTTTAAAATCGGCTTTTTTCGGATACATAATTTAGAGCCCTCCTAACTTTGCTTGCTGGGTGGCCACCCCAAGGGCCGGACCTGGGAAAAATTCGGCTTCCGAATATCTCAGTGTAAATGAGCAATTGTCCGATATGACCCACCAGACCCAATAATTCAAACCCCCTTAAGAGTCACCGAACAGGGTAATAAACCGTCCGGACCCCCGGTACGAACTGTTGCTGCAGTATTAATTACGGCGGCACAAAAACCCTTGCAGGTGATCCCACCATCGAAATTGTTTTCCTGCTTGCCCCTGATACTTCGGAGATTGATATCTCGGCTTACATCAAAGCCAAAATAAAAGCCGACATAAAGGTGGCAGAGATTACCACATTTAAATACCCTTACACCAGGCACACGTCATCTGCCAACTTTTGGCAAGAAAACATTTTCGTCCAGGAAAATCAGCCAAGTACGGTAAAAAAAAATGGTGAGAGTGAAACTATCACATTTTAGAGCCACTGACCAACCTTCCACCTCATCTTCCTCACCTTCAAAGAACTAATTTTTTAAGTTAGAATGATTTTTTAACTAGCACTTACCAGCAGAATACTAGAGGGTTACGTAGTAAACTACCCAAACTGTATTCTGATAGTTCTTCTTTTGCATCTCACACTATAGTCTTTACAGAAACTTGGTTAAAGCCGGAGATCTTAAGCTCCGAAGTTTTTCCAAGTAAATACACCACTTTTAGACGTGATAGAACACTGCGAAGGAGAGGAGGAGTGTTAATTTCTGTAGACTCCAAATTCGCTTCTGAAGAGGTACAATCACAAGAGTTTAGTGAGATAGAATTTGCATTCAAATCACTTTGTCCGGTCAATCTTTATACATTATACATGTCACATGTTATACATGTTACAAGTTATACATGTCACTCGGGCAAATTAACCACGTTATAAATTCTTTAGGTCGGCTGTTTGACTTATGTTTCGTTTCTGATCCTGATCGAATTACTCTTTCCAGAACTTTGCTCCTTTCTAACCCTGAGGATCTATATCATCCCACTCTTGAGGTTTTAATCGAAAGCAATACTTTAATTGATCTTAAGTCTACACCTACATCTCATAAATTTCGTTTCTTCCGTAAGGCTGATTTAATAAAACTAACTAAATTACTTTTGGAATTTGATTGGTCCGATCTACTGGCATGCGATGATATAAACATTGCCTTACACTGATTTCCGCTTCAACTAATCCGCGTTTCTATACAAAGCACCTACTAAATTTAAAGAACGTCATGAAATGACTTTTGAATAAACATAAATTTTCTGCCTTTACAGTTAGTTACCCAAGATACTTAGTAGTTCGGTCTAATTTCACCGTGCATAACGCCGAATTTTATAGGAGTTATATTCACCGCTGCCGGATTCAAATTACTCTGGACCCGAAGCAGTTCTGTAACTTTGTAAACACTAAGCGCAAACATGTATCTTTTTCTCCTCTGCTTACTTTTGAGAACTCATATGCGTACTGTTCGTCCGTAGAGGGATTGCAGCCACTATCGTCGAACTTAAACTCACGGGCGTAACGGTAGGTCCCGGAGTCGTAGTCAAAACATTATAGAAGGTCTGACTGAATCACCTGTACAAGGGTCTGCTCGGGCTGAACAGTCGCTTGCTGTGATCAGGATGAGGTCGCTAGGGTGTAGCGATGAGCTGAGGTCCAGTTGGTTGTCTGCAGCTGCGGTGTTGGTATGTTGGATAGTAGTCCCTCCTGCAGTTGATAGCAACACGCGGAGGCTACGTAGCGTATTGGTCCTACTGACGGTCCGTTTCACGGGAGCAACACTCAGAGGTATTACGTATTGTTGAGAAGATCTCCGGCGGTCCTTGGGTCTGGAACAGCACACGGAGGCTACGTAACACTCAGAGGCGCTACGTAGGGGTGAGAGGATTTCCGGCGGTCCTTGGGTCTGGAGCAACACACAGAGGCGCTACGTAGGAGTGATTCCTACTTGTGGTCCGTTTCATGGGAGCAACACTCGAAGTAGGTTCGAATTTTTGAGTACCGCACTTGGCACTGAGTAACTAGAAGATTAACTCTAGTTTCGCAACTATCTTTATTCTCAAAACACAAATCTTATATATGATGCTACAGAACCTTACGATGCTAAATATATATACTTATATACAATGCTAACATAGATATTACGTGACCGTTGAGGGAGGTCAAAGTTATGGACGTGCCCCCCATCAAGGTTAGTGAAGTGTCACCTACCTCTGAGTCTACTGACTCAGGTTGCTTAATCGTTGTATTTCTCACTTCTGCTGGTTCTTGTTCGACCTGATCAGTATTTCTGACATTGCTGCAGCTGGGTTACTCGGTCAGTTTTTAGGCAATTCAACTATGCTGAACAATTACCAATTGCTTATTGCTAACTATAACTATAGGTTAGTAGGTCTTGGCATTAGTTGCCAACATTCTCCCCCCCATTGAGGGACTCAATCCAATGTGAATGTCCGTTGTTGTTGGACCATTTTAGTGATCCATTGTGTGCCTTCGCATCTTGTGTACCTAGTACCTTCGCAAATTTTGCGACTCTTAAACTAATAACCTAATCTAATATTAATATCAAAAAAAATAATCAAATCATGTGGGAGCGACCTCCAACACTTGTCAGATACCAATCCGGCCTGTTGTCTACTTGGTGTAGTTGCGCGCCCGCGTAACCATTCTCCTTGGGTATCTCACGTAGTGCCAGGCGCTTCTTGTGGTTGGTCAATGCGCATACAGGACTCTCGGTTCTTTCTTGGCCTTGCTTCTCGGTCTCTTTTGGAGATGCCTGTTACCCATGCCGGGGGATGTGTCTCCCTCTTACACAGTTTAGAGTTAGCGGTGACATGAACTCCTTGAATTACCTTGTTTACTGGCACTTGCACAGTGTGCTCTTCAGTCGTGATTTGACAAACTTGGGCTTGAGGTTCAATGTCCTTCTGAAGCTCGTCTTATTGATCCGCCATCGGTGGGGACCTCCCTAATCTTCCAGGTTTTACTATTTGCTCTTTGTCGATGCATGCACTGTACCTTCGGTCGGATGCGTCGATTTCACCGATACCCTTTCGTGGCTTGCTAGCTCCCGGTCCCCCAGCCGCGTGATTAAGGACGACTTGGTCTGCCTTAGGACCCGGTACTGATTCCGGTCGCACTGGCCCCATCACAATCCATCCTAGCGCGGTAAATTTTAGTACTGGCTGTCCTTTTCCCAACTGCACTTGTTGTGGCCTCATAAGCTGGCAGAAGTATTCGGTGCCTAACAATATGTCAATCTTTTGAGGCTGTGTAAATTCAGCATCGGCTAAGCGCAACTGAGGTGGAATATTTCTAGGTGCCTGAATAGGGTGGGATGGTTGATTGGGCATTATTTCCGATAGAACGACTACATTGATTTTTTTTGGAAATCAGTGGTTAATGATGATAGGGTCAACACAGCCTTTTTTCGTGATCTTTTAGTTGTCCCTCCCAGGGCAGCGATTTTCAGGGTTGATGGCTCCAATTGGAGTCCCAGTGTGTCAGCCATTCTTCTGGAAATTATATTGACCTGTGATCCAGAATCTAGAAGAGTGCGGCATTGCTGAAGGGGTCCATGTATTGCCACTTACGCGGTTGGTAACAGAACAGCAGGTTCATGTGTAACAGGAACTGTGGCTGACCACATCACTGGTGATGAGCTGGATTGACGTGGAGCGGTAGACGTATTTTTCCGGATTGTTACATGACTGGTTGCCTGACGCTCAAGGTGTTCTAACATCAGCTTCAGGGATTGTCGAGTGGTTGGATTGGCGATGGCTGGTTCTAGAGATGACAGCGTGTGTGGGTCTAATCTTTCCTCAATGATGTGTATCAAGATTGGATCCCATTCGGTTGTTGAAACATTGAGGGTGTTGAGGGCGGTGATTGTTCTGAGCACCGTATCATGTAGGCTGCGTAACTGCTCCGCTGACCCATTTGTCTTGGGATGTGCAAATAAAGTTGCAAGTATAGATTTAACTTTAATTCATTCATTTTGATATCGTGTTTTTAACCTCTGCCAGGCATCCTTGTAGTTGGGATGCCCCCCAAGTGTTGAGGAGATTAGGTTCTTGGCTTCTCCGGTGACATGATTTTTCAAGTGCCGAAATTTTACAGTCTCGCTATAATCTTGACTGTCGACTAGTTCTGTGAACATGTCGTGGAACCGGGGCTATTGCAGATAGTCGCCGTCAAATTTTGGAATATCTACTGGTGGCATCACGAACGTCGGTGTGGCAGTGGTTTTTTGAGATGGTACTGCCTTTGATGGTGATTCTTCGCTTAGAAATGAAAAATATTCCGCTCGCACGACCTGGAATCGATCGCTCGTTTGTCCATCTGTAGTAATTTTTGGATCCAAATCAATAAGGTCATGATGGCCGTCCACAATCTCCTTCCATAACTCTTTCATAAATTGCCTGGTGTAAAAAGATACTTCCTTTCCTTCAATGCGATTACATAGGAAGTCTTCAAGATCATCTAAGCGGCCTTCATGTCTTCGATTTAATAATGCGATTTGAGGGTCTTCAGTACTTCCTGATCCGCTCTCCCGCGGATGTAATATAGCTTCATATTTTCTGAGAAGATCTGTGAGTGCCTTGGCCTTTAAAAAGTATTCATTGTCTGGGCTGAGTGCCAGCTCATGGAGCTTGGCATCATTTTTTTGAAATTGATTCCACACGTGGGTGAGTTGTTTTAGTCGCTCATCGAAGTACCCTTCTCTGAGTCGTCGTTCTGCTGAATCTTTTGTAAAGTTGCTTATCAGTCTTTGGATAGCTGTATTGCTTTCAATTTGCTCATCAATGAGCATCTGTATTACAGGGTCTGATTCGGATCCCATGGTTGAGGTTTGTGTTTATTGATAATTTTTAACGTTGAATGGCCTTGCGGCCTGTGTTCAAGTTGTGATCCAATAGAAAAAGGATCACCAAAATGTTCGTCCGTAGAGCGATTGGGGCCACTATCGTCGAACTTGAACTCACGGGCGTAACGGTAGGTCCCGGAGTCGTAGTCAAAACATTATAGAAGGTCTGACTGAATCACCTGTACAAGGGTCTGCTCGGGCTGAACAGTCACTTGCTGTGATCAGGATGAGGTCGCTACGGTGTAGCGATGAGCTGAGGTCCAGTTGGTTGTTTGCAGCTGTGGTGGTGGTCTGTTGGATAGTAGTCCCTCCTGCAGTTGATAGCAACACGCGGAGGCTACGTAGCGTATTGGTCCTACTGACGGTCCGTATCACGGGAGCAACACTCAGAGGTATTACGTATTGTTGAGAAGATTTCCGGCGGTCCTTGGGTCTGGAACAGCACACGGAGGCTACGTAACACTCAGAGGCGCTACGTAGGAGTGAGAGGATTTCCGGCGGTCCTTGAGGTTGGAGCAATACACGGAAGCTACGTAACGGATTGGTCCTACTGACGGTCCGTTTCACGGGAGCAACACTCAGAGGCGCTACGTAGGGGCGAGATACCTACTTGTGGTCCGTTTCATGGGAGCAACACTCGAAGTAGGTTCGAAGTTTTATGTACCGCACTTGGCACTGAGTAACTAGAAGATTAACTCTAGTTTCGCAACTATCTTTATTCTCAAAACACATATCTTATATATGATGCTACAGAACCTTACGATGCTAAATATATATACTTATATAGGATGCTAACATAGATATTACGTGCCCGTTGAGGGAGCTCAAAGTTACGGACGTGCCCCCTATCAAGGTTAGTGAAGTGTCACCTACCTCTGAGTCTGCTGACTCAGGTTGCTTAATCGTTGTATTTCTCACATCTGCTGGTTCTTGTTCGACCTGATCAGTATTGCTGACATTTCTGCATCAGGTTTCATCGGGCGCCGTTGTAGCTGGGTTACTCGGTCAGTTTTAAAGCAATTCAACTATGCTGAACAATTACCAATTGCTTATTGCTAACTATAATTATAGATTAGTAGGTCTTGGCATTAGTTGCCAACACGTACACCGATCAGGCAATGGACGATCTCTTTGCACAGTTTTTTAAACAACGTTTTCACCTAGCATCATTCCATCTCAGCCTTACACTTATAAGATCCAATCCGCCAAGCTTATATTTTGCCCATCTTTTGATCAAAGTGGTGTGTTATCGGATCTTCTTAAGGTCAATCCCGTGTATTCACCAAGCCCCGATGGAACACCAGGCTGTGTTCTGAAGAACTGCGCCGAGGCACTATGCAAACCACTCCTTAAACTCTTTAATCTATCGCTGGAGACTTCGATCTTTCCCCTCATGAAGAAGGAATCATACATTATTCCTCTGCATAAAAAAGGATAAAGTATCCGACGCTGCCAATTATAGAGGCATGTCTAAATTGTCAGCCATTCCAAAGATTTAAAAAAAAATATCACTCCACATTTGCAAAACCTATGTAGCTCTTACCTGGAAGAACCCAACGTCTATTCTTTAAAGATTTTACCTCGCGCTTAGTCCGCGTCACATCTGGGGTGCCCCAAGGAAGCCATCTTGGACCATTACTTTTTACATGATTTATTAACGACTTGCCCCTTGCCTTAACTGATTCACTTGCACTTATGTACGCTGATGACGTTAAGCTTTGCTTTAGAATAGACTCACCAGCGCCCAATCTAGACTTCAATCCAATTTGGATAAATTTCAAAATTGGTGTTTCGCAAATAAGCTTAACCTGAATGGATCATTAATAGAGCATCGATCAAAGCTGGAATGGATAATTTTATCGATGTAGTCCGCACCAGGCTACGTACTTTCTCTATGGGAATGCCTTAGAACGATTAACTCAGGTTATCGTTCTGAGTGCACTATTAGATTTGAAACTTAAATTTACCGACCATATATCCACCATGGTTAATAAAGCTATGGGTGTGCTTGGTTTTTCTAATAGATGGTCAAAAGTATTTAATGACCTGTACATAACAAAAACTTTAAATACATCATTGGTCCGTCCGATTCTTGAGTATGGATCGTGTGTCTCGAGTCCTCAATACGGAGTACACCAAGATCAGATAGAATCTGTACAAAAAAATTAAGGCTTTAGGGGACTTAATTGGGATGCAAGTCTTCATCCTCCCTCCTATCATTGTAGACCTTTATTAATAAACTTATTTTATTAATATTAATAAAAAAACTTATGCGATTTGTTCTGCCAACTTTTGGCCAGCGAACATTTTCGTCCATGAACATCAGCCAAGTACGGTGAAGAAAAAAATTACCAAGCCTGTGGGAGTGAAACTACCACATGTTAGAGCCACTGACCAACCTTCCACCTCACCTTCCTCACTTTCAAAAAACTAATTTTTTCACTAACACTTACCAGCAGAATACTAGAGGGTTACGTAGTAAAATACCCAAACTGTATATATAACTCTTCCTTTGCATCTCACATTATATGTGAGATCTTAAGCTCCGAAGTTTTTCCAGTACATCACTTTTAGACGTGATAGAACACTGCTGTAGACTCCAAATTCTCTTTTGAAGAGGTTAGGTTAAGTTAGGTTAGACGGATGGCGTTCACCTCCTGATGGAGGCAACCGCCACACTTAGACCGTATTCGGTCCCTTGTGATACCGTGATCTGAATCTAAAAATCCCTTTTCACGCAGAAGGTCTTATGGTCTAGCAGTTCCCCCACCCTAAGGCTTTGGTGAACCTTTCTATCCTGTTCGGGTCTATTTCTGACATCGCTGAGATGCTGTTAAGGAACCTGTCGCCTAGGTGATTAAGTCTGAGATACTGCAGCGCTGGGCAGTGGCAGAGAAGGTGCTCGACGATTTCTTCCTCTTCTTCGTCCCTGCAGCTGCGGCAGTAGTCGTTGTGGAGTGAAGTCATTCGCCTGGCATGTGTTCCCACTAGCCAGTGCCCCGTGATGACTCTTATTGCCGTGCCAATGCGGGTTTTGTCCATCCTAAGTAGTTGGGATGTTCTTTTTGTAGAGATTTTGGGCCAGAGTTGGCGGACCAACCGGCAGTTTGGGACGATTTCCTAGCTAAGCTGGTTCTTTTCCTTATTGGCTTCCCTAAGTTGGAGCTTGCATGAGGCTAGTGGTACACCGGTATGTCACACTGGTTAGCCATCTCGTTGAGAGATGATCTGCAGTCTGAGACTGTTTTAGAATTGCTTGTGACTGAGCTGATCGATTTTATAGCCGCTTTGCCAATACTTTCGCTTTTTCTATTCCAGCTCTTCCGGGATTGGAAAGCTAAGTATGACATTCAGGGCTTCGTTTGGGGTGGATCGTAGTACACCGCTGATGCAAAGTGCTGGTGATCGCTGGATTTTTTCCAGCTTTTTAAATATGTTTTTCTTTTTGAGGGCTGGCTACCATACCAGTACTCCGTATAGTCCAGCTTATCCAGCTTACAATGTTAGGGGACATGCCCCTCTTGTTTCCTATGGCTTTTATGCAGGTAAAGAGGGCTGTCAAAGAGCAGCCTTTTTTGACCTTTCTTCAACGTTAGAGTTCCAGTTTAGCTTCCTATCCAAAATTACCTCATGTATTTGGCGCTATTGCTGAAGGAGAGCCTTTGGTTGGGAGGGGTGGGAGTTTGAATTTCCTGCTGAAGAGGACTAACTCCGTTTTCTGCGCATTTACTCCTAGGCCATTACTGCTTGTCCATTCGGCTAGGGTTTGCAATTTCTCGCTCATGAGATCGCTGAGCGTTTGAGGGTATTTACCTGTAAACAAGATCCTGCAGAGTTTATCTTAGGTGTAGTCCTCGCATCTTAAGCAGGAAGGATGATAGACTTATTGGTCTTAAATCTTTTGGGGTCGTATGCGATGGCTTACCCGCTTTGGGTATGAAGACTATTCGCGATTAAAGCCACTTTTGCGGAATTTCGCCTAGCGTAAGGGATCTATTAAAGATATTTATGAGCCAGTTGTTGGCAATGTCTCCTGCTTGTTGGATATGAGCCGGTATTATCTCGTCAGGACCGGCTGATTTATAGGAGTTGAAATTGTGAATTGCCCAGTGTATTGTTTTCTGGTCAATATCAAGTTTGAAGTTTGTAGGAGTGAAATTTCTGTTTGTCGGCCCGGCTGGTTCCGGGGTACAGCCTGAAAAATGGGTTTCTAGGAGTGCGGTTAGAGATTTCTCTCTTTTATTGGTCCAAGTTCCATCTTCTTTTTTAATATAGCCTAGAGTTGTGGCTGTTTGGGATAGAATTTTTCTAAGCATCGCAGCTTGGGTAGTGTTTTCGTTATCCGAGCAGAAGGAGTTCCATGAGGAGCGCTTCGCTTTACGGATGGCCTTTTTGTAGAAGGCCAAAGAGACCTTGTATTCGGTCCAGAGTGCCTCTTCGCTTCCGGCTTTGGCCCTAATGAACAGGGCTCTGCTTGCTTCTTGTAGGGTTGCTAGCTCCGTAGACCACCAGGGTGGCCTATTTCGCTTGTTCGGTTTAGTTTTTGGGCATGCTCTTCTTACAGGGCATTATTACAGGCTTGAGTGAAAACTTGCGCCAGAGTGTTTAGACTTTCCACGGTTTGAGGATAGTCAGGTGGCTGTGGTGCAATGGTGTTTGAAAGTATTTTGTGGTACTTGACCCAGTTGGTTTTTTTGAGATTTCGAAAAACCGCAGCTTTACTTTCAGTGTTAGCTACTAGTAGCTTGTACTCCCTGGTTGCTAGTCCAGAAACCCTACCTCCTACTATCCATGGCTCCTGGACTAGGACTATGTCGGCTCCATCCTCGGCCAGATGGAGCAGCTGAGGCTGCCTTACAATAGAGGAGGTTTATCTGCAGAATCCGTAAGGACATCTGCCAGGTTACCATCCAGGTTATGTATGGTTTGTCGGCCCTGCCATCTCCTCCACCTTCGCCACACGCCAGTCCGTCGTGGGAAGATGTGGGTTACACCGTTAGAGCATTATAAGGATCTGGCCCGGTTCCTATATGGAGGCCGGGATCCAGATCCTTGCTCTAGGTCTACTAGGGACGTCCCGCCAGCTCAGCGCAACAAGCTTGGCGCCCTCGTAGACCTCTTCAAGCTCCCCTACCGCAGCCTTATACAGCTCTGCTGACCTCTCATCGTCGCAGGCTATCACCTTTACACTGTCTTGGAACCACCCCAAGTCGTTGCAGGAGGAGGGGGGCCTGGTTCCTTGGCCAGGAGCTCGAAGCATTTAGCTACCAGGGCTGCTTCTACCCATCTCCACTTATCCCTAGGGTCTTTGCCATCGGGGTTACCCCTGTGGATAACCCCTAGCAGGATGCGGCTTTTCCGCAATCTCTGCGAAGGACCGCTTTGGCTGTGTGCGCAACCGCTTTGCCATTGGTCCTCCCGGCATATCTTGGGATGTGGTTTTGGCTCGGAGCTGGCGATGTCGGCGCCTTGCCATAATGTGGAAGGACTCCTTTGGCCCATTCCACCTTTTTGAGCCACTCTGCAGAAGTTTTTTCCGACTTGGCTCTGCCGTGGCTACGCAGAATCTGCCCTGCCGTTTTTTTCTTGGCGTAGGTGTGCCTGATATGACCCAGTTTGCTGGCCGCTTCATGTTCGCTGCTCTTTACCGTACCTGTAGGAGGCATCATACAGGGCTTACCTTTGGCCACCACGATTTTGCCACCACTGCCAAGCTTGCTTCGGACGGGAGGGCTCACTCGCCATCTGCACCGTCGTCGATTTTTGGCCAGACTCACTCGTCGTTGCCAGTGTTGCGAGTTTTTTGGAAGATCCCTACTCCTTGTTTATTTTTTTGTTATTTAAATTCTTCGTAATCTGAGAACTCGTAAACGAGTTGCGGAGAAGGGTCCACCCGGGCGGAGATCTGCGACGCCCGGGTAAGGCTTCTTAGAACAGGGGGTCGCCAGGTACCCTGAGCCCTCCGTTTGAGACTGGGCACAGTTTATATACCGGGCCCCCAGCCAGGCTGACTCTCGGCATGGGTCGAGTGACACCTAACTCCGGCCCGGTGTGAGGGAAAGGTTTTGGGAAAGGAGGTGGGTAGGTATAATATGTAGGAAAAGGGAAATGAGTGAGGCTAATTTTTAGAGGCGGCAACACAAGCGCATCGTCGGCACCGCTAACGGCACGGATTCCCGATACACAAAGCACACAACTAGTACATGAAAAATAAACTCATCAACTCCAAAACCTATTACTAATAAATACATAAATACCGCGGGGTAGCTCTCCTACTCCACAACTCCTTGCAACAACAACAAACCCAAGCCTGCTATATAAGCTTTGACTCAATCGCGGTAAAAGTACAATCTAAAATAAAATTCATAATAATTTCCAGTTATATACCTCCCAACAAAGCATTCAGTCTACAAGAACTAGAAGACACCTACAACTATATTAACACCCCTCTCATAATAACAGCTGGCAAAAAAGTTGGGGATCGCAAAATAATAACTCACGCGGAAACTTATTGTTTAAATTTATAAACCAATCCTTGCTAACCACACTTAATAATGACTCTCCCACCCATTTAACTTCGCACCACACCTTTACACATATTGACCTCTCTTTAGTTTCCTCTGATCTATACCTATACTCTAACTGGACAATTGACAATCACATCTCAGGTAGTGACCCCTTTCCTATCTTCATTCAACCAAAGTTCAATATTGATAAAGATAACTGGTTTCTCAATCAAAAATTAAATTAACAATTTTCAGACGACATACTACTTAGCAAAAAAATAAACTAAGAAACATCCCATCGTACCATCATAAGACACAGCGTTCATTTATTCATACCACAATATAACCAAAGCTTATCCAAACAGATTTCCTAGTGGCACACCGATCTAGAAATACTGAAAACCAATAAAAAATTAGCCTGGAAAAACATGTGTCATACACGCCAAGACAGGTGGCAAGAGGGGGCAGCAGCGGGGAAAGGGGTAGCGCGGCCGTGCGCGCAAGCAGGAGAAAGCGGAGACAACGTGGAACGTATCGGTTCCGGACGGTCCATTGCGGCGGCGTTCGGAGGGAGCACTAATAAGCGGAGACAGCGTGGAATGTAACGGCCCACGGAAGCAGGGGCTGTTTAGAAAGTGCAGAAAGGGAGAAATGCGTTTGGAACGGCCAAGGGGGAAGGGCGGGGGGAGCATCTAGAAGAAGACCGATGCCCTGAATAATAACAATGCGAGTCGGTGGTCCAAGGGAGGAAAAGGGGGTGAGAAAGGGAGCCAATAGGGATGCGACTCCTTGGAAATGAGGATTAACGGCGAGACTAGAAACCAGAAAGATTAACGGCAGGAAGCGAGAGTTACAAGGATTAACGGGCGCCTCTGGCGCTATATAAGGAGGGCCACTGGAGCAACTCGTGACGGAGTCTTCTATGGAAGCTGGAAGTGTTGAGTTGAAGAACCCTTGGATAAGTCCGACATTCAAGCAGGAAAGTTTCCTTGGATGTATTAGGAGTATAGGCTGAAGGATCCCCCGTGAGAAAGTCCGACCGTCTCAAGTGCGGGGAACGAAGGCCCTTCGTGCCCTGATCCAGCTGCCTGGCTCCAAGAAAGCGGATCCTGCCCGGCGTATGCCTGGTAAGTGCCCATTGATGACCAACACGGATTAGGTGCCAGACACCAAGACCACACATCCTGCCCGGCGAGAGCTAGGGGGGTGTGTATATTGGCACCAACCCGGAACGGTGACCGGGGAACGACGGGAGGACGAGTGTCCTCCCGACTGGAGAGGCAGCGAGGATCCACCGGAGGTGTCAAAGCCGGTGAGATCCACCATTGCAATAAATTTGCAAACTAAAAAGAATAAACAAGGTGTTACCGAAAGGAAGCAATTCGGTGTTATTTCAGGTCTTGCGCAATCACGTCGGATATATACATTTGGAGGAACGAGCAACAAAACTCTGTGAGCTGGCAGCGGCAATTTGGTGCGAGCTTGAACAACAACAAAAACAGTTCGTTACACGTAATACATAAAAGCCAACGCAATTCCTAAACGAGAAATAAAAACAAAATAAATAATTAAAATAAAACAAAATAAACGCAAAGTCCTGTACGTATTTACCTCTGACATAAACTCACAAGGCCCAATTCCAACAATATTGAACAAAAAATGTATCGATTCTGTGGCCTCAAAACTAACATCCAGATCCATTTATTTATTTACCCTAGTAACACATCTGATACCCATATAAACAAATATGACATATCCTAAACCGAAAACCGCTGATCAACTCTTTAAGTCCATTTTTAGCACGACAACCGTCACAGCAAAAGTGGAGACCAGAGCTACGTGAAGCGGCATCCGAAACTGAGGCCGTGAGGCAGCTGTTGATGGTATGCTGGGATGAGGAGATTTTCTTAACTTAGACTTAATCGCACAGACAAGTTTTAATTCCATGATTATTGAATATTAATTTATTGATATTTTTATACCCTTGCAGAGGGTATTATAATTTTGGTCAAAAGTGTGCAACGCAGTGAAGGAATCATCTCCAACACTATAAAGTATGACCTCTTGAGTCGATATAAGGATGTCCGTCTGTCCGTTTGTCTGTCTGTTTCTACGCAAACTAGTCTCTCAGTTTTAAAGCTATCGACTTCAAACTTTGCACACATCCTTCTTTCCTTTGCAGGCAGTATATAAGTCGGAACGGGATCGGCCAACTATATCCTATAGCTGCCATATAACTGATTGATCGGAAATGCCATAACTTTGTTGTTTTTAAAGATAGTTTTTAAAGAATCGATCTGCTAAATTTCATATGGATCGGCCGACTATATAAGTACCGATAGATATCTAATAATATAAGCTGCCACATATCTGCTTTAGCTTTCCATTCTTGTTTTTGTTTATTATTGACGTACCTTGAACCACTATACCTGGGAAACAAAATAGGGAGATTAAAAAGAACGATTAGTGTGGGTTAGTACTGCATAGAATAGAGATAAGGATTTCTATTGAGCGACAATAGACGCAACACCGTAAAAGATGAAGAAGCAGAGCCGAGCTATGCTTCGAAGAAAATATATATAATTATGATTTTACCTCCAAATATACCACTGCACACGCGCAGCGATACGGATATTTGAAATGTGAAAATTCGTTTATAAACATAAATAAACACCGGATTGTTTAAAGTTATCAAATAAAGGATTTAATAAAAAAAAAATTTTAATTTAATTAAAAAACACTTCCGTTCGCTTTAAGATAAAGAGAGGAAGTGTCCACTTATAATATCCAATCAACCAACTTTATATTTTTCACATCTTTATATCTTTTAACATTAAAGCCGTGTTTTTGCCAGGCCCCGACGGAGTATAAGGTTGTGTTCTAAAGAACTGCGTCGACACATTTTGCAAACCTCTTCTTAATCTATCTCTAGAAACTTTGATTTTTCCCTTTACTCTTTACTTTTTTTTACTAAACCTTTTTTTTTTAATTCAAACAGAATTTTATATTACAAGATAGAGCTGTCGCAGTTGTTACACCAGATGAAAATTGACTTTTAATTAATCTCAGGCTACAATAATAAGATTCAACACAAAATGAGGTAAGACCTCACCAGCCGCTGTCTACTGCCCTCCACGATTTGCCTTCACCAAAAACTAATTTATGCACTTCCTTATCTCACTGAGATATCGGTTTTTAATTTCTGATTTCCCATTCAGTCTGATTGTACCAACACGACCCCTTTAGGGTATTATGTTCGGACTACAATGGTCTCTACCTAATCTTGTCGCTTTACTCTACGTATATCCTTAAATATTCTCTTCTTAACGCATTATCTGAGCAACACTCAGTGTTGTCTGAACAAATACAAAGCGTTTTTTTTATTTTGTAGAGGTGAAAAGGGGCGTGGCACAATTTGACATAAACAAACAAATTTTGACCCAAACTTTGTCTGCGTGGGTGTCATAGGAGTCTATGTGCCAAATCTTATAGTGTCTGAGATACACGCATTCATAGATATTTTCAAGATTTTTCTTAAATTTGTTGAATTTTCATTTTATGAGTTATATTTTAGTATAAAATATTATTTTTTGATACAAAAAAAGTATGATTATTTATAAAAAAATTTAAATTTAAATTTTTTGGATGAAAATGTCGCAAAATGAATCAATTTAGTCAGTCATGCCGTCCGGTAGGGTCACTGAGCGCGCAAAATTTTATTTCACATTTTCATGGAAAACCCCGCCGAAGCCAACTTTGTAATTTTAATGAAATATAAATTATCTTATTAAGTTGGTTGAAATTCGACAAGCAATTTGGGACAATACTAGAAACATTTTGATGCTAATTTCACAAGAAATAGGGGACGATATTGCGATATTTTCCTCTATAATTTCCATAAATAAACCTGAGATAAAGATATTATTTTTAAATTGCTTCCCACAATTTTTCTATACATAATTTTCATCAAAAGGTTTTTTATCCCACAAATCTATACCACTGTTTTTGACCTTCTTTCATCTCATATTTTCAAATTAGAAGAAAAATTGCGCATCACTGACAAAAATATTAAGGTGAATTTAGATATGTGACATAAACGATAGATATATAAGAAAGTACTTCTCCTGTAGTGAATTTTTCCGGAGAGTTGGACGCTCCCTTAAAAGTAAGTTACATGTGTAGTTTCTATACATCTTTTATTTTTAATGAAAAATAAAGACTTAAAAAAGAAATAAAGGTTCAAAAGAAGGAATATTTACAAAGTTAACAATGACGTCATTAAGTCATAAAATATACATACATATAGATGTATGATGTCAGATCAACCCAGACACATTAAGTCAATTTTTGTGTATTAGATGACCTAAAAATCATAAATGCGTGAAAATTTAAAAACAAAAATAAATTCACTGAACTAAAACCTATTCTTATTTTGTAGTTTTTAAACCTTCATAATGACTCTTGGTGAGTTAAAAGTCGAGAAGACAGTACAAAAAAAAGATAAAAATATTACTCACGAAAGAATTATTATACCCCTAAATAATGCAGTGCCAGGGGATAAAATGAATGGAAATAAAATGTATGAGAAACAGGTAAGATACATTTAAAGACAACATTAACAATTAAAGAAAATTCACACATTCATTGGGATATATGCATGTATATTTATATGGAAGTAACATAAACAAAAAAACAATATATGTACGTAGCTACTGGATATGTAACCAGCAGTACCAGCCACCCATGAAACACTCATGAATCACCCGTGCGTCCCACTGATCCCCCATGAATCCGGCCTGATATGTAGAACAACCCAGTCGGAAATAACGGTCGCCTTCTCGTCGAAAGCGTGCTTAATTCGCGGTCGACGCTGCCTCCCAACATAGGAAAACCATCATTCCAAATTACATTAGCGTGGCCGGGAAATTCAGCACGTTCGTACAATAGCAGTCGCCTCGCGGTAGAAAAAGGTAGATCCAGGATGCATACTGTAAGCAGCTTTGCTCTAGAAAAAGCGACCGAAAAGCGACAAGGGAAATTTTTATGAAAGAAACAATTTTTTTGCTCTACTTTTTATTAGTCAATCAATAAAAATTAAACAATAACATTTTTATTTTAAAATAAAATTTAATAAAGATATTTAACTAAAACTGAAAAGATAAAAAGGGATTCAATTTAAGCTGAAAATAAATAATATAAATAAAAATATTAATGAAAAAAATAAATATAACATTCAAATAGGGCTTTTAAAATAAAAAATTATTAATAGCATCAAAACCCGCAATAAATTCGATCAGTTGTAGCCTCCTCCTCTGGCCGCCAGGAAACGCATGCTGCCGAAGCTGAATTCCTTCAAGACGTTGAAGTTCCTACTTCTGCCAGAACTGAAAATATGTTCCATAATAACATTACTTAAATGATCATTTTAAAATAATTAAAATAGGAATAATTCAACGAACACAACAATAAACTTACCATTTCACAATAATAAACAAATACGACGCACTATATCAACTCAGTGTGACCGTTTCGACTATTTTAACACATACTCGATTCACACAAATTACGCGGGATTTTCTGCTGCTCTAAGCCAATGTAAAAACACTAATTTTTTATGAAAATAATATTGTTCATTTAATAATGAGCTATTATTTGATATTAGTATCTCATTACAACTTTTAATGACTATAAGTTGTAAAATTAAGATAAAAAATACTTTGAATTAAAATGATAATTTTTTTCTAAGATAAAAGTCCCACGTAAAAATTTTTCTAAGTCCCAAGCGAGATGAAAATTTTCTAAGTCCCCTTTTTTCAGAGCAATTGCTTTGAAAAGGGAACAAATTTCCTCGATGTCTGCATGTAAGCGGAAAACGGGTAGAAAAATCGCGCGCCAGGCGACTGCAGAATGCTGCTTGCGCCGAAAAGTCCAACTGGGAAGCTGCCATGAATTTTTTACTGAGATTTGTAAAAATGTCCTCTCAGCCATGAATTCGATATTTAGGCATGAATCAGCCCGTAATCCGCCCTGATTTCGAATTCGGATTCAGGAGTGAAAATTATCTCAATCTGATTCAGACCGGAATTTCAGGGCTGAATCCGCCCTGAAACGGAAGCATGAATCCCGGCTGAAAACGTTGAATAAATCAGGGCTCATTCATGGGCCAAAATCAAAGGAAAAAATTTTTGTAACCGACCAACACCACCTTCCCAATTTGATTATTATTTTTAATGAATTCCTTAACAGTTGATGTTATTTTTTTTAAACATTTTTAAACTAATTTTAAATTTTAAGTAACATTATAAATATTTAAAACTACATGTAGGAATTACTTATTAGTTACTAATTACTTAAAAGTAAACAAAAATAAACTCATAATACAGCTTTCTCTGCAGGGAATCGAGCCCACGACCTTAAGATTAACATGCAGACATTTTAAGCATTGAACCATGGGGTTAAAGTTTTTCTCGAAAAATATTTAGAATGACCAGAAAATGTTGGTGATGAATAACCAATATTGAATTTGCATAATTTCGAACATTAGCAGTAGCCGAGGGTCGGCAGAACTACTTCGCCCACTTTATTTTGAAGTTTTAACGGCTAATCTTATTTAATTGTTTTTGCTTTTCGAACGAAATTTAATTTCAGTACTTCAGGGGAATTTTAGTACTGCAGTGTTGTATACAATACATTAATAATAGTGTATATACATTAGTGTGTGCGTACAAGTAAATTACCAAACAAGGCTAAAATCTTCAGAAAAAATATTTTAGAGTAGAATAGAGTAGAGTTTTAGTTTTAGAGTAGAATTTTTGAACAGTTTCTTTCGTTACTTTATTTACAAACTATTTTATTTGGTTAGATCCCAGTAAAATTGATATTTCTGCAACCATATTTTGGTTTTATTTTTTGGCAAGCTTTCTTTGATTTTTTATATCCTTGCAGAGGGTATTATAATTTGGTCAAAAGTGTGCAACGCAGTGAAGGAGACAGAAGGAGTTGCAAGTTTGCAAGTTGCAAGTATGGATCGGCCACTCGCTCTTCTTTTAGCAGACTTATTCGATCTGCCAAATTTCATACTATAAAATTTTTCATACTAAAAATTTCATACTTCGACTATATCCCATAGCTGCCATATAACTGATTGATCGGAAATGCCATATCTCTGTTGTTTTTTAAGTTAGAAGACTGGGACTTTGTATGGACTCTACTTTCGACAAACTAATTTGATCTGCCGAGTTTTATAAGGATAGGCCGACTATATAAGATCCGATATATATATAATAATATAAGCAGCCACTTAACTGCAAGAGTATTTCCAGTTCGCCTCCGCCCAAAGTTACCTTTATATTCTTGTTATATCCTTGCAGAGAGTATTATAATTTGGTCAAAAGTGTGCAACGCAGTGAAGGAGACATCTCCGACCCTATAAAGTATATATGCATATTTTCTTAGCATGATTAGCATATTAGCATGTCCGTCTGTCCGTCAGTTATGAAACTATCGACTTCAAACTTTGCACACATTCTTTTTTCCTGTAGCTGTCATAACTAATTGATCGGAAATGCCATAACTTTATTGTTTTTTAAGTTAGAAAGATGGAACTTTCAATTTCAACTGCATTGTTTGCATGAACTTTCTCCAATATTATATTCAGCCCAAAATTTTCTGAAAGTTGTTCCAAAGCAAAAATATTATTTACTCCACATTTAAAACACCTTTAGAGTTCAATCATTTGACCATGCCAGCACGTTTTCATAATGAAAACTAATTTTTCGCTCCACCAGCTTCTTGGAGGTGACGTCCTTTGTTACAGATGGCTTCTGAAATGGTTTTCAAGTTAAAGATATAAGCTAGATATTATTTATAGATAGATATTATTATAGATTATTTATAGATTAGGCCTCCTTTAAGCTAGTTAGATAGAATAAAGCAACGAGTTCTTTTTAGAAATCTAGTCCTGCTACATTTGGAATCTTAAGGATGCCAATGGGCAGTTACTCTTTACTCTTTTCATCGACCCCTGCATTCATAACTCGCTGATACTTATGTTCGCAGTCGATGTTACGATTTTCCTCATTATAAATCCTTTTCTGCCAAAAAGATACATCAGTAAGAATTGGATAACTTTAAAGAATGTTGTTTTTATAATGACTTTTTGAATCAAAATCCAAACTTATGTCATTTTATCACGCCAATGATTCAGGCTACATACTTTCCCTATGGGATTTCCTTTGTACAATTAACTCGTGGTTTATGATCTTGGTGTCCTTTTAGACGTAAAACTCAAGGTTTTTAAACATATTTCCTCAGTGGATAATAAGCTTTATAAAATTAAGGCTAAGAGCTTATATATATCATTGGTCCGTCCAATACTGGGTTACGGGTTATGTGCCTACAGTCCCCAATATGGGATTCATTAAAACCGCATTGAATCTGTATAAAGAATTTTAGGGGACTACCTGGGGACACCGTGAATATAATCTTAATAATAATCACATCTCTTTCTCTCTAACATCACTCATTCAAATCACATTTTGTAACAAATTATATTCATTGAAAACTTTTAACATAAGAAATACAGAAAAAATTCCGATTTCTGTTCTCACAGTGAAAGCGCACGTCCACATGTATAGAAAATACACGCATATTTCTTATGCGTGCGCTCTTCATGGCAAACTCTAGTAAAGACGCTGTTGCATATATTTTTAGGGGCTGTTTCCAACATTTTTTTTAGAGTATATTTAGTTGATAGTGAAATTCCGCCCGAAGTTTTCTTTTCTTTCTTGTTTTTCATTTTTATTTAGGCGCAGTACTGTAAAAAAAATTTTTTTTTACAGAATGATGCGACTATATCTTTTTTACGAGCTGCACGCAGTGGAGACCTGGGTAAACTACTAAGTTTTTTAGAGAGTGGTGAAATAGCAGACATAAATTGCTGCAACGCGGTAAGAAAACTCCTTATCTTATTAAATGGATAGAAAACTTATAAAAGTTATTATATATTTTAGAACGGATTAAATGCTCTTCACCTAGCTGCAAAAGATGGTTATGTTGATATTTGCGTTGAGTTGTTAAGAAAAGGTATAAATGTGGATAATGCAACTAAAAAAGGAAACACAGCATTGCATATAGCTTCTTTAGCAGGACAGCTAACAGTTATTGAGCAACTTATTTTAAATAATGCGAATGTAAATGTTCAATCATCTAATGGGTTTACTCCTTTATACATGGCGGCACAAGAAAACCATGAAATTTGTTGTCGGTTATTATTGGCACATGGTGCTAATTCATCACTGGCTACTGAAGATGGTTTTACTCCATTGGCTGTAGCAATGCAACAGGGTCATGAGAAAGTAGTAACTGTTCTTCTGGAGAATGATGCTCGCGGAAAGGTCCGTCTTCCTGCACTTCATATTGCGGCAAAAAAGAATGATGTAAATGCAGCTACGTTATTATTAAAAAATGATCACAATGCAGATATTGTTTCTAAATCAGGATTTACACCACTACATATTGCTGCACACTATGGAAATGTGGATATTGCCAAATTTTTATTAGATTGGAATGCTGATGTCAATTTTGTAGCAAAACATAACATTACTCCGTTGCACGTAGCGAGTAAATGGGGTAAATCTTTAGTATGCAGTTTGTTGCTGGCACGTGGTGCGTGCATAGATGCTGCAACACGTGACGGTCTGACGCCACTACACTGTGCATCACGTTCTGGTCATATAGATGTCATTCAGTTATTGTTGCAAAAAAATGCTCCCATATTGACAAAAACAAGGAATGGCCTGACTGCGCTTCATATGGCAGCTCAAGGAGAGCATGATGAAGCAGCTCGGTTACTTTTGGACAAAGAGGCTCCAGTAGATGAGGTAACCATTGATTATTTAACAGCCCTTCATGTGGCCGCCCATTGCGGTCACGTCAAAGTATCCAAGCTTTTGCTTGATTATGGGGCGAATTCAAACTCCAGAGCTCTCAATGGATTTACGCCCCTTCATATTGCCTGCAAGAAGAATCGAATTAAAGTAGTTGAGCTACTTATTAAACAAGGAGCTAATATATGTGCTACGACGGAATCGGGCTTAACTCCCTTACACGTGGCCAGTTTCATGGGTAAGTGTTCATAGAATGCTTGCATTTAAATTTTGTTAACTTAGATATACCCTTGCAGTTAAGTAGCAGCTTATATTATTAGATATACATCAGATCGTATATAGTTGGCCGATCCTTATAAGAATTTAATATCAAATGAATTTTCTAATAAAAATGTTGGAAACAGCCCCAATCATCTTAAAAATTAACAAGGTTTTGTCATATCTTATCGTTCAGATATATGGCAGCTATATGATATTTATATAGGATTTAATAGATCGGATTAACTTGTCCAAAATTGGAATCCGTCGAAAGTCCCATCCCTCTAACTTACAAAACACTAAGTTATACTATAAATATAGTCGACCTATCCCGGCCGTTCCGACTTATATACTGCGTGCAAAGAAAGGAGACTAGTTTCCGTAGAAACAGACAGCTTATATACTTTATAGGGTCGGAGATGTCTCTTTCACTGTGTTGCACACTTTTGAACAAAATTATAATACCCTCGTCAAAGGTAAAAAATATAATCAATTAATTGTAAAATTAATTTATAAAATCAAAACACTCATTTTGAAATTTATCCAAATTGGATTGAAATCTAGATTGGGTACTAATAAATCTATACTGAAGGCAAAGCTTAAACTCGTCAGCATACATAATAACCAATAAGTTAATAAACCATAAAAATAGTAAGGTTCTTAGATAGCTTTATTTGGAGACACTTAATGTATTGCAAACAAGATGCGAGTGAATATTTAAAAAAAAAAAAACGACACGTTGGGTTTTTCTACTCAATATACTCGAAATTTAGTTAAACGGATTGAGTGATCGACGGCTTGAGAGATAGGGTAAAGAGTTTAAGGAGAGGTTTGCACTGTGCCTCGGCGAAGTTTTCAAACGTAAGAAGAAAAGCAAAAGGTTAGTGATTACAAAATTCTAAAACAGATTCGCTTTCTAATAAAATTGTATTCGGAAGCGACGAGTATAACTCTTATAACATATCGCGTTAGGCACGAGGAACTTAAACAATATTGTTTAAGTTTGCCTAACAGTCTATTATTAATATCATAGAATGATATGAATCCTGAGGGACATAGCTCTGGAAAAAATAATTCTATCTGGATATAAAACCATATACGAACCTAATATCCGCCCTTAAGGATTTTTTAACGAAGTTAATTTGACGGAGTGGCATTGCAAACACGTCCGCGTATAATTCCACTGGGAATTATTAGAATATTAGACCACATGAGTTCTGGGCTGTTAAAGTCACTCAGAGCAACCAGCTGGTCGCAATCGGACACAAGAATAGAAATTAATCTTGTGTAAAACAGCGAAGGTGCTGTATATGAACAGCTAATATAAAACTTTACATCTTCAGAAGCTAAATTGGAGTCTACAGAAATTAGAAACTTCTCCCTTCCACAGAGCTCGATCACGTCTAAAAGTTCTGTACTATCTGAAAAAAAAGATTACTTTTCTCGCTTTGTTTGGTCATTAAGATTTTCAATGACGTTCCAAAGAACAACACGAAATTATGTATTTTAAAAAATGTTATAATAACGTTTATTTTGCGTGCTGATAAAACAGAAAGAAAAACAGAAGCATCCAATATAGTCCGTATGAAATGACATAAGAGGCGAGGGAGAGAACCTGCCTTAGACAATAGGCAGAGCGAGAGCTTGCTAGCTTAATGCTAAAGATAAGGGCCGTTGAAGCCGAGCGCCGAAAAGAGTTGGCTTGCGACCAACATAGCGATAATATAAATCAACATAGGATAAACTAAACTTATGTTTTTGTTACGAATCTATGCAGTAGTACAGGTTTATTTATTTTTTTTTGAACCGTACTCGGCTGGTGGTCTTGCACGAATATATTCTCTCGCCAGAAGCTCGGCAGACAATCGGTTAGAACGCAATAGAGTGCAATATAAGTTAGCCGATCGATAAAGTCATTGTTGACATTTTTATATCGGGAATTGTCAACAATTTGTCATCCTCACATGAAATGCATGAAATAGTTGACGTAATAGCATGACGTAATAGTTTCAAGGTGGTAAAAGTATACGTTATTTTCTACTAAAGCAGATGTAAAGGAACAGGTCAAGAATATATGAAACGAACCAACTCGAATTTTTACCCCTATGAATTCGATTCCGAACTGATTTGGGAAAGGGATTAGTTCATCTGAGTACTCATAATTAACAGTAATAATGCTGCTGGAAAAGAACTTAGCCAGCTTTTTAGCCAGCGTAAAAACTAGAAACATTTCTTATTGTTTGTTTATATATTTTCCTTTTTATATAGAATGTAATCGGCCGATCCGGAATTCAATTTATACATTCACTGTCTCTTTGAGTGTGAAATCCAAGGCAATATCTTAAAAAATACCAATCCGACCTTACCATTTCTATGGCAACTATATGATAAAGTTGTACGATCTTCCTGCAAGCTGTTGCTTTTGCTGTGTATAGCCATTTTACTATATTCGCAGACGTTTCAGTCTTGAAGCCTTCCAGCAGGTATAGAGCGCGATTGACGCCTTGTTTGCTCCATCCATTGTGTAAAGCTTCCAGTTCAGTCCTGCCTAGTCAAAGTATCCCCATAAGTGCCAAAAGTTCCACCCCAGATTGTATCTATTTGCCCATTTTGAGGGAACCCTTAGCCACCACCCGCCAAGGATCTCAGTAGGTTGTTCACCGCCACGATACATATTAGGGGAGAGAGCCTTCTGACGAATCATAAACCTCTCAGGATCAGCCTGTACTCCCGCCTTTGCCAGTTAGAAATTGGGCAGGATTTCCCTCGCCCATCTGATTATATCGGCCTGATCCGGCCGGCTGACAGATCCGCTCTCATTAATATGAAGGCTGCCTCTTTTTTGACGTCCCCTTAGAGTTTGCATATTAACGTCTGTTAGCGCCAACAAGAACAAGAGAAGCTAACGAATGATTTGCAGGCGGTAGCTGAACACCGAATTCGAGAATATTATTTTCATGCCATCTCTAATCGTCACAGTCACAGAAGAAGCCGAAAGCGACGAACAAGATTTTTTAAAGCTCGTAAAATTTGCTATTAAATAAATATTAAAATATCCAAAAAGCGTGCTATAAACCCTTGTTTAACTTTACTACATCCTGGGCTGCAACATTCTTTAAAAAATCTTACTTAAACCGTCAATGTTGTGATCTTCGGTTTTTCGCCGCGTACGTATCTATTCATACATGAACGAAGAAGTTCCGCTGCAGTATCGCAAGACCACATACATACACGAAATTGAATATCAGCGAGTAGTCACCGCTAAAAAAAAAAACAAAGTATACATACAAGACATATCAAACTTGCTGCGTAAATCCAGCTCAGTTCTTCGTCTAATAAGGCTGAAAACAGGCATTACTAGCTACAACAAATATATTTTCTGCAAGAAGACAAGAAGTTAACTATCAAACACCATGATATCCCGTGAATACAACCAAACAGAATGCAGTGCATGCAAAAAGAGCAGTGCCGGCAAAGACGTTATATGGGTGCATTGTGAAATTTGCAAGAAGTGGTACCACTTTGGCTGCGTTCGAGATGAGAACACCCAGAACAAAAAAGGATGGAAATGCGTCTCCTGCAGTAAACAACCACCTGATCCAACCTCGTTGACTGACGTCGACACAGCCACTGTCCAAGGAGTCGCTGCGAAAGGATCCGTTTCGCAGGACCCAACCAACATCGCTCCGACAGCCGGACGCTCAACCGGTGCTGTGAAAAAACAGAACAAGCAACTACCGATTTCTTTCCATGCTGAACGTGCCAATGAAACTATTTTGATTCAAAATAATACTCTAATGCTTCAAATGCTGGAGGAAAAGCGACAGGCTGATCAAAGTTACATCGAACAAAAGTACAATATACTAGCTCAACAAAGTGGAGCCGCACTACTAACATCATGCTTTGGGCCTACAAATACCCAGCTGTCAGCGCGTCAAATACTGTCACCCGATCTACCCACATTCAACGGCAATCCGGATGACTGGCCTGCGTTTCTCAGTGCATATGAAAATAGCACCAGTGTCGCTGGGTTTTCAAATGTTGAAAATATGCTACGACTCCAAAAATTTCTCAAAGGAAAGGCACTCGAACTAGTGAGAGATAAGCTTCTGCTTCCAGTTATGGTCCCCGACGTCATAAACACGCTCAAGACATTTTTCGGACGTCCCGTTCAGATACTAGACAGTTTAAAAGAAAAGGCGAGAAAAATCTCTATCAATAAGGAACGACTTGACACTCTCATAGATTACGCCTTAGCAGTACGGAATATTTGTGCCACCATGGAGGCTTGTCAGCTAAATTACCACCTAAACAATCCTTTGCTGTTGAGAGAGTTAATAGATAAATTGCCCAGCCATTACAAACTGACTTGGGCTATGCACCCAAAAGACCCAAGCACTGCATTGATCAAGTCCTTCAGCGACTGGCTTTATACAATCGCCGAAGCAGCATCCACAGTGACACCATCAATTTACTCCAGGTCCAGCAACGCACACACCCACGTTCAGTATAGCATGAATGCCCAAGATAGCTCGGAGTACAATCCACCAACTTACATCGCTTCGTCACCCATTGCATCGCCTGCAACAGCACACTCCATCCTATCGCTGAATGTGAGGTATTCCAAAAGCTCCCTTACGAAAAGAAACAGGAAATGGTAAGGGAATACAAGCTTTGCTCCAATGCTTGAAGAGCCATGGGCGCAGGTGCTTTTCAACTAAGCTGTGTGAGATTGGAGGATGCGAATCAAGGCATCACCCTTTGCTGCACAAAGGCCGTGCGAATCCCAACATTGTTTCTTCACACCGAACTAATCCACCCGGAGGAGAACAATATTTTCGTATCGTCCCGATTAAAATGTACACTGCCAACTCCTATATTGACACATTTGCATTTCTAGATGAAGGCTCATCGGTCACACTTATAGACGAAAATCTATTCAAAAGATTAAACATCCAAGGTACTCCGGACCCGATCTGCATGCAGTGGACAAATCAAACGACAAGGAGGGAGAACGAATCCGTTTGCTTCAACATAAGAGTCTCTAGCACAGACACCAACAGAACATATTGGCTAAACAACATACACACAGTGAAAAATTTAGGATTACCAAAGCAAACGCTGGACATTAAGGCGTTAACCAATAAATACACTCACCTGCAACGATTACCGATTGTATCATATACTGATGCTGAACCAATGTTGCTGATTGGAACAGACAATTGGAAGTTAGCCGTTCCCCGGAAAATAATAGAAGGAAGGTGGAATGACCCCATTGCATCCAAGTGCATGCTAGGCTGGGGTGTCCAAGGATCAGGAAAAGACAACAAATATTTTTCTATGCACCACTGTCAATGCAACTGGACTGAAATTGATAAGGCCGTTAAAGAAAGCTTCAACGTAGAGCCCGTAATTCCAAGAACACTTCGCTCTAAAGACGATGAAGAAGCTTTCAAAATCATGCAGGAAACGTGCGTAAAAATCGACGGACGGTATGAAATCGGCTTGCTTTGGCGTCGTAAAGATACAGTACTTCCTGAAAGCTACTCAAATGCACTAAAACGCCTAAATTGTTTGAAAGCTAAAATTGAAAAAGATCCATATCTACGAGTAAAAATTCAGGGGCAAGTCAACAATCTGCTAGAAAAAGGCTATGCCATCGAGCTAAAAAATGAGGAAGTTTACCACAATCATATTTGGTACCTTCCAATTTTCATAGCTCATAACCCCAACAAACCCAGTAAGATTCGACTGGTTTGGGATGCCGCAGCTAAATCTCATGGCGTCTCCTTAAACGACTTCATGCTTACCGGCCCGGATCTTTTACATCCACTGTACGACGTTTTGATGGCATTCAGAGTTGGCAAGATAGCGGTCTGCGGAGATATAACAGAAATGTTCCACCAGATAAGGATAAAGGAAAGTGACATCCATGCACAGCGTTTCCTGTGGATCGACGAGCGAACGCAAAGCCCAAAGGTTTACGTAATGCGTGCAATGACGTTCGGAATATCATGCGCTCCTTGTATAGCTCATTACGTCCGGGATAAAAATGCGGAGGACTACAAGATGCAGTATCCAAGAGCCTATGAAGCCATCACCCAAGCTCATTACGTCGACGATTATATAGACAGTCTAAACGACGATGAGGAAGCTATTAAAGTGTCAAAGCGAGTCAAACAAATACATTTAGCTGGGGGTTTCCACATCAGACACTGGACCTCCAACTCACCCGAAGTCTTAAACGCATTAAATGAAGAGTCAACCACAACACATCCCACAAAGGACCTAGGAGACGCTGAGAAAGTTTTGGGTATGTTTTGGGATCCGACGAGTGATTCATTTAAATATGTTTTCAGATTCGCAAAACTAAAACGGAACGTACTAAGTGAGACGGCTCGCCCCACTAAAAGGGAAGCTCTGCAGGATCTGATGTCAATTTATGACCCCTAGGATTTTTGTCCTGTTACACTATCGGACTTAAAATTCTTCTACAATAAACATGGCGATCAGGGATTGGATGGGATGACGAATTACCAGAACCTTCACAGAGTTGTTGGACAAAATGGCTGAAAATACTGTCACAGGCTAAGTCCGTGCATATTCCACGCCATTACTCACCATTTTTACATACCTCCGATAGCATCGAACTACATACCTTCGTCGATGCGAGCGAATATGGCTATGCAGCTGCGTGCTACCTGCGTGTGATCAAAGGAAATGACATCACGACAAACATAGTCATTGCCAAAAGTAAAGTCGCTCCCTTGAAACCGCTCTCGATACCACGAATGGAACTTCTAGCCGCCGTCGTCGGAGTCCGCCTGGCTCATAAAACACAACTCACACGAAACTTGAACATTGGCAAATGCACCTTTTGGACAGACTCCAAGACCGTCCTGTCATGGTTGACAATGGATCCACGGAAGTTCCACTCTTTCGTGATGCATCGAATTGGTGAGATTATGGAAACAACAAGTGCCGCACAGTGGCGCTGGATTCCTACACACGAAAACGTCGCCGATATGGCATCAACCTATCCTACAACTGGAAAACAATAATAGCGAGCTCAAAGTACAGGTAGTTTTAGTAACCAAAGTACATAGTCCAGTGCTTCTAAAACTAAACATTGAACCGTTTTCAAACTGGAAACGTCTTTACCGTGCCACAGCGACTTTCATCATGTATGTAAAAAACCTGAAAGCGAAATGTCGAGGAGAAATTATCATCAAAACGTTGTCCGATGAAATAGTTATCCAAGGAAAGAACCTACTTTATAAAGTAGCGCAAAGCGAAGCATTCAAGGATGAATTAGATTCTCTCCAAAAAAATAACAACATCCAAAGAACGAGCCCGCTTATTGGGTTAAACATCTACCTAGACGATTGGGGCATAATTCGCACCCAAGGAAGGTCACAAACTATAAACCCCAACGACGACCAAATAGTACAACCAAAACGCCACTCGGTTACGCATCTCCACCATTTGCTGCATGAGGGAACTATAAACATAATCAGGAGTCAGTTCTTTATACCCCAGTTACGCGTGGTATACATGTCTGTTCGAAAAGAGTGCCAGAAATGTAAAAACGATGCAGCAGCCCCAATAGCGCCGCAAATGGCCCCATTGCCTGCAGCCAGGATCGCCAGCTTTCAAAGACCCTTTACTTATACTGGAGTGGACTTCTTTGGTCCTATTGCTATCAACGTAGGCCGTTAAGGAAGTTGTTAAGGAAGAGCTGAAGAATGTAGACTTCCATAACCTAACCGTCAAGTACGACGAGATTAAATGGAACTTCAATCCTCCAGGCGCTCCAAAAATGGGAGGAGCTTGGGAGCGCTTAATACGATCAATTAAAGTTGTATTGAAAAGCATCTCTCCTAATTACAGCTTTAACGATGAAAGCCTAAGAAACGCCCTGACGAATGCTGAGTAAGTGATCAACTCCCGTCCCCTAACATTCGTATCCTTGGACGCAAAAGAAGATGATGCCCTCACTCCAAATCATTTATTGTTAGGGTCTGCAGACGGTTATAAGCCAGTCGTCACCAAGGACTCGGATGCCAGGCAACGGTGACACCAGGCCAATAAGGTTGCAGATCTTTTCTGGAAACGCTGGGTCAAGGAGTATATTCCCATAATAACTCGTCGCTCCAAGTGGTTCCCAAAGCGGCCACCATTAGCAATCGGAGATGTTGTACTCGTGGATGAGAGCCTTCCCAGGAACCTTTGGCCAAAGGGACGTATAATCGCTGTAGCCACAGCCAAGGACGGACAGGTACGTTCGGCTACAGTGAAGACCCACTACGGAACTCTTGTGCGGCCAGCAACCAAAATAGCTGTGTTGGACGTGAAGAACGGATAAACCCCTGCAGGCGTTTATGGGGGGGAGAATGTTAGCGCCAACAAGAACAAGAGAAGCTAACGAATGATTTGCAGGCGGTAGCTGAACACCGAATTCGAGAATATTATTTTCATGCCATCTCTAATCGTCACAGTCACAGAAGAAGCCGAAAGCGACGAACAAGATTTTTTAAAGCTCGTAAAATTTGCTATTAAATAAATATTAAAATATCCAAAAAGCGTGCTATAAACCCTTGTTTAACTTTACTACATCCTGGGCTGCAACAACGTCACTGCTAACCGAAAAGAATCATTTCAATTAAATAGTTGAGTGATAATGTAGATAGATTTCCTGTACATCAAACACAACAACATCAAGTGCGATATAACGCGAATGCATACTCAATTATCCCACTGAGGTGGGATAATGAATTGATTTATTTACCACCTCACAATTTGAAATTAGAAGTAGGATTAGTTGTCATAATCCTGAGTAACATTAATCAACTCAAACAATACAATGGAAGAAAACTATCTGTTGAAAAGCTGATCAATAATGTCATTAGGTCAACAATCATATAAAAAATTTTTTATTTCCGCGAATACCGATGATTAAAACCATACGCTTAGAATTTCCAGTACGTTTGACCTTAAATAAATCGCGAGGACAGTCGTTAGAAGTTTGCGAAACGTTTATTTTCCTTGTTTCGAGCATGTAGAAATGTATGTCGCGTTTTCTTGCGTCGGAAAACTGTTTTTTTTTTGGTTTTGACACACCACAAAATAACAAAAAAATAAAGCTTACTGAAAGCTTTTATTTATTTATTTATACACACCTCAAACCATTAAAAAGATTCTAAAGAAGAAAGGCAAACTAACTTCGGGCGGAGCCGAAGTTGATATACCCTTGAGTTAAGTGGCAGCTTATTTTATTAGATATATATCGGATCTTATATAGTTGGCCGATCCATATGAAATTTGGCAGATCGAATTAATTTGCCCAAAGTGGAATGAATAAAAAGTCCCATCGTTCTAATTTAAAGAACTACAAAGTTATGGCATTCCCGATCAATCAGTTATATGGCAGCTCTTAAGCTCCCCAGTCGGACTTGATGCTCGCCCACGCTGGAAAATAATGCTCGCGGCTCGCTCCCATCTGCGGAAAACCATAATTCCAATTTACATTGGCGTGACCGCTTTTTTCATGTATGCCGTCATATTCCTAGCGCGCGACGCTCTGAAAACGCAGCATAGACTCCCCTAGGCGTACGCTTCCCGATTAGGGAAAAACGGTATGAGACCTGGGTTCTAACCCATAATTCTGGTTAAAAAAAAATTTCCCTTGCTATTTGCTTTGCTTTTGATTTTTGTTTTTGTTTTTGCTGCCCATGCCCATTGATTTTTACTTAATTCAAAATGCGTTATTTGTCGTATTTCTATTTATTATTTATTATTCTTATTTATTAATATTTAACTTAACTTAAAAAGCAATAACTAAAGCAAAAAAGAAATGAATAAAAGCTGAAAATAAATTTAAAAAAACACAATTTATTTAAGATATTTAATAATGAAAATATTAAATGAGACGTCCAAAATTCTAGTATTTTGATGTCTAGAGAAAATGTTTAATAAAAAATTTTTTATTCATGAGTATTAAATTAATAAAATACGAATAATTCAATAAACACAGCATTAAACTTACCCTTTCACAATAATAAACCAATATTGCACAAAATGCAAAATCCCTCCCAAAAATTTTTCGAAGTCCGAAGCGATATGACATTTTTTCTAAGTACAGTTTTTTGAGAGCAAAATCTTTGTTGAGAGAACAAATTTCCTCTCTCAACTCGGGGTGGGTTAGAACCAACGTCGAAAGGTGCCAGCCGGGCAAACAGCAAAAAAAGTGCTAGCACCGGAAAGATCGACTGGGTTGCTAAAGATGGAGCTGTAAAGGGAAAAGATAAATGACGCCCATATAAACCTTATATTAAATATAAGGCAAGACACGATCGAGCGTTTAAATTTTAAATTAAATACATTAAGTTGCGGGGCGAAATCTATGTGGGAACTACAATACTTTTTGTATTTTTAATCTGTTGTGCATCTTTATAACGGTCTTAACATCAAACCCTTCTTATTTAAGGCAGTTAGCTACTTTAACCACTAAGACGGTTAGTCCAATTCCTTTTATGACCACTTGCAGCGCTGTGTTGTTTCTCAGCTTACCAGCTCAGCGTGAAAGGCTCATTTGGGTCTAAGTATTTGGTGACGGTGTAATAGTTTTCAGCATTGATTACTTCATATTCAGTTTCGCCTAAGAATTGCAAAAGCGATCGCCAAAGTATTGCAAAAACATATATTTTAATTGCAAATATTTTTTTTAACATTTTCTAGCAGGAAATTACTGTTTTGCTCATTTTTGATCATTTTTAAATGATTTCAGCTATATAGAATATACAACTTATATACTGCCTGCAAAAGAAAGAAGGATGTGTGAAAACTTTAAAGTCGATAGCTTCAAAACTGAGAGACTAGTTTGCGTAGAAACAGACAGACGGACAGACGGACATGCTTATATCAAGTCAGGAGGTGATCCTGATAGAGAATATATATACTTCATATGGTCGGAGATGTCTCCTTGGATGGTTGAGGTACCAATCGACGTGTATTTTTGACCAGAATCTTTGTATTTAATCTTTATTTTATCTGGTGACACCAATGTCCCCACTGTATCCAATTTAGTGAATTGAAAGTGTTTTACATTTACGCATTAAGCAATTTCTCCCAAACTACTTTTGGCAAATGTTATGATAAATGTAATGATAAAATCCCTCTAATCAAAACAATACCTTTCATTTGGTAAAACACTCATTCAGATTGAACGCACTCAGAAAATTTTAAATTTTTCGGCTATATCTGTATATATCTATAGTGTCTTCACGCGCGTGCTGTAGCATGTAAGCAGGGTATGCATGTCGCCACTTAGTGGACTGCTGTCCGCTGTGATATTTACAGAGTCGGAAACCCTTTTTCCCAGCCAGCTCCCAGCGGTCCCCGAGCAACCAGCGAAGCCTGTTCCTAAGATACTCGGCTTGGGGGCAGTAGTTCAACTTCCAAAGCTGCCAGTACCCAACTTTTTTGGAAAGTATACGGATTGACCAGCCTTCTATGATCTTTTCACGCAACTTATTCACCAGAACCAGGCGTTATCGAATCTTTAGCGGTTTCATTTCCTTGAGCAAGCACTGCCTAAAAAGCCAGGACCAAGATGTACACCAAATGGAACTAACGGAAGGCGCCTACACGATCGCTTGAGACCTTATCATCAAACGCTATGATAACCCACGTTTGCCATCGAAGGCCCCGTCCTACTCGACCTTCAGACTCCACTACAGTACTGATGACCACTGCTGCTCAGCCAACGCGATCCAATTTGTTAACCACAGCTTTGGTACAAATACACAATAACAAAACCAGATAAACTGCAGTTATTGGAGACCTAAATCGATTATTGCTCGGAGGGCACTTTAATCACTGAACGTGCCGCTCAGTTGCTGGGACTCCCACGTCACAGCTCAGATCACCGGGATCGGAGACAACTCAAAGAACACTTGTATATTTAGTACAGAGTTTTCTATAAGCCCATGTATAGACCCTCAATTTCATCATCTAATGGGACCAGTCCTCAACTCGTTAACATATCATCTACCAAGAAGCAATGTCAACGATGATACTTGTCAGCATCTTCAGGGGTTACATTTTGCAGATTCTTTACTCGGTGTGATACCGACGCTTTATTCGGTGTGGATCTAATACCATATTTGTTGCTGCCAGATTTGCGGAAAGGAGCTCCAAATCAACCCATTGCTCAACTCACCCAATTGGGTTGGATCGTAGTTGGCCATTATAATGAAACAAGGTCACATGTGGTAACTATTTAATGCCATCAGAATAATTTGGATGCTCTGGTACAGGTGGTTTTTGATCTCGATCGAATTGGTTCTGAGAGGACGTACACAGCAGAAGAACAATGGTGTGAAGATAATTTTTAGCGTACCCATACCAGACAACAATGGGAAATACCTGGAACGTCTTCCGTTTAAAATTTACGAGAGGCTCTCCACCAAATTGTAAGGATGTTGCAGAAAGAAGCCTCTCTTTCAGAGATCATCCGAATCAAGCAACAAAAATCGTTATCCAGGCACAGTGCCTTGAACGCTCTTGGATTCTGGGATTATGCGAATCAAAGGGCGACTAAAGAATGCCCAACAACTGTCTCAAGAAAAACCTGATCATTTTACTAGAAACGCATAATTTTACTGACCTAGTGATTAGAAACGCACACCTGATTTCACGGAGGCACCGACCTCACTGCAGCTACCATTCGGCATACATTCTGGATAGTCAATGGAAAACAAGCTATAAAAAGGATTCTGCGACAATGTGTCTAGAACTTTGCTTAGCTATGACATACCGCATATGAAACAAATGTTTTTTGTCACACCAGTATGCTTTTTCCTATATAGGGTAGGCCATTCAAATTTGAAGGATCCGACAACACTGAAACATTTGATAGCGCTGTCAGTTATACTGTGACTGTCAAAGTTACACTGTGTTGGAAGCGTCATTCGAAGATAATTTTTATCATGGAACAATATATTCCGAAAGAACTATACCCAGCTGACTATCTGCGTCCATCCCAACCAGACTTTTGGCGAAAAATCATCATGTTAGACGAGACACATTCCACCTTAAATGGAGGCGTAAACAAACTAAATTGTCGATTCTATTCCACTGAAAACCCTCAATTGAAGAAATGCCTCTTATAACCAAAAAGTCACAGTTTATGCGAATAGATCTTCGATCCTTATTTTTATCAAACCAATAGTGGAGTCACCCCAACATTCAATCGATATCAAGCCATGATAACCGATTTTATGATCCCAATTGTTCGTGACAATGGTTTCATTGATTTTTGGTTTTAACAGGATGGCGCTATATGCCATAAATCACAACAAACAATTGATTTATTACAATCATTGTTCTATGGACGACTCATATGGACACTCAATCAAAAAGAGGCGATTTTGCCTGGCCACCAAGGTCACCACATTTGACTCCACCAGACTTTTACGACATTTACGAAAGGAAACCATAGAAACAAAAAAGTTATGTCATTTCAGATCAATCAGTTATATGGCGGCTATAGGATATAGTTAACCGATCCCGGCCGTTCCGACTTATATACTGCCTGAAAATAAAAGAAGGAAAGAAGCTTTAAAACTGAGAGACGCAAACTAGTAGAAACAGACAAACGGACAAATCCTGAGACAAAAAATCTCAGGAGGTGATCCTGATCAAGAATATATATACTATAAAATCATCTCAGGAGGTGATCCTGATCAAGAATATATATACTTTATACGATCGGAGATGTCTCCTTCACTGCGGTGCACACTTTTGACCAAAATTAAAATACCGTTAGCAAGGGTATAAAAATTTGAATATCCAACCCACCTAAAGTTGAGGCCCACAAGTAACCGATAAATAAAATTGAAACAAGAAAGGATAGCTAACTTTAGGCGGGGCTTAAGTTGAAATACCTTGGAGCTAAGTAGCATTTTACATAATTAGATATTTTTCGGATCGAATGTAGTAGTATACTTATGAGAGTTTTATATTAAATCAATTAAAAAAAAAAAAAACAATGGAAAAGACTGACAGAAAATTTGGGGGGTTTTTATTGATATTAGACATCTCGGTTTTCTTAAAAACTGGTGTCAGCATAAAATTATAAAATTTCTAAAGCGATGACAAAAAATAAATGCGTGCCCTTGGTTTCACATTATAATTCATAATATTTCTCGCATTTAAACATAAGACTAGCTTATCTATTGCGGGTCGAATTCGCACAAGAGCGAAAACTGAGGTTTTCTTCCACTCCCGCTGCGCTCTATGCTAACTTATACTACACTTTAATCATTAAAACTTCACTTTTAAATTCCACAAAATCTCAGTGTCTATTTACTTATCTACATCTATATATCTATTTACAATATCTAAGTATATTCTATCTACAGGCGCATATTTTATAGTAAAAAAATTGGAAATTTATTCAATGCATCCAAAATATCGACATGACCCTTAAAATTTCACAAAGATCGGCTATATGATAAATCTGCCATATAACTGAACAATGTGAAATTACACAACTTTTTTGTTTTTGAATATAGCAGATTTGATTTGTATTATAAGAAATTAAATTATTAATAAAACGCTCTGAAAATTCAATCAACTATTGGCAATATTTGCTGTGTATATTTTAGAATATATGATGCAACTTAACTGCAACCGTATATTATCTTCTGTTGCGTCCGAAGTTTACTTTCTTTTTTTGTTTTTTTTTTTTCTTAAAATTTATTTTTTAGTAGAATTGTAATCTGTAAGAAAAAATAGAAGCACTTTTCATTCATTTTCATTTCATTGTTCATGTTTAAAAGCTTAATATATATACTACAAAATTCGTTTTCGTCTAGGGTGCTTGAACATTGTAATATTCTTGCTACAGCACAACGCCAACCCGGATATACAAACAATTCGCGGAGAATCATCATTGCATCTTGCTGCTAGAGCTAACCAGGTAACATTTAACAAAATATTTATGTATAAATAAAAAAATATTAATAATAAAGATATTATTATATTTTAGACAGACATAATTCGTATATTACTTCGTAATGGAGCAAAAGTCGATATTATTGCTCGTGAAGGACAAGCGCCATTACACGTAGCTTCTAGATTGGGCAACATTAATATAATAAAATTATTGTTGGAACATGGAGCTGTAATTAACGCTGAAACTAACGACAAGTACACACCTCTACATATTGCAGCCAAAGAAGACCGGGAAAATGTGGCAGACATTTTATTGAAAAATGGTGCTGATCTTGATGCTGTGACTATTAAGGGATTTACTCCACTTCATTTAGCCAGTAAATATGGCCACCAAGAGTTAGTATCACTACTTATGAAAAATGGTGCATCCATTGATTGTCTGGGAAAAAACGATATCACCCCTTTGCACATAGCCACTCACTATGGGCATCAGTTGGTTGTAGAGCAGCTCTTGGCAAAAGGAGCATGTCCAAACATAAGCGCCCGAAATGGACATAGTGCTCTTCATATTGCTGCTAAGAGAAACCACTTGGAAATAGCTCGACATCTATTAAATAATAAGGCTGATGTAGAGTCCATTAGTAAAAGTGGCTATACACCATTACATTTGGCAGCACAAGAAGGACTTATTGATATGGTGGAAACTCTTTTTCAAAATGGTGGAAAAAATAACCATTCGAAAAACGGATTGACCCCGTTACATTTGTCTGCCCAAGGGGGTCATACCCGTGTTTCCGAGATTCTTTTGAATCATGGCGCTGAAATTTCGAAGCGCACCAAAAATGGATATACGCCATTGCACATTGCAGCACATTACGGTCATCTTAGCCTTGTAAAATTCCTGATTGAAAACGATGCTGACATTGAAATCAGCACGAATATTGGTTATACTCCTCTTCATCAAGCAGCCCAGCAAGGTCACATAATGATAATAAATCTTCTACTGCGGCACAAAGCAAATCCAAATGCTTTAACACACGTAAGTATCAGTTTAAATAATATATCTATATTCTTTCTGGCTGCGTCCTAACCCCCTGGGCCTGCCCAGACAACGCTCTAAGCTTTTACACTGACTACAGTGTAGAACTCCAAACTAAACAATAGATGTAGGGGGAGGAGAATACTCCGAACAACTACGCATCAGAGCCTTTTTAAGATTACCCAATTATTGCAGCGTCTTCTTTGCAACTTGCCTTAACTGATTCACTTGTACTTATGCACGCTGATGACGATAAGCTTTGTCTTCAGTATAGATTCACTAGTGCCCAATTTGTACTTCAATCGATTTGGATAAATTTAAAAATTGGTGCTTTGCAAATAACCTAAAGCTTATGGATCGAAATGTAAACTAATAAAACTAAAACTAATTTTATCGATCTAGTCCTCACCAGGCTATGTTCTTTCTCTACGGGTATGCTTTAGAACGATTAACTCAGTTTAACGATCTAGGTTTCCTATTAGATTTTAAACTTAAATTTACCGACCATATATCCACCATGGTTAATAAAGCTATGGGTGTGCTTGGTTTTATCAAAAGATGGTCAAAAGCATTGAATGACCCGTACATAACAAAAACATTAAATACATCATTGGTCCGTCCCATTCTTGAGTATGGATCGTGTGTTTGGAGTCCTCAATACGGAGTACACCGTACATCTGTACAAAAATCTGTACAAAAAAACTTCCTAATATTCGCCCTTAAAGGACTTAATTGAGATGCAAATCTTCACCTTCCCTCTTACCATAGTAGACTCTTTTTAATCAACTTACAAACCGTAGAAAATTACTGGTCAGCATTTACTAAAAATAGACAGCTAGCATTTACTAACACGCTTAAATTTTAACGTTCCTATTAGAAGGACTAGAAACTTTCGTCCTTTACTTCTTACTCACTGAAGTTAGACATATGCCCATCATGATCCCTTTAGGGAATTACAATTGTCTCTACCACATGTTGCCACTTTGCTCTACTAACAATCTTAAACCCTTTACACTAAACGCCTTATCTGTGCAACACTCTTCCTCGGAATACTTTACTCCTACTCTTTTCTTATACTTTCTCGGATCTATCCCCACGATTCGAGCCGTACGTTATGCGGCAGCGCCCCTCGGTTGTTGGGTGGGAAGTGGGCTGTACCTATGCAGCGGGAGCCGCGAGAAAAAAAATTATATATCTTTCCTCTGCTTTGAGTCAGAAAACATCTACTCTAAATTTCTTACAAGGCAACTTCATTTCTTTTTCGTTAGATTTGTAACCATTCTATCCATTTATTTACCCAATTAGGGTTCATTTTGCTTAATTCATTTTTCTATTAGTAATTTTTCCCTGTCCACATAGTTTATCGACAAGAGGTTAGTTTCGCATCCACTATTTTGAACGGAAGTAGGTCTAGAATATTGTCAGGTGGAAGTGTTTAACGATTAAGTCAACTCTGTGAGTGATCCTAGTTAAGACTATCTACCTAGGAGGCACACTTATGGTTACAATAATAAATAAATTATTAATTATTATTTATTTTGGCGTTACTTATTAATTGTTTATTAGCTACTTCTAATTAAATATTTCTTATTAATTTCCATTGATGAATAGGATGGTAGAAGCGCTTTAAATATTGCAAGCCATTTTGGTTTTGTATCAGCAGTGGAAACACTTAAGGTTATCACTCAAACATCGTCTGTTAATACAACTGCTGGCGTGCTAGAAGAAAAATACAAAGTAATGCTACCTGAAGTCATGCACGAAACATTACTTTCCGATTCCGAAGACGAAGCTGGAGACGACCATTTGGACGATAATAATTACAAATATATGGAAAACGATCATATAAAAGCTATATACAGCCAAGATCACCAAAGCTTCGATACTACAGTTCTTGAAAACGAACTGACTCAGCAGTTATTGGAAAAAGGTAAATATTTTTATTAAAAGCATTTTACACTAAAAAAATTTTCCTATTTCTTTTTTTTTGCCGCTGTTTGTAAGAAAATCACTTCCCAAACCAACAGTAACTTAAATTTAATTGTTATACCCTTGCAGAGAGTATTTTGCAAGAGTGTGCAACTACTTGATCAGGATCATCTCCTGAGTCGATGTACGCATGTCCATCTGGTTGTCCGTCAATCTGTCCGTATGTCTGTCTGCTTGTTTCTACGCAAACTAGTATCTCAGTTTTATAGCTATCCACTTGAAACGTTGCACACATCCTTGTTTGCAGGCAGTATATAAGTCGGAACGACCGATATCGGTTGACTATATCCTAAAACTGCCGTTTGGTGTAAACGGTGTTTATTAAGTTAGAAGGATGGTACTTTCTATGAATTTCATTTTGGGCAAATTTATCCGATCTGCCATAAGGACTTTCATAAGGATCGGCAGACTATATCCGATTTCTGACATATGACTGAATAATCGGAAAAGACACAACCTTGCTATTTTTAAGGATGCTTGGGTTGGGACTGTTTTAAACATTTTTATTAGAAAATTTAATCGATAGTGAAATTCTTATAGCGATCGGCCAATTATCTACGATCCGATATATATCTAATAATATAAGCTACCACTTAACTGCAAGGGTATATAAACATCGGCTCCGTCCGAAGTTAGCTCTTGTTCCTTGTTAACTTTATACTTAGGTCAAACCTATTTCTATGCAATAGAGGAAATGACCCCACTTTTATCGTCAGTGATCTGACACTAGTACCGAAACAGATACTCAGCTATTTAGCTCTCTGGAAAGTCCAGAAGCTTAAACCCTCCAGACGGCAAGCAGAAACCTGTTAAACAGGACGAACACCGGAATCGAGGAAATCAACTGGACCGACTATAAGGCCTTCCTGTCCACCTACAATAAAGCCATCAGAAACGCTAGTCAAGGAGCTTTTTCTGCTCGGATATTGAGGATACAACCCAAAAACGGTCTCAGACTGTAGATCATCCCTTTACGAGAAGGTCAATCTGTATGATATTAGCTTAATCTGGATCCGTGGTCACCAGGACATCACAGGCAACTGCATAGCAGATGAATCGGATCGCATTGGCACCACCACACCGCTCCAGGATAGAGGGTACTGGTATACCAATAGTCTCATTGAAACGTAAACTTAGGAAAGCCAACAAAAGTAAAAACCAGATCATCTGAAACTTCGTTCCAATCGGTTGGCGCGCCAACTCTGGCCCAATATCTCAAATAAAACAACATCCCAATTATTAATAATATACATTACCTGCATCAGCACGGTTAATAGAGTCAGCACGGAGCCCTGGTACGCGAATGAGGAGGATGAAACTTTCGAGCTTCTTTTATGCCACTGCCCAGCCCTGCAGTTTCATAGACTATTACACCTAGGCGATAGATTCCTAACTGACATCTCCGAGATTCCAGATATAGTCCCAAATAGGATAAAAATAGGAATAAATGAACCAAAGCCTAAGTTTGGGAAAAATGTATGACCATGCGTCCTCCTACGGAAAAGGGAATTACATACAGTTACAGTATCACAAGGGTCCGAACAGGGGTCAAGGGTCAAAGTGTGTCGGAGCCTCTCTAAAAAAAACAGACAGAAACCAGAAAATATTGAGGTATAAGAAATTACACGGCGTACATAATTCAAGAAATGGTAATGGATATGGAGCAAGTAAAAATGTGGCTAAAGAAAAAAATTAAATGGATTTTTATCGGCCAATTATACGGCCAATATAATTAAAAATAACAATTATTTAATAATACACACAATATAATAATGAAAATGCTTTCTGTTTGTATATATTTAAAGAAATCATAATTAAGGACTCGCAACCAATACATACATCGCTCTTGGGACGAAAAATTGATAATGGTTTAATCATAAGGCCTCCGATACATTTGGGGTATATTTCAATTCACTACAACATGCTAAACCGAAATAATGATGTATTCTTTCAGATTTCTGGTATCATTTTTGGTAGATGCGCGGGGTGGATCAATGCGCGGATATCGTCATAGCGGTGTGCGGGTAATTGTACCTCCAAAAGCGTGTGCTGAACCGACGCGAATAACATGCCGCTACGTTAAACCGCAAAGAGTCGTTAATCCCCCGCCTTTAATGGAGGGTGAAGCTTTGGTTAGTCGCATATTGGAATTATCACCTGTCGAAGGAGTTTTTTTAAGGTACTTATGCAATATCAAAAAAGTTTTATATATAAATTTTAATACAAATATATTTTTATTTCAGTCCAATAACATTAGAGGTTCCTCATTTTGGTAGTTTAAGAGATAATGAGCGTGAAATTATTATTCTTCGATCAGACAATGGAGAGTGTTGGCGAGAGCATAACATATTTGAAAGTGGTGAACACTTTAATACTGCTAATTATGAAACGAATGATGACATTACTATGATAGATAAATTTATTTCAACTCGCATTGTCCGCATAGTTACACAAAACGTTCCTCACTTTTTTGCCGTTGTTTCACGTATCAGTCAAGATGTCCACGCTATTGGACCCGATGGTGGAAATATTTCATCTAGAGCAATACCGCAAGTTCAAGCTGTATTTCCACCCCATGCCTTGACAAAAAAAATTCGAGTCGGTCTTCAGGCACAGTCAGTAGATCTGGTTGGATGCTCTAAGCTGCTTGGCCAAGGAGTGGCTGTATCACCAGTTGTCACCGTAGAGCCCCGAAGACGAAAGTTTCATAAGGCAATTACACTTAGCATTCCTGCCCCAAAAACGTCTATAAAGGGTATGGTAAATGAATATTATGGCAATGGGAAAGCCAATCCATCTACGCTTAGGCTTTTATGCTCGATAACTGGCGGTCAAACACTTGCGGCATGGGAAGATGTTACTGGATCGACACCACTTTCCATTTCTCAAGATAGTATTACTTTTACAACTACAGTGTCCGCTCGTTTTTGGTTAATGGACTGTCGGAATATTGTGGACGCAGGACGTATGGCTACAGATTTATATACTCATTTGGCAAGAGTACCTTTTTTTGTAAAATTTGTAGTATTCGCAAAACAAATTTCTGAAACGGAAGCAAAGATTTCTGTTTTTTGTATGACAGATGATAAAGAAGACAAAACATTAGAACAAAAAGAATATTTTCGCGAAATAGCAAAGAGCCGAGATATCGAAATTCTGCAGGATCAAACCATTTATTTAGAATTTGCTGGTAACTTAGTTCCAGTATTGAAATCCAACGAACAATTAAATATAAAATTTCAAGCATTTTGTGAAAACCGGCTTTCATTTGTTGCACACATAAAAGATTCAGAGCAGCCACATGGTCGCATAAGTTTTATGGGCGAACCAAAGATACGTCTGGGAGATGCGCCACTTAATCCTCTTTGTGCCTTAAATATCTCAATTGACATGGAAAATATGGAAAGCCTTTTGGAAAAAGAAAAGTTTTTGAGCATAGACAGTTGTTTAAAAGTGAAAAAAGGATATGCAAACTGTGCGGAGTTAAAAGAAAATGCACCGCATACAGTTAACATAAAAACCGTCGACACAAAATATAATATTTCAGGATTTCAAAAAATGTTAAATCAGTTTCAAAGTGAGAATTTGCTCAAAGAACCTGATATAAAATTGCTTGATTTTTGTAGTCAATTAGGTAGTGACTGGCCGCAGCTAGCAAATGAGTTGGGTGTACCCGAAACCGATGTCGACCTGGTCAAAGCTGATTATTGTATTGACGACGATACCACGAAAATTATGGCTATACTTAAGCTATGGTTACAACAAGCAGAAAGTTTTAAATTGAACCAATTACCTGAAATTTTAAAAAAAATTGGGCGGCCGGACATATTAAAGAAGTACAATTACAATTTGGATTTTTTTTCTAAAATCTTACACAATGATGTAGCTTCTTTTGGTTCTAAAGAGGTCGTAAACTTGGAATATAATGAAGATCAAGTCGACGAAGGTACGTATGTTTGTAATAATGCAAAAGTGCACGTATAACACGTCAAATTGAAAAAAAAAAACTTTGTACCAGTGGTGCCCACAGAAAAATATTAACATGTAAGACTTACATTTGTGTACGAATATGAAGACGTCTAGACTTAATAGTGTCGATGTGCAGGAGATGCAGGCCAGAGGAACTGCCTGAGTCGCGAGTCAGGGTTTTGGGAACTGCTGCTTTATATCCTAACACTAAGGTATAACAGTTAATACAGGTATGTGGCAGCTTATATTATTAGATATATATCGAATCGTATGTACATAGTGATCCGATCCTTATAAAAATTTCAGAATCAAATAAATTTTCTAATAAAATATTGGAAACTTACCAAGCATCTTTAAAATAAGCTAGGTTTTTTTATTCCGGATCGTTCAGTTAAATGGCGGCTATATAGGATATAGTCGTCCGATCCTTATTATATTTGGCAGATCGGATTATTTAGCCCAAAGTGGAATCCATAGAAAGTCCCATCCTTCTAACTTAAAAAACAACAAAGTTATTGCATTTCCGATTAATTAGTTATATGGCAGCTATAGGATATAGTTGACCGATCCCGGCTGTTCCGACCTATATACTGCCTGCAAAGGAAAAAGGATGTGTGCAATGTTTAAAGTCGATAGCTTGAACTAGTTTGCGTAGAAACAGACAGACGGACATGCTTCTATCAACTCAGGTGGTGATCCTGATCCAGAATATATTACTTTATAGGGTCTAACTATATCCTATAGCAATCATATAACTTATTGACCGGCAATGCCATAACTTTGTTGTTTTTTAAGTTAGATTAGCCGACTATATAAGATCCGATATATATATAATAATATAAGCTGCCACTTAACTGCAAGGGTATATCAACTTCGACTCTGTCCGAAGATAGCTTTTCTTTCTTGTTATTGTTTACATTTATAGTTATATTTATTATTGTTGTGGAATATTTATATCACCTGTTTATATAAATATACATATATGTACATATGTATACATTTACAGTGCATATTCGATATGAGTGCATTTTAAACGGCCATTGATAAGGATATAATCTTATTTATTTCGGCTCTGCCCGAAGTTAGCTATTCTTCATTGATGCATTATTCGTCAAGAAAATTGAAATCCGATTTTTTCGTCGTAGTATGGGCGTACTTATGAGAAAAGTACGAGATAAGTGCAGAGTATAAATACTGACTCAGGAAACTCGACTATATGCTTGACTGATCAATGACTAGTAACGACTATATCCTTAATTAACAGTCAATGGTTAAACATTTTTTCAATAAATCTTCTTTTTTCTTTTCGGTTAACACCGATGTTATATAGAGGAGCGCCATAAAAAATAGCCGAGCGATATGGTAAGTTATTATGTAATTTTTTTCTATGTAATTTTATTAATTTTTATTTTATTATAGAGACAAAGTAATAATATTGATTTTGAAAAACCTATGAATGGTACATACCAGCCCATGATAGAAGATATTTATAATTCAAGAGAATGTACAGCATCTGGGAAAGCTAAACACAATGAAACGTTGACATCAAGGAATTTTCTTGCAATTATAATTTGATTCAATTTAATTCAATGTGCTAATAAAGGCCTTTGTAACATTTGTTTTTGGCTAATGATATGATACATATATATTCATTAAATAATTAAAATTTTGCCAAACATTTTAAAAATGTAAATTAAAATATTTATATTAACAAAATACTTTAAAATTGGTTCTTTAAAAAAATAATTTGTAAAAATATGGTATATAAAATTAAGAGACGACAGGCTATATAAATTATTTATATAAGCCTTTATACGTCAGCATTCGATTGCTGTTGATCTTCTCTTCGAACCTTTGAATATGCTCCTTTCGATCACTCAGGTGGTGAAGGTTGGGAAGACTTAAAGTATCCTGGGGGAAAAATATATTTAGAGAGGGCGAGACAGCCAAACTTAGGGAGGATGCTCTTTTCTCCGCTCTGTCATGACTGAAAATTAGGGTTTCATTAACAGTTACACGTTCATTAAAAGTGATATTCTTGACGAATGATGCCTCATATCAGAATGCTGGCTTCGCTGCCCACGCGCAGCCGTTCGATCATTCATTATGATGATTTCCTCGTCGACGTGAGATCAACTCCAATCTTTGCACACATCATATTGCACCAATACAGTACCAAAAAAAAAACGAACTAGTCTGTTAGTTTAAAGACGTTTCATATGCCTACTAAATAAGAAAGGAAAGCTAACTTCGGGCGCAGCCGAAATTTGTATTTTTTGTATATACCCTTGCAGTTAAGTGGCAGCTTATATTATTAAATACATATCGGATCGTATATAGTTGGCCGATTCTTATAAGAATTTCACTATCAAATCAATTGTTTTAATACAAATGTTGGAAACAGCCCCAAACAACTTTGATAATACCAAGGTTGTGTCATTACCGATCGTTCAGTTATATGGCAGTTATAGGATATAGTCGGATGAACTCCTATTCTACTATCTTTAAAAACACCAAAGTTATGGCATTTCCGATCAATAAGTTATATAGCAGTTATAGGATATAATCGACCGATCCCGGCAGTTACAACTTATATACCTCGTGCAATGGGAAGAAGGATGTGTGCAAAGTTTCTAGTCGATAGCTTTAAAACTGAGAGACTATTTTTCGTACAAACAGAAAGACGGACACGCTCATATCGACTCAGGAGATGATCCTGATCCAGAGTATATTACTTAATGGGGTCGGAGATGTCTCCTTTATTGAGTTGCACACTTTTGACCAAAATTATAATACCATCTGCAAGGGTATAAAATCGACCGATCGAGCGACTATTAGGGACTTATCGGCCCCGGGACTGATATATAGGGGCGCCACTAAAATTTGTTTGATAATTTTCCTATTCGGTGCATACCTTTGAACTAAACATACACAAATTTGAAACAAATTTGGCGATCCGTTCGTAATTTATATAAGTTATCCAGACTCTGCTCAATCTAAAACAAAAATTTGCGGGTGGTTTTGCCGATTTCAAGAGTGGTCGGGGGAGCACAAATGATGCTGAACGCAGTGGCTAAAAGAGGTGGTTACTCCTGAAAATTTCCAAAAAAAATTCACAAAATTATTTAGCTGATACACTTAAGTCATCAAAGGAGCGTGTTTGGCATATTGTGCACGACTATTTGGACCTATGTTAGCTCTGTGCAAAGTGGGTGCTGCGCTAGCTCAGAATCGATCAAAAACAACAACGTGTTGATGATTCCGGGCAGTGTTTGGATATGTTTAAACGAAATAAAAACGAATTTTTGCGTCGCTATGTGACAATGGATGAAACATGGCTCCATCACTACACCCCAGAGTTAAATCGGCAATCTTCTGAGTGGTCTGAGCGTGATGAACAGGCTCCAAAGCGTGGGAAAATACAACAGTCGTCTTTTAAGGTTATCCGTATTTTTGGATGCACGTGGAATAATTTGTATCGACTATCTTCAGCACCCCCTATATTCCCCCCTACAGGTCTAGCCCCTAGCGACTATTTCCTGTTCTCAGACCTTAAAAGAATGCTCGGTGGCAAGAAAGTCAGGACTAATGAGGAAGTTATTGTTGAAACAGAGGCCTATTTTGAGGACAAATTCAAATCCAATTTTTAAAATGGGATCGAAAAGTCTTAGGATCGTTATTGTCGGTGTATAGCCCTTGAAGGTAACTACGTTAGTCCGGGACTTATCAGCCGAACTGTGTGACATAGCTGTCATACAACTGATTCATCGGATATTCCTTTACTTTGTTTTTTAAGTTGGAAGGATGGGACTTTCTATGGAATCTTTGCCCACTTTGGCAAACTTTTCCGATCTGCCCAATTTCCGATCAGCCGACTATATAAGATACGATATATGTCTAATAATATACGTTGCCACTTAACTGAACTTTCGCTCCGCCCGAAGTTAGCTTTCCTTTCTTGTTTTTTGTCTAAATTGTTCCAAAAATGACTTTATGCAACTTAAACACCCACAGGGATTTTGGCGTCCACGCACTAAAAGAAAATATGCTACAAGCATACTTTCATTTTTTTCTCATAAAATAAAAGCAAGTTACAAAAAAAAAATAAAAAAAATAGTGGAGCTAATGGGAACATTGAAGTAACCAGCAAACTATTTTTTTCCCTCTTTAATCTAATTCTTATTGTTGAGCCAAGCAGAAAAGGGCGAAGCTGCGTAAAATAAGTTATATATATTATAAGTCTGAGTAGCGGCGGCGGGTTATCGACAGTTCTGGTTTTGTTTACTTCTCCCCCATTCGCATGCGCTTTGGTGGTAGTTGTAGCGCATGCGTTTTGGGGAGCTTTTTTGTAGAGCTGCTGCACACTAGCAAATATTGCATTTGTGTGCGTTCATATTGCTAAATTCATATTGCTAAGCTTTGCTTCTTGTAATTTTTGTTATTGATTTGAGCGACTGCAAGTTGGGTTAGAGTTGAACTCTCGAAAATAAAGACTGAAGCTGGATTGAACTTGACCTCTGGAATTATAATTCATTTGGCCCGCTATTAAAAACGATTAATACATAACATTTTTGTGACCCCGACGTGATATCATCCCGTTCAATTATCGTGATCAGCATTAAAAGTGCCACTGAAACACCGTTGTTGGTTTTGTTGTCGCAAAGTTGCATTTCAATTTAATTGCACAATGGAATCTGGAGCTGAAGCTACTGCATCTGCTGCGTCAAGCCGTGAAAGGATGCTGCGGAGACGCGCCGAGGTAACATGTCAGGAAATGGAGTTACTGCATCGGAAGGTCAAGGCTGCGATGCAGACCGACGATTCAACCATTCTGACCCTCGAGTCTATGGAGAAGCGTCTGCGCGACCGTTTCACCACGCTGCAGGAGGAATTGACATCCAGTTGGAGGTGGCCAAGCGTTCTATGCGGGTTGCTGCTCACTCTACGCTTTTGGATGCTACCAGTGGTGCTGGGATGTCAAACGCTCCATATAAGCCTGCTCCCTCATTGCCCCCGTTGCCAATGCCAACATTTAGCGGCGGCTATGCCGAGTGGCCGGATTTCTGAGCCCTATTTAGGACAACCATTGATAGCCACCCGCACCTGACCAAGATGGAGAAGCTCAGGTGGCTCATTTCCTGCCTGCGGGACTCAGCACTGGAGACTGTGAGGGCGCTTGAGATTACCGAAGCGAACTATGATGTTGCCCTCGACCTTTTGCGCAACCGTTTCAGCAACCGTCGCTTAATCTTCCAGGCTCACATCAACGAGATCCTGCAGTTAAGGGTGGTTGAGCCGGGATCCGTTGCTACTCTTCGAGAATTATCCGACCGATTCAATGGACATATGCGGGCCCTTATGAGTTCCGGGACGTCGGCCGAAATTCAAGGATGCCTCCTCATCCAGATCATCTTTCAAAAGTTGGACCCTGCCACAAAGGCCAAATGGGAAGACTCTCTGGCAGGAAGCACTGATGATAGCCTGCCAACTTGGGAATCTATGGCTCGGTTTCTGGAACAAAGGTGCCGTACCCTGGAGACGGTGGATTTGGCCTTAGCTCCGCATTTGTCAGCGAATCAAGCGGGCCGACGTAGGCCATTTAACAACCGATCCTGCATGCTCCTGAATGCTCCGCCTGCTTCGTGTGCCCTGTGCGGCATCCTGGCACACGCTGTGCCTTCTTGCCCAAGGTTTCTCGCCTTGTCAGTTGAGGAACGATACGATGAGGTCAGACGTCTTGCCCTCTGCTTTGTGTGCCTGAAGTCTGATCACTTAGCTCGCGGATGCTCATCCTCCCGCTGCCCAACTTGCAATCGCCGACATCATGCGCTATTGCATCCTTGCGAGCGTTTATCTAGCGCCACTTCCGTTCCTGCTTCTGGATCAAATCCGGCCAATGTAGCTGGGGTTGCGACCTCTCAGGCTCCTCCTGCTATAGGAGGAGCCTGAGATCCTCCTGCTCCTCCTGCTAAATAGTGTTCTTGCCCACCGCCTACATTCTCGTCCGTGGCAGATCAGGAGCCTTTCTTCCTTGTCGAGCGCTACTTGACTCCGGCTCCCAAGTTCACCTCATCACATCACGGCTGGCCAGCCAACTGCAGCTTCATCGGTCCAAATGTTCTGTAGCAGTGACTGGCCTTGGAGACGCTGAGTTTACTACGGATGGAGCCTCGGTTAACGTTTGCCTGAAGTCTCGCCTATCCACGTATTCCGTTTACATTGAGGAAATTGTGTCGTCTCACATCATAGAGCGTCAACCTGGCCTGAACTTAGATGTGTCCAATTGGAAGGTTCCCGCCAATGTGGTTCTAGCTGACCCGGACTTCCACAGAGCTCAGCGTGTGGATCTGCTGATTGGAGCAAGCCTGTTTTTTGATCTGCTCTCAGTCGGGCAAATCCAGCTAGGAGATGGTCTGCCTCTGTTGCAGAAGACACGTTTTGGATGGGTAGTTTCTGGAGGAGGTTGCACCCCGGGAAACCCTCGCTTGGCCGCCTCATGTAGGATGATTCCTGCTGGCCCAGCAAACTCTTTTGACGATCGCCTCGATTATCTTCTCCGCCAATTCTGGGAAGTTGATGCCTGCACTGCGCCAATCGTTCAGACTACTAAGGAGGAGCTTGATTGCGAGGCCCACTTCGTCATGCACCACGTCCGGCTTGAATCAGGTGCCTATTCAGTTCGCCTTCCAATCAAGCACAGTGTGGAGCTGTTAGGGGAATCCTACGCACAGGCTTTGCGGCGGTTCCATTCACTTGAGCGCAAGCTGGATCGTCATCCGAATTTAAGGACCCAATATTCGTCTTTCATCAAGGAATACTTGGATCTGGGTCACATGTCTCTGGTGCCGCAGGAATTGCGAGGTAAGTGCCAGTATTTCCTTCCCCACCACTGCGTCCTGAAGGAAGAAAGTTCAACTACTAAGCTGAGAGTTGTGTTCGATGGTTCGGCTGCTACGGCCTCTGGCTATTCCCTCAATGATGTCCTGATGTCCGGCCCCGTGATTCAGCCTAAGCTTTTTTACACATTGCTTCGGTTTCGGTCTCACCTTGTAGCTTTGACTGGGGACATTTGCAAGATGTACCGCTGCGTAAGGGTCTTTCCGGATGATAGTTTTCTGCAGTGCATCCTCTGGAGAGATTCTATCCACGATGACGTGAAGGTTTTTAAGCTCGACACCGTGACGTATGGCACAAAGCCAGCGTCTTTTCTATCTGTTCGCTCAATGCACCAGCTGGCTAAGGATGAAGGTGCCGGTTTTCCCGTTGGCTCTCGTGTTGTCCTTCAGGATTTTTATGTGGACGACCTTATATCTGGTGCCCCAACGAAGACTGAAGCGCTTGAGATAATAGCTCAGACATCGAGCCTGTTGAACAAGGGTCAGTTTCAATTAAGGAAATGGTGCTCCAACATCCCAGAGGTTTTGGAAGGCGTACCCGAAAGTGATAGAGAGTCATACTTGAAATTTGACGATGGCAGTCCGTTCACAAAGACTCTTGGATTAGCATGGGAGCCTTCTGCTGACCTGCTGCTGTTTTCCTTTGAAGCTCTTCAGCCCACCGCCAAGCGATTCCGTCGCTCGGTTTTATGACCCAATGGGCTTGGTAGGTCCTGTCGTCACTAGAGCAAAGATTCTATTGCAGAAGCTGTGCCGAGAAAATTTGTCATGGGATGAAAGCCTTCCTCAATCCCTTCTCTCCGAGTGGTTACAGTTCTGCTCCAGTTTTGACCAAATTCAGCGAATTAAGTTTCCTCGGTTAGTCATTCCCTGCCAAGAAAGGCTGGAGGTCCACGGATTCTGCGACGCTAGCTTAGATGCGTATGGAGCTTGCGTGTATGTAGTGTCAGGTTCTGATTGTCGGCTGTTATGCTCAAAGAGTCGAGTGGCACCCATTAAAACTCAGACAATACCAAAGCTAGAGCTATGTGGAGCTGAGTTACTAGCAAGACTGATGGTTGAAGTTGCTGATCTTGGAACTTATAAAGGAGATTATTATTGTTGGTGTGACTCCTTGGTTGCCCTATCCTGGATTCAAGATGAACCTGCTCGGTTTAACGTGTTTGTTTCTAATCGCGTTTCTTCCATTCAGGAGCTCACCAAGGCAATGAAATGGCTTTATGTTCCTACTGCCGTCAACTCAGCCGATCTACTGTCAAGAGGTTCTCTTCCCACTGAGCTATTAAATTCCCAGCTTTGGTTCCAAGGCCCTCCATTTCTTCGTGGTTCCAAGGATGATTGGCCCATCGCTATTGTCACCGAAAAGGCAACCATCGAACTTCGCGCCAGGACTTTATTGGCTACGGCTCCACCCAGGGATATCGCCGCATTGTCAAGGTTTGCCAACTCGTTTCCCTCCCTACAGAGAGTGTTCGCCTACATTTACAAATTTTGCCGTCGCATCCGTCACGACGGGATTTCTGTTCAGGATCTCAAAGGAGGAACCCATCTGCTGTTGCGCGTCGTCCAGCTTACCGAGTTTAAGGATGAGATAAGCTTACTAAGGTCACGCAGATTGGTTCCGCCCTCAAACCCTCTGGCCTCGCTTGCTCCCTTTGTGGATGATGATGGTTTGCTTCATGTTGACGGGCGATTGCGGATCTCTGCATTGGATTTTGACGGACGTCACCCGTTCATTCTTCCCAGAGGCCATCCCGTCACTTCGGCTATAGTAACTCACTTTCACGAGAAGAACCTGCATTCTGGCCCTCGGGCACTAGTTGCGAAAATCCGTTCTCAATACTGGCCCATTGGGGGGAGGAAGACCGTTTCAAGGGTTGTGAATAAATGCTTACGCTGTTTTCGCGCAAAGCCTCGTCTACTGGAGCATGTCATGGCCGATCTTCCTACCAAGAGAGTTAAAGGATTCCAATGTTTTGATGTCACAGGTGTGGATTTTTGCGGACCGTTTTTCTACAAGGCAGAGACTCGGAATAAGGGCCCTATTAAGTGTTATGTAAGCGTATTCATCTGCTTCAGCACGAAGGCAATCCACTTGGAGTTAGTTAAGGACCTTTCCACCGCTTCATTTCTGAGCGCCCTCCAACGGTTTATTTGTACGCGACGTAAACCCAGACAGATATGGTCGGATAATGCCACCAATTTCGTGGGTGCCAAGAATGAGCTTATGGAGTTGAAGCGAAGATTCCTCAGCCAGGATCATCAGGCTTCTCTGCACGATTTTTGCCTGTCTGAGTCTATCGAGTGGCGATTTATTCCTCCACGCTCTCCCCATTTTGGTGGTCTGTGGGAGGCAGCAGTGAAGACGGCTAAGCACCATCTTTATCGTGCAGTTGGTCCCGCAGTTCTTGGCTTCGAGGAATTAAGGACTTTGTTGTGCCGCATCGCCTCAATTATTAATTCTCGGCCCCTTGTGTCGATTTCAGAGAATCCTGCGGATCTAGATGTTCTGACGCCGTCTCATTTTTTAAATGGCGGACCGCCTTCAACATTCATCGAGCCGGACCTTACTGCGCTAAACTTTAATCGGCTGGATGGGTGGCAGAGAGTCTCCTTCCTGCAGCAGGTTTTCTGGGCTCGTTGGAAGGAGGAGTACCTCACGCTGTTGCAGCAGCGTTCCAGATGGCGCACCCCTGGCCCTGTAATTGCTGTTGGAGACATAGTCCTGGTGAAGGATGAAAATCTACCCCCAATGAGGTGGCCTCTGGCCAGGATACTGGAGCTGGTTCCTGGGCGTGACGGAGTGAACCATGTAGCTGTTCTCAAAACAGCGGTTGGAATGACTAAGGATTCGGTTGAAGATCCAGCCTTCAACGGGGGGAGGATGTTGAGCCAAGCAGAAAAGGGCGAAGCTGCATAAAATAAGTTATATATATTATAAGTCTGAGTAGCGGCGGCGGGTTATCGACAGTTCTGGTTTTGTTTACTTCTCCCCCATTCGCATGCGCTTCGGTGGTAGTTGTAGCGCATGCGCTTTGGGGAGCTTTTTTGTAGAGCTGCTGCACACTAGCAAATATTGCATTTGTGTGCGTTCATTATGCTAAGCTTTGCTTCTTGTAATTTTTGTTATTGATTTGAGCGACTGCAAGTTGGGTTAGAGTTGAACTCTCGAAAATAAAGACTGAAGCGGGATTGAACTTGAACTCTGGAATTATAATTCATTTGGCCGCTATTAAAAACGATTAATAGCATAACACTTATAATAATCACAATTTTAAAATCGCATTCTTATGGATGGCACTATAAGCCAACGCATCTGATCTACAAAATTTCATAAGGATCGTGTGATTATATGTGCTCTCTCTCTATGTGGTTCTGATCTGTAGCACGTACTGATTGTTGCCGGCCTAGCTCAGGGCCAGAGAGAGGGTTCTTGTGCTTCTCCAAAACAGGGGCTACCAAATAAAAGAAGTCTTCGACAGTGCTAAGAGAAAGGAAGGGACCAAAGTTGTGGGGGAGAGAAAATGTGGATACTAGCTTGGAGATCTCAAGTGTAATAGATTTCCACTTTTACACCACTGTCATTGGACAATGTGACTGTCACTGCCACTGTCGTTAGCTTGTCACTGGAAGCCCCACACAGATAACAGTAATGTTCACATCGTTCTCAACTTTATAGCACGTTTATAGCACGCTTTTTTGCATATTTTTAATGTTTATTAGATCAAAATGTTTCGAGCTTTAAAAAATCTTGTTCGTCGCTTTCGTCTTCTTCTGTGACTGTGACAATTTGAGATGGCATGAAAATAGTATTCTCGAATTCGGTGTTCAGCTACCGCCCGCAAATCGTTCGTTAGCTTCTGATGGTCTTGTTGGCGCTAACATTCTCCCCCCCATAAACGCCTGCAGGGGTTTATCCGTTCTTCACGTCCAACACAGCTATTTTGGTTGCTGGCCGCACAAGAGTTCCGTAGTGGGTCTTCACTGTAGCCGAACGTACCTGTCCGTCCTTGGCTGTGGCTACAGCGATTATACGTCCCTTTGGCCAAAGGTTCCTGGGAAGGCTCTCATCCACGAGTACAACATCTCCGATTGCTAATGGTGGCCGCTTTGGGAACCACTTGGAGCGACGAGTTATTATGGGAATATACTCCTTGACCCAGCGTTTCCAGAAAAGATCTGCAACCTTATTGGCCTGGTGTCACCGTTGCCTGGCATCCGAGTCCTTGGTGACGACTGGCTTATAACCGTCTGCAGACCCTAACAATAAATGATTTGGAGTGAGGGCATCATCTTCTTTTGCGTCCAAGGATACGAATGTTAGGGGACGGGAGTTGATCACTTACTCAGCATTCGTCAGGGCGTTTCTTAGGCTTTCATCGTTAAAGCTGTAATTAGGAGAGATGCTTTTCAATACAACTTTAATTGATCGTATTAAGCGCTCCCAAGCTCCTCCCATTTTTGGAGCGCCTGGAGGATTGAAGTTCCATTTAATCTCGTCGTACTTGACGGTTAGGTTATGGAAGTCTACATTCTTCAGCTCTTCCTTAACAACTTCCTTAACGGCCTACGTTGATAGCAATAGGACCAAAGAAGTCCACTCCAGTATAAGTAAAGGGTCTTTGAAAGCTGGCGATCCTGGCTGCAGGCAATGGGGCCATTTGCGGCGCTATTGGGGCTGCTGCATCGTTTTTACATTTCTGGCACTCTTTTCGAACAGACTTGTATACCACGCGTAACTGGGGTATAAAGAACTGACTCCTGATTATGTTTATAGTTCCCTCATGCAGCAAATGGTGGTTGCTCTCGTGAAAGTGCTTGACGAGGAGATGCGTAACCGAGTGGCGTTTTGGTTGTACTATTTGGTCGTCGTTGGGGTTTATAGTTTGTGACCTTCCTTGGGTGCGAATTATGCCCCAATCGTCTAGGTAGATGTTTAACCCAATAAGCGGGCTCGTTCTTTGGATGTTGTTATATTTTTGGAGAGAATCTAATTCATCCTTGAATGCTTCGCTTTGCGCTACTTTATAAAGTAGGTTCTTTCCTTGGATAACTATTTCATCGGACAACGTTTTGATGATAATTTCTCCTCGACATTTCGCTTTCAGGTTTTTTACATACATGATGAAAGTCGCTGTGGCACGGTAAAGACGTTTCCAGTTTGAAAACGGTTCAATGTTTAGTTTTAGAAGCACTGGACTATGTACTTTGGTTACTAAAACTACCTGTACTTTGAGCTCGCTATTATTGTTTTCCAGTTGTAGGATAGGTTGATGCCATATCGGCGACGTTTTCGTGTGTAGGAATCCAGCGCCACTGTGCGGCACTTGTTGTTTCCATAATCTCACCAATTCGATGCATCACGAAAGAGTGGAACTTCCGTGGATCCATTGTCAACCATGACAGGACGGTCTTGGAGTCTGTCCAAAAGATGCATACGCCAATGTTCAAGTTTCGTGTGAGTTGTGTTTTATGAGCCAGGCGGACGCCGACGACGGCGGCTAGAAGTTCCATTCGTGGTATCGAGAGCGGTTTCAAGGGAGCGACTTTACTTTTGGCAATGACTATGTTTGTCGTGATGTCATTTCCTTTGATCACACGCAGGTAGCACGCAGCTGCATAGCCATATTCGCTCGCATCGACGAAGGTATGTAGTTCGATGCTATCGGCGGTATGTAACAATGGTATGTAACAATGGTGAGTAATGGCGTGGAATATGCACGGACTTAGCCTGTGACAGTATTTTCAGCCATTTTGTCCAACAACTCTGTGAAGGTTCTGGTAATTCGTCATCCCATCCAATCCCTGATCGCCATGTTTCTTGTAGAAGAATTTTAAGTCCGATAGTGTAACAGGAAAAAAATCCTAGGGGTCATAAATTGACATCAGATCCTGCAGAGCTTCCCTTTTAGTGGGGCGAGCCGTCTCACTTAGTACGTTCCGTTTTAGTTTTGTGAATCTGAAAACATATTTAAATGAATCACTCGTCGGATCCCAAAACATACCCAAAACTTTCTCAGCGTCTCCTAGGTCCTTTGTGGGATGTGGTGTGGTTGACTCTTCATTTAATGCGTTTAAGACTTCGGGTGAGTGGGAGGTCCAGTGTCTGATATGGAAACCCCCAGCTGAATGTATTTGTTTGACTCGCTTCGACACTTTAATAGCTTCCTCCTCGACGTTTAGACTGTCTATATAATCGTCGACGTAATGAGCTTGGGTGATGGCTTCATAGGCTCTTGGATACTGCATCTTGTAGTCCTCCGCATTTTTATCCCGGACGTAATGAGCTATACAAGGGGCGCATGATATTCCGAACGTCATTGCTCGCATTTTCCTTTCGCTTTGCGTTCGCTCGTCGATCCACAGGAAACGCTGTGCATGGATGTCACTTTCCTTTATCCTTATCTGGTGGAACATTTCTGTTATATCTCCGCAGACCGCTATCTTGCCAACTCTGAATGCCATCAAAACGTCGTACAGTGGATGTAAAAGATCCGGGCCGGTAAGCATGAAGTCGTTTAAGGAGACGCCATGAGATTTAGCTGCGGCATCCCAAACCAGTCGAATCTTACTGGGTTTGTTGGGGTTATGAGCTATGAAAATTGGAAGGTACCAAATATGATTGTGGTAAACTTCCTCATTTTTTAGCTCGATGGCATAGCCTTTTTGTAGCAGATTGTTGACTTGCCCCTGAATTTTTACTCGTAGATATGGATCTTTTTCAATTTTAGCTTTCAAACAATTTAGGCGTTTTAGTGCATTTGAGTAGCTTTCAGGAAGTACTGTATCTTTACGACGCCAAAGCAAGCCGATTTCATACCGTCCGTCGATTTTTACGCACGTTTCCTGCATGATTTTGAAAGCTTCTTCATCGTCTTTAGAGCGAAGTGTTCTTGGAATTACGGGCTCTACGTTGAAGCTTTCTTTAACGGCCTTATCAATTTCAGTCCAGTTGCATTGACAGTGGTGCATAGAAAAATATTTGTTGTCTTTTCCTGATCCTTGGACACCCCAGCCTAGCATGCACTTGGATGCAATGGGGTCATTCCACCTTCCTTCTATTATTTTCCGGGGAACGGCTAACTTCCAATTGTCTGTTCCAATCAGCAACATTGGTTCAGCATCAGTATATGATACAATCGGTAATCGTTGCAGGTGAGTGTATTTATTGGTTAACGCCTTAATGTCCAGCGTTTGCTTTGGTAATCCTAAATTTTTTACTGTGTGTATGTTGTTTAGCCAATATGTTCTGTTGGTGTCTGTGCTAGAGACTCTTATGTTGAAGCAAACGGATTCGTTCTCCCTCCTTGTCGTTTGATTTGTCCACTGCATGCAGATCGGGTCCGGAGTACCTTGGATGTTTAATCTTTTGAATAGATTTTCGTCTATAAGTGTGACCGATGAGCCTTCATCTAGAAATGCAAATGTGTCAATATAGGAGTTGGCAGTGTACATTTTAATCGGGACGATACGAAAATATTGTTCTCCTCCGGGTGGATTAGTTCGGTGTGAAGAAACAATGTTGGGATTCGCACGGCCTTTGTGCAGCAAAGGGTGATGCCTTGATTCGCATCCTCCAATCTCACACAGCTTAGTTGAAAAGCACCTGCTCCCATGGCTCTTCAAGCATTTGAAGCAAAGCTTGTATTCCCTTACCATTTCCTGTTTCTTTTCGTAAGGGAGCTTTTGGAATACCTCACATTCAGCGATAGGATGGAGTGTGCTGTTGCAGGCGATGCAATGGGTGACGAAGCGATGTAAGTTGGTGGATTGTACTCCGAGCTATCTTGGGCATTCATGCTATACTGAACGTGGGTGTGTGCGTTGCTGGACCTGGAGTAAATTGATGGTGTCACTGTGGATGCTGCTTCGGCGATTGTATAAAGCCAGTCGCTGAAGGACTTGATCAATGCAGTGCTTGGGTCTTTTGGGTGCATAGCCCAAGTCAGTTTGTAATGGCTGGGCAATTTATCTATTAACTCTCTCAACAGCAAAGGATTGTTTAGGTGGTAATTTAGCTGACAAGCCTCCATGGTGGCACAAATATTCCGTACTGCTAAGGCGTAATCTATGAGAGTGTCAAGTCGTTCCTTATTGATAGAGATTTTTCTCGCCTTTTCTTTTAAACTGTCTAGTATCTGAACGGGACGTCCGAAAAATGTCTTGAGCGTGTTTATGACGTCGGGGACCATAACTGGAAGCAGAAGCTTATCTCTCACTAGTTCGAGTGCCTTTCCTTTGAGAAATTTTTGGAGTCGTAGCATATTTTCAACATTTGAAAACCCAGCGACACTGGTGCTATTTTCATATGCACTGAGAAACGCAGGCCTGTCATCCGGATTGCCGTTGAATGTGGGTAGATCGGGTGACAGTATTTGACGCGCTGACAGCTGGGTATTTGTAGGCCCAAAGCATGATGTTAGTAGTGCGGCTCCACTTTGTTGAGCTAGTATATTGTACTTTTGTTCGATGTAACTTTGATCAGCCTGTCGCTTTTCCTCCAGCATTTGAAGCATTAGAGTATTATTTTGAATCAAAATAGTTTCATTGGCACGTTCAGCATGGAAAGAAATCGGTAGTTGCTTGTTCTGTTTTTTCACAGCACCGGTTGAGCGTCCGGCTGTCGGAGCGATGTTGGTTGGGTCCTGCGAAACGGATCCTTTCGCAGCGACTCCTTGGACAGTGGCTGTGTTGACGTCAGTCAACGAGGTTGGATCAGGTGGTTGTTTACTGCAGGAGACGCATTTCCATCCTTTTTTGTTCTGGGTGTTCTCATCTCGAACGCAGCCAAAGTGGTACCACTTCTTGCAAATTTCACAATGCACCCATATAACGTCTTTGCCGGCACTGCTCTTTTTGCATGCACTGCATTTTGTTTGGTTGTATTCACGGGATATCATGGTGTTTGATAGTTAACTTCTTGTCTTCTTGCAGAAAATATATTTGTTGTAGCTAGTAATGCCTGTTTTCAGCCTTATTAGACGAAGAACTGAGCTGGATTTACGCAGCAAGTTTGATATGTCTTGTATGTATACTTTGTTTTTTTTTTAGCGGTGACTACTCGCTGATATTCAATTTCGTGTATGTATGTGGTCTTGCGATACTGCAGCGGAACTTCTTCGTTCATGTATGAATAGATACGTACGCGGCGAAAAACCGAAGATCACAACATTGACGGTTTAAGTAAGATTTTTTTAAGAATGTTGCAGCCCAGGATGTAGTGAAGTTAAACAAGGGTTTATAGCACGCTTTTTGGATATTTTAATATTTATTTAATAGCAAATTTTACGAGCTTTAAAAAATCTTGTTCGTCGCTTTCGGCTTCTTCTGTGACTGTGACGATTAGTGTTCAAGCATTGAACACGATTAGAATCCAAAGATAGAGTCTCAAGGGATCGGAGCCATGGAAATAAGAGATAGGCATAATTTGAGACCGATCCCCTGCAGCCTAAGTACATATGTACATATGTGGTGCACTTGAAGCACTTAGAAAAGGGTCACATAGCATGTCAGCGTAGAGTTCGTTGATAAGTATTTTTAAATAGATTTAAGATTTTCATGTATCTTTCTTATAAGAGAATGGAAATAAATAAAAACAGTTTTAAAACGGAACTCATTGGAGTAATACCTAAATTATTGGGCTCCTCTTAACATTTGGTCCTTCGAGACACCCTGACGTTTTCCCCCCTGTGGTAAGAGACTCAGGTTTAAAAAACTGGCACCTATAAGTGGCTGTAGAAAAACACAAATTCTCAGCCCAGGGTAGCTAAAAAAATAAGGCTACGATCTGGGTAAAAAAGAGCCCAGTTTAAAAATCGTAGTCTTCTGTCGTTTCCCCCCAAGAGGTAAGGAACACAGAAAATAAAACCAAATAAATGCCAATGTGCATAAATAAATAGAAATTTGTACTTTTCTATAAAGTATTTTTTTTTTTTTTCGGAACAATACCGAAATAAAAAAAATATATATAAAAATATTTATACAAAAAATAAATATATAAAAAATTGTGTGTTTGTTGGCGTATCCGAGGCCCTACATCGGAAAAGTTAAAAAATAAATAAATGTGATTGTGAAAAAAAAAAAAAAACAACATCAACAAAAATAAATAAAAAACAATAGACAAAAACAAAAACAACAACAACAACAACAGCAACAACAACACCAATAGCCAGAGCCGCAGCAGCAGTAACAACAACAGCAGCAGCAAAAACAACAACAAACAGCAACAACACCAATAGCCAGAGCCGCAGCAGCAGCAACAACAACAGCAGCAGCAAAAACAACAACAAACAGTAGCAACATCAACAGCCAGAGCCGTAGCAGCAGCAACATCAACAGCCAGAGCAGCAGCAGCGACAACAACAACCTGAGCAACAGCAGGATTGGCAGCAGCAGCAAAACAACAGCAGCAATTACATTTAGTCATCGGCAAGTTTCGGTTTCTTTTTAACCATTTAGTTTTATATTTTAAATTTAATTTTAATTGAAAAAAAAAATATATATATAAAAAAAAAATATATATAATGTCGACTAAAGAAAAAATAGCAATTATTGAGGACCAGGTGCGCCTCACCCAGCAAATAGATGCTATACTAGCAAAAAACACCTATGTAGAAGAGGATAGAGAAATACTAAAAAATATTGAGCTAAAGGCCTGTACGAACCACAATCAGTTGGTTCAACTTGGGGCTGTGGAACATGATTATTTTACAAAAAATCATTTCGATAGCATGCTGTCAAAGTTTAAGTCCGCCAAGGACAAAATTAAAAAAATTTGTAGCCAGGATGAGCTTTTTTCTAGGCTTGAGGAGGCTTTAAAGCACCTCGAGGATTACCTCGAGACAACATACATAGAAATTCAGGAAAGGAAAGCTGAAACCTTTCCCATAAGAATTAAAAAATTAAAAATGTTGCTCAGCAGAGTAGAAACAATGTCCGATCAAATAAATAATGAAAGGCTAAATAACAAATATAAGTCGAAAATAATAGAGCTCAAAGACGATGTTGAGATACACATTGAGCTAATGATTAATAAAATCAACAAAAACGAAATAGGTAAAGTAGAAGGTGGCGCTAGAATGGAAGAACTACCTACCCTACCAAAAATTGAGGTCCCCAATTTCTTTGGAAATTCCAAAGATTGGGACCATTTTTATTAACTATTTAAGGAACTTGTGCATTCCAGGATGGATTTAAGTCCATCCTTGAAGCTAAGCTACCTTAAAAGTGCTCTAAAAGGGGAAGCACGAAATGTGGTTTCCCATTTATTGCTGGGCTCAGGCAACAATTATGATGCAGCCTGGGAGTTACTTGTAAAGCGGTATGAAAATAATAGAAAAATATTTTCAGATCAGCTGAATCGCCTCATTGAACTTCCAAAAATAAATTTGGACTCATATAGGCTTTTAAAAAATACAATTGATTCTATAAATGAATCAATTTATATGATGCGTCTTAAAGCAAATCTGACCGAAGAATCAGATTGCATTTTTTGCGCATATAATTATAAAGAAATTTAATATTGAGGCTCTACAACAATATGAGGGCCAAGTAAAAAAGTCGAATGAAATCCAAAATTTAAAAGATGTCATAGAATTTTTAGATCAACGACTTAGTTCATTGACATCATTTGGTAATGAATCAACAACAAAAAAAATAATAAACAAGAATGGAAAGCTAACTTCGGGCGGAGCCGAAGTTGATATACCCTTGCAGATATGTGGCGGTTTATATTATTAGATATATATCGGATCTTATATAGTCGGCCGATCCTTATAAAACTCGGCAGATCAAATTTGTTTGCCGAAAGTAGAATCCATACAAAGTCCCAGTCTTCTAACTTAAAAAACAACAGAGATTTGACATTTCCGATCAATCAGTTATATGGCAGCTATAGGATATAGTCGGCCGATCCTTATGAATTTCCGCAGATCGAATAAGTCTGCTAAAAGAAGAGTCCACAGCAAGTCCCATCCTTCTAACTTAAAAAACAACAGAGATATGGCATTTCCGATTAATCAGTTATATGGCAGCTATAGGATATAGTCGGCCGATCCTTATGAAATTCGGCAGATCGAATAAGTCTGCTAAAAGAGGAGTCCACAGCAAGTCCCATCCTTCTAACTTAAAAAACAACAGAGATATGGCATTTCCGATCAATCAGTTATATGGCAGCTATAGGATATAGCTGACCGATCCCGGCCGTTCCGACTTATATACTGCCTGCAAAGGAAAGAAGGATGTGTGCAAAGTTTGAAGTCGATAGCTTTAAAACTAAGAGACTAGTTTGCGTAGAAACAGACAGACAGACGGACAGACGGACATGCTTATATCGACTCAGGAGGTGATCCTGATCAAGAATATATATACTTTATAGGGTCGGAGATGTCTCCTTCACTGCGTTGCACACTTTTGACCAAAATTATAATACCCTCTGCAAGGGTATAAAAATAACGCAAATAGCCAAACATGCCTGATGTGCAAAATGCCCGGGCATCAATTAATTGTTTGCTATAAATTTAAAGCATTAAGTCCACAGGAAAGAATGGACGTAGTTAAAAAATTGAATTTGTGCTACAGATGTTTAAAGCACAGCTCAACCATCAAATGTACAAGCGAGCTAGTATGCTCGTATTGTCAAAGATTTTCACATCATAGCATGTTGCATTTTAAAAAAGAGAATGTAAATACATGCATGACCTCTGAACCAGCACTGTTGGCCACGGCGTATGTTCAGATTAAAGGTCAAGATGGTGAGTTTGGAAAATTTAGAGCATTGATTGACAATGGGTCACAAAGCACTCTGATTTCTGAAGAAGCGGCACAAAAACTTAAGTTGCCAAAAATAAAAGCGCACACTGAAATAAGTGGAGTATCACCAACAGGTGCCTGTGTTTCAAATCACAAATTAAAATTGACCCTTAAAAATAATGGTAAATATTCAAAAGAATTTAACACAAACGCCATTATTTTACCAAAACTTATGAAATGTCTCCCCACAAATAAAATTATTATAAATAAGTCGGATTGGAAAGAATTCTACTTGGCGGATCCCAATTTCGATAAACCTGGTCGAATTGACCTTGTTATTGGTGCGGATTTATATCCACAAATTTTACTACCGGAGATAACCAAAAAAAGTATGCTTCTTGGGCAAAAAACAATCTTTGGATGGACAGTGTCAGGTTGCACAAAATCCAGGGGAAGTAAATCAATTGTAGCAACCAGTATCGAGCTAAAACATATGGACCGATATTGGGAGGTAGAAGAAGAGGATAACAATGATTTAGAGACAGAAATATGTGAAAAAAATTTTAAAAAATATACAACAAAAGATTCGAATGGAAAATATATTGTCGCTATACCATTTAAAGAAGACATAACATTAGGAGACTCAAAGAATCAAGCAATGGCTCGGTTCATGAACTTAGAAAAAAGATTACAAAACAAGAATGGAAAGCTAACTTCGGGCGGAGCCGAAGTTGATATACCCTTGCAGATATGTGGCAGCTTAAATTATTAGATATATATCGGATCTTATATAGTCGGCCGATCCTTATAAAACTCGGCAGATCAAATTAGTTTGCCGAAAGTAGAATCCATACAAAGTCCCAGTCTTCTAACTTAAAAAACAACAGAGATATGGCATTTCCGATCAATCAGTTATGTGGCAGCTATAGGATATAGTTGGCCGATCCTTATGAAATTTGGCAGATCGAATAAGTCTGCTAAAAGAAGAGTCCACAGCAAGTCCCAACCTTATAACTTTAAAAACAACAGAGATATGGCATTTCCGATCAATCAGTTATATGGCAGCTACAGGATATAGTTGGCCGATCCTTATGAAATTTGACAGATCGAATAAGTCTGCTAAAAGAAGAGCCCACAGCAAGTCCCAACCTTATAACTTTAAAAACAACAGAGATATGGCATTTCCGATCAATCAGTTATATGGCAGCTATAGGATATAGTCGGCCGATCCTTATGAAATTTGGCAGATCGAATAGGTTTGCTAAAAGAAGAGTCCACAGCAAGTTCCATTCGTCTAACTTGAAAAACAACGAAGTTATGGCATTTCCGATCAATCAGTTATATGGCAGCTATAGGATATAGTTGACCGATCCCGGCCGTTCCGACTTATATACTGCCTGCAAAGGAAAGAAGGATGTGTGCAAAGTTTGAAGTCGATAGCTTTAAAACTGAGAGACTAGTTTGCGTAGAAACAGACAGACAGACGGACAGACGGACAGACGGACAGACGGACAGACGGACAGACGGACAGACGGACAGACGGACAGACGGACAGACGGACATGCTTATATCGACTCAGGAGGTGATCCTGATCAAGAATATATATACTTTATAGGGTCGGAGATGTCTCCTTCACTGCGTTGCACACTTTTGACCAAAATTATAATACCCTCTGCAAGGGTATAAAAATGAAAAACTTCGAGTTGAATATTCAAAATTTATGAAAGAATATTTGGACTTAGGACATATGGTCGAAGTAAATGATGAAGGAAAGTATTACCTTCCTCACCAAGCTGTTATCAGAGAATCCAGTCTCACAACAAAATTAAGAGTAGTTTTTGATGCTTCAGCTAAAACCAGTAATAAGAAAAGCCTAAATGATATTATGTGGGTTGGACCAAGAGTTCAAAAAGATATTTTTGATATTATCATAAATTGGCGTAGGTGGGAATATGTGGTGTCATCGGACATTGAAAAAATGTACCGACAAATTAAAATAAAAAATAACGATCAAAAATATCAATATATATTGTGGAGGGATGACCCAAAAACGAAAGTTAATACTTACAAACTAACTACGGTTACTTATGGTACCGCTTCCGCCCCATATTTAGCAACTAGAGTATTAGCAGATATAGGTGAAAATTGTGAAAACAAAATGATTGGGGAAATAATAAAAAATGATTTTTATATGGACGACCTCATGACAGGAGCAAATTCAATAGAAGATGCCATAACCATAGTTGAATTAATCTCTAAGGAGCTATCGAACTCTGGGTTTAATTTGAGAAAGTGGGTTTCAAATAAAGCAAAAATATTAGAAATGGTAGAAAATTCAGGAGATAATAAAATAGTTAGCATCAGAGAAGATGAATTTATAAAAACCTTAGGGCTTCAATTGGACCCTTGCAAGGACGAGTTTAAATTTACAGTATGTTGTACTAAACCTAAAATATTAACGAAAAGATTCGTCTTGTCCACATTATCAAAAATATTCGATCCATTAGGTTGGTTGGGACCGGTAACAATTGTGGGAAAAATCTTCATGCAAAAATTGTGGACAGCAGGAATCAATTGGGATCAAGAGCTAGGTAATGAAGATCGTAAGGAATGGGAAGAATATAAATCAGGGTTAGAGGCGTTGGAGCAAATAAGGGTCCCTAGATGGATTAATTTTAAAGTCGAATTATGTATTCAAATTCATGGCTTTGCAGACGCTTCGGAAAAGGCTTATGCGGCAGTAGTATATGCGAAGGTAGGATCGGAGGTGATCATAATCGCTAGCAAAAGTAGGGTGAATCCGATAAAAAATAGAAAAACTATTCCAAAACTAGAATTATGCGCAGCACACTTGCTTAGTAAGTTAATGATGCGCATAATGGAAACCATGAAAAATTACAAAGTAGAACTATATGCATGGAGTGATTCAACCATAACGTTAGCCTGGATTAAAAATGGGTTAAATAAGATAAAATTTATCAGGCGTAGAACAGATGAAATTCGGTCATTAAAAAATGCTGAATGGAATCATATAAGATCCGAAGATAATCCAGCAGATCTGGCGTCAAGAGGAATTAGCGCAAATCAATTGGTAAATTGCAATCTTTGGTGGAGAGGGCCAAAATGGTTGACTGAGCCAAAAAGTCAGTGGCCACAGCCGCTAATCATGGAGGAATCCTTAATATTAAGTACGCTAATAGAAACCAAAGATGATGCGATTTTCGACTTGATGCAAAAGTTCTCTTGCATGCATAAATTAACACGAGTGATAGCTTACGTAAATCGATTTTTAAAGATAAAAACAAGAACGAATTCTAACACAAAGTTTTTAACAGCAAAAGAGTTAAAAGAAGCTGAAATAATCATAATTAAAAAACATCAGGAGGGGCAATTTAACAAAGAAATACAGTACCTTAGAAAAAATAAAGAGATTGAAATTAGCAGCAAAATAATAGGTCTCAACCCGTTTTTAGATACTAATGGAATACTTCGGGTAGGTGGAAGACTGCAAAACTCTAAAGCGGCATTTGAAGTCAAGCATCCTATAATTTTAGACAAAGGTAGCATTTCGACTTTGATAATAAGGGATGCTCATAAAAACACGCTTCATGGAGGTATAAATTTAATGAAAAACTATGTTCAACGCAAATATTGGGTATTTGGGTTGAAAAATTTATTAAAAAAGCAACTACGAGAATGTGTAAAATGTTCAAGGTATCGCAAAAACACCGTAGAACAAATAATGGGAAATCTACCTGATTACAGAGTAAACATATTGTATCCTTTCTTGAATACGGGGATCGATTATTCAGGGCCATACCTAATAAGATGCTCCAAAAACCGCGGTCAAAAAACATTTAAAGGATATATTGCGGTATTTGTTTGCATGGCCACAAAGGCTATCCACTTAGAAGTGGTTAGTGACTTAACGTCTGATGCCTTTCTAGCCGCATTTAAGCGGTTTCTTGCTAGAAGGGGAAAATGTGCAAACATATATTCAGACAATGGAACAAATTTTATAGGAGCGTCAAGAAAATTAGACGAGGAGTTAGAAAAGGCCATTAGGGAAAATAGTAAAATAGCAGCGCAATTACAGAAGGAAAGAATTGAGTGGCATTTTATTCCCCCGGCAAGCCCCCATTTCGGAGGAATATGGGAAGCAGGAGTAAAATCAATGAAGTACCATTTAAAACGAGTAATTGGGGACAATGTACTAACATATGAAGAAATGTCTACATTACTTTGCCAAATAGAAGCAGTTTTAAATACAAGGCCTTTGTACTCATCCAGCGAGGATGTAGACGATAATGAGGTGCTAACTCCTGGTCATTTTTTAATTGGAAGACCGCTATTAGATGCAATCGAACCCAACGACGAAACTGGGAAAATTAATAATTTAGATAGATGGAGATTCCTTCAGAAAATAAAAAGAGATTTTTGGAATAAATGGAAGGATGATTATTTAAATACTTTGCAACAAAGATACAAATGGAAAAGAAATTCTTCAAATATAAAAAAAGGTCAAATTGTTATATTAAAAGATGATAGTTGCCATCCAGCAAGGTGGCCTCTAGGAAAGGTTGAAGAAGTCCATAAAGGAAAGGACGAAAAAGTCAGAGTTGTTAAGCTTAGGGTGCAAGAGAATTTTGTAACCAGACCTTTAAATAAAATTTGCCCCCTAGCTGGTGTAAATGATCTAGATGACGCAGAAGCACGTCAAAATAGATCCTACCCGCCCAAAGCGAGAAGTAGTGTTAGATTGTCTAAGCTGGGAGTGATGCTGGCCTTAATAATGCTTTCATTATGCTGTCAGCTAACGAACGCAGCACCAGCAATCAGAGATTCAAAATATGGTTTTGAAGAAATTTCCAAATCCTCGTCCGTATATTTAGATCCGATGGGAGACATAGAAGTGGTTTCATCCTCATGGAATTTAGTAATATTCTACGATATGGAAGCATATTTCGAGATGATCCATAAAGGAAAAAACATAATCACCAAAATGAGATCAGTTTGTGAAAAACTTCATGGGTTTGAAGATCAGTGCTACCTTATTTTAGACAACACACTCAAACAGATTTTAGAGTTGGAGGAAAATAATAAACTCTTCATGACTCACAATAAATCGAGGCAAAAGCGGGCACCGTTTGAATTTATAGGATCTTTATACCATATTTTGTTTGGAGTAATGGATGAAGATGATCGGGTTCAAATGGAAGAAAATATGAAAAATTTGTTAAGCAACCAAGAAAATTTAAAAGAGTTAAGCAACAAACAAACTTCGTTAGTCGAATCTACTACCAATATTCTAAAGAAAACTACGGAAGAAGTCAATGCAAACTTCAGAAGTATGAACAAAAGAATAGAAAATATGACTGTAATACTGCAAGAGTCATATTACGTATACAAAGAGTCTATTAAATTCTTTATGGTAACAAAGGAATTGAGTAGTTTGATCGAGGAATGCGAAAAAATTCAAGCAGGCATCATAAGCCTGTTAATTGATATTAACCATGGAAGGCTTAACACCAATATATTACGTCCGAGTCAGCTTAAAACTGAAATAGCTAGAATTAAGGACGTTCTATCTGAAAATTTGATTCTTCCAGGGAAAAGATCAGGTACAGAATTAAAGGATGTGTATACCTTACTTACTGCAAGAGGGTTATTCGTAGACAAAAAACTGATCATCAATGCGAAAATTCCTCTGTTTGGTCGGCATGCGTCTAAACTGTTCAGGGTTATTCCTGTTCCAGTTAGAGCAGAAAATCAAACTATTCTAGCTCAAATTGACTCGGAATATTTGGTGTACAACTTTGAGATACATTCATACCACCTAATGACGGAGGCTACAATTAGTAAATGCCAAAAGTGGAAAACAAGCAAAAGAGTTTGTGACGGCAGCTGGCCATGGAGCAATGGCAATGATAATAGTTGTCAGCTAGGACCCCTTAAACCTAATAGACCTTTCAATTGCATTTACAAACCTGTCTTATCATCAATTTCCTTTTGGGCAGAACTAGAAAAAAGAAGTAGTTGGTTGTTTAAAGTTGAGGAAAACACTAAGTTGAGGCTCCAATGTGGCCAATCCAAAATTCAGATCATTGATTTGCCGGAGCAAGGCATATTGACAATCAGTTCAGAATGTACAGCTCGGACCGATGATAAAATTCTAATTGCTCAGCATATTATTGAAACTGAAAGTCAAGAGCCAACAGCTTCGGCTTATATAGGAGAAATAAAGGAAATTCCGAGAATTGCTTGGGACCCTCTAAAGCCTCCTGTTATTAATCATACAGCCGAAATAGCTCACCTGGCCAAACAAATAGAACATTTGAAAGCACAAAATTTAGAACTAAAAAATATCGATTTTCATCATGTGTCAGGTCATAGCTCTTTAATTTTAGTAATACTAATCATTATTGTACTGATTATATCCTATTTAAGAAAATTAAAGTTGAAAAGACAATTGTTGGCTATTGCATTGCCAACCCCTATGCCAAATGTGTAAAAAAAAAAAAAAAGTTGATTTTATATGTTTATTATATAATATAATAATTTGATACGATAATTAAGTGATAGATCTAATACCAATAAGAAATAAAATAAATAAAAATTACAGTCCACTAAATAATCGAATAAAAATATATATAGATATAATTAAGGCTCTTTTGTGGCCCCTTGCAGGATGTTCAAACATTATGTTGAACATGAGAGCTAATATCTTAAGCAATGTTAAAATATTTCAACATATGAGTTAAAAATATACAGTGAACTATATATTGTTATCATAATAATACAAAAGCCAAAATACACATATACATACATGCATACTAATTCTAAAAAATATAAAATGTACACCAGTTTTTGTGGCCCTTTGCAGAATGTTCAAGCATTGAACACGATTAGAATCCAAAGATAGAGTCTCAAGGGATCGGAGCCATGGAAATAAGAGATAGGCATAATTTGAGACCGATCCCCTGCAGCCTAAGTACATATGTACATATGTGGTGCACTTGAAGCACTTAGAAAAGGGTCACATAGCATGTCAGCGTAGAGTTCGTTGATAAGTATTTTTAAATAGATTTAAGATTTTCATGTATCTTTCTTATAAGAGAATGGAAATAAATAAAAACAGTTTTAAAACGGAACTCATTGGAGTAATACCTAAATTATTGGGCTCCTCTTAACAATTAGAGATGGCATGAAAATAGTATTCTCGAATTAGGTGTTCAGCTACCGCCCGAAAATCGTTCGTTAGCTTCTGTTGGTCTTGTTGGCGCTAACATTATTCTTGATAAGGCATCTGCCACATAATTGTTTTTTTTCCTTAAGGTATACTGCAATAAATTGGTATTCTTCTATATCTAATCTCTTCTAAAATCTAGTTCATTTTTGAGTTGGGTTTCTCAATGAAAATAGGCATGTTAATGGTTTGTGGTCTGTTTCTATAGTGAAATTTATGCCATATATGTATGGTCTAAAATAATTAATAATTAATGTATCGCTGTCAATACCTGTCAGTTGTGGATTTATTACTTTCGCCTTTTGTAAACGTTCTTGAGGCGTTTGCTATCGGGAGGTGTATCCCCTCTTATGATTGGGTTAGAACTGCACCGCATACTTGCTTGTTATACAAAATTCTTTATTAAAATCTGGGTATTTTAGTAATGTGGGTTGGAATAGTTGTTTACTATAAAATACTTTCAAGTAAATATATTCCTGATCAGGCTCCTGAGTCGATATAAGCATGCCAGTCTGTCTGCCTACAGACAGCTGTCTAAAGCTATCGACTTCAAACTTTGCACACATCCTTCTTTCCTTTGCAGGCAGTATATGAGTCGTAACGGCCGGGATCGGTCAACTGAATGTACGGAAATGCAAGAACTTGGTTTTTTTTAAATTAGAAAGATGGAACTTTCTATGGATTTTATTTTGGGAAAACTTATCCGATCTGCCAAATATCATAAGGATCGCCCGACTATAAAAGATACGCTATATATCTAATAATATAAGCTGCCACTTAACGCAAGGGTATATCAACTTCGGCTCCGCCCGAAGAAAGCCCCTTTCTTGTTTTTTTGTCAATTGTATCCTACTAATAAATCTGCCTTTAAGCCGTCTATTTCTTAAACAATTTGACTGGTTTGGAAAATTAATATGTAATGTCATGTTTTAATCGTTATGTATCCATTAACTGTAGATACTCTTGTATAGATGGGCAATTCTATGCAGGTTTGATAGATACCTTTTTTTTGTAAAAGGCTGTGGCTCCTGTATCATTAGAATATTAAGTTTTTTACTAATTTTTATGTCAATTCGTAATATTAGTGGAAAACCTCTTGTTCTCCTAAAAAATGTTCCTCTTTGATATTATTTATGCGCATTTGTTTTGTTCTAGGTTGAGCAGATGACTCATTTTGTGAACGTTTGCTTCTTGACACTCATAAGTCCAGTTATATTTTACACTTTTCTTCCACAATTGAGTGAGGTGTCTTGAATAATTAGAGAAATTTGGTATGAAGCGTGTAGCAGTGATCTGAAGGGACGTTAGTAAAGAAGGAAAAGAAAGGGGAAAATATAAAAAAATTACTGTAGAATTTAGTTCAATTAAACGTTCATTTTGGCCGTGCCTTAGAGTGGACAGATTACACTCTCATATTTTAGAGTTGAACAATAAGTGGCGCTGGCAATCCTAGGTATTGCCGGTTAAGCTTGGTTGGAGATTAGGGTAACCTTATTAGAGTGTGGATCAGGGAAGATTAGCGGGTTGTTCTAAAACAGTGGTGGGCAAAATGCACACATGTAAACTTTTAAATGTGTGCGTAAGCAGCGAAAAACAATGAGAGTATTCCATTCACTGGGCGAAAAAAGATAGTGTGTTATTTTGTTAGTTTTTTTTTCAAAATTCGAATGGTCACTCATAGCGAGCCTTCAAAAATTAAATAGAATCGTTCTAGTAACAGTTCTTAAAAAGTGCTTAACATTAAGCTTCCGCATCCACATTTTTATATAAAGAATATTGTTCCTCCCAAATTTCTAAAATCATTATTCTCAGTGAAAACATATTTTTTCGTAAGCGTGGGCTCTCAAGAGAGGCCGAACGAGAGCAAGAAACGCTTACACTTTGCGTGTGACGGCAGCGCAGCAGCAGAATTTTTGGCCCTATGCTCGCGAGTTATGGGAAATGAGAGTTTGCCCACCACTATTCTAAAACATGGAGTATAATGTAGGCCGGGAACATTTCCGCTGCAGCTGCCTTTAAAAGCTCGGATGCATGCTGGTTCGCTCTCTTTCATTGTGTGCGCAACCGTAAGTGACCGTCGAGTCTACGCCAATTTGAAATCGGGATTTAACCTCGTAGAAGATAAAGTTGAAATCTGTGAAAATAGTGAAAAGAAAAATATTTTTTCCCACTGCCGAGAGGATTTTTCCTGTGAGCGATCCACCCTGCTGCGATTTTTAATTTCCCACCGGCTGGTTGGCCAGCCGCCCAAATCACCCATACTTAGGGGCAGGATCTGCGGGTATTAGTTTACATGTGAACAGTGCGGATCGGTGAACCCTAACTTCAGGGGTCGTGTATATTTTTTTATTTAGTTCGTACACCTTAATACCAAATTATCAAACGGTGATCAGTTGAAGGATTAACTAATTAAAAAAATGATAAAGTGACATCGTCTTTGGAACATGTGTATCTTCCCGATCATTGGCTATGCCGCGGCAGGAAATGATTAATTATTAGAGTGGACGGTAATGGACAGAGTAGACGCCCTTGCTTAAACCACACCCTGGCCGTCGTTTCTAGGTCCGGGCTTCTTCCTTCGTTGGCATAAATCAGGCCAATCGAAAATGGGAATTTTTTATAAATACCTATTGTTGGGCCAAGCAGGCACTCTAGAAGAAAACATTTGTGAATAATTGTAATGTATTTATCTGCAGCGTTTGTTATCACCCTTTTCTTATCTGTCTGTCTCCCAGTTTCGCATGCGCTTTGTTGTTCTTTGTAGCGCATGCACTTTGGGAGCTTGTGTAAAGCTTCTGCGCAAGCTTTTGTCACTTGTTTTTCGGCATTTGATTGGAGCGGCTTGTTTGGGGTTAAATTGAACCCCGGAATTAAAATTGAAATTAAATTGATAAATTGTGTGTTTAATTCGGCCGCTACTAAAAAGCTGGTAGCGTTACAAGGTCTAAATATGTTTCATTAATTCGGCAAAAATTCAGAATTGTTTACTTTTTACGAAAAGCTTTAACAAGAATGTTGTATTAGCTCCCTTTCCAATTCACAGACGACTGTCAGATCCATGTTTTCGGGAATCTTCCACCTCGAATCGTCTTTGTTGAGGTTGGGCTGATAGTCCGTAATGTGAGAAGCAACAAAAGCCTCCTTTCTCACAGAGTATGTGGTATGGCGGGACTTCACCCACATACTAACAGAGACTCCATCCGTCTCTAACTCACCACCGCCGAGCTACCGTGGTAGCACATTCAGAGCGGCAAAGCTGAAGTTGACTTGCCAGCCTCGACGAGATGAGATTCACTTGTGAACCGGAATCCAATAACACTCGGCAAAGCAGGAGGGCTCCAGATCGACCACTAACGAGTACATTGGCGGTTGGCAAGAGTACTGGCTCAGCATTGCGATACTGGGTCACGACAGTGCTGATTGAGCGGGATGGTGGGCTCGCGACGGAAACTGCATTGATGGGAGCTGAGATTCGTGCAGGTGAAGCATTGGTAGAACTGGAAAACTGCCCGTGATGGTGCAACAGTAAATGATGACGGCGATTGCACGCTGGGCAGCGGGAAGCTGAGCATCCACGAGCGAAATGGCCATCCTCTAGGCACTCAAAACAGCGAGTTAGCCGCCGCACTTCGTCGTACCGTTCCTCAATTGGCAAAGCAATGAATCTGGGACAAGCTGGCAAGGGGTGAGCCACAACACCGCACAGGGTGCACAAGGCAGGTCTAGTAGCAACCATGCACGAAGATCGGTTGGTATGCGATCCACATCGGCTCGTCCGGTTTGCTGGTGGCTGCGTAGGCAACGAAAAGTCCACGCTTTCAAGCGTCCGGCACCTTTGCTCCAAGAATCGAGCCATAGATTCCCAAGTTGGTAGGCTGTCATCACGGTTGCCTACGAGAGAGTCTTCCCACTTGGTCCTTGTGGCAGGATCCAGCTTTTGGAAGATGATCTGGATGAGGAGGCATTCTTGAATTTCGGCTGGTGTTCCGGAGCTCATGAGGGACCGCATATGACCATTGAAACGGTCGGATAACTCCCAAAGCGTTGCAACGGATCCTGGCTCAACCACCCTTAGCTGCAAGATCTCGTTGATGTGAGCCTGGAATACAGGCGCTTTTCAGCTACAAGAAGTTGGGTCGGGTGAAATGATATTTTTTGAAAAAAAAGGGTGCAATCGATTGCCCATCAAATGCCCATCAATATTTTCAAATGCCCACCTCCCGTTCGAAAATTATTCAAAAATGAAATTTTTAAAATTTGATTTAAAAAATTTTTTTTTCTTGATATCGAAATAAAATCGTTTGCCCACCAATGGGCACTTTTTAGAATTTTGAAAAAACTTTTACTTTTTGAAATATTTCAGTTTTTACATTTTGTCATTTTTTGGATAGGTAAAAAAAAAAATTTCAAAAAAAAACTACTGAAATCGTTTTCCAATAGTGTAATGAACAATGCCCATCTATATTTTCAAATGCTCACCTTCCATTTCAAAGTTATTCAAAATTGAACATTGTTGAAAAATTTTCGAAAATTTCAAAATCGACTTTTTGAATTTTTTTTTTATATCGAAATAAAATCGTTTGCCCACCAATGGGCACTTTTTAGAATTTTGAAAAAACTTTTAATTTTTGAAATATTTAAGTTTTTAGATTTGGTCATTTTTTCGACAGGTAAAACATATTTTTCAAAAAAAACTACTAAAATCGTTTTCCAATAGTGTATATACCAATACAGCATAAACTTTCAAGTGCATAATTATGCGGTTTGGAAAAAAGGGATCGTACTGGAAAATACAAGTTCTCGTTGAAAGCTGTCGAACGCAAATTATATGCCAAAATATACCTTATGACTCTTTTATTTATAAGTTTATAAGGGCTTAACTTGGAAAATCTGGGACATATCCTCATAAAATAATATTAATTGGTTACCTATTTTGGGTCTTAAGCAATTCCCAGTTAGGTAAACCCAATATTTTGTGTAGTAATATAAATTTTTTATCCGTATTTTCCAGTACGATCCCTTTTTTCCAAACCGCATAATTATGCAGTTGAAAGTTTATGCTGTATTGGTTCTATGTAGGTAGTATTTGTATATTCCGCAGGATTTTTGCCTTTTTTATTATAATTATTTTCCCAAACTACAGTAACGGTTTCTTTTACGACGTCTTGTTTACATTTTTTGGGTTTCCCCATAACAGGTAACAATGTTCCTACAATGAAGGGCATACATTTTTTTTGTAAAATTTTTAAGTTTTAAAGGATGGGCAATGTTGTGCATAGATTTTATTGTGAAAATTTTAAGTTTTAAGATGTGGGCATAGATTTTATTGTGAAAACTTTAAGTTTTAAGATGTGGGCAATGTTGGGCATACATTTTTTGTAAAATTTTTAAATTTTAAAGGATGGGCAAAGGATTGGAACATGTGTATCTTCCCGATCATTGGCTATGCCGCGGCAGGAAATGATTAATTATTAGAGTGGACGCTAATGCCCACATCTTAAAACTTAAAATTTTCACAATAAAATCTATGCACAACATTGCCCATCCTTTAAAACTTAAAAATTTTACAAAAAAAATGTATGCCCTTCATTGTAGGAACATTGTTACCTGTTATGGGGAAACCCAAAAAATGTAAACAAGACGTCGTAAAAGAAACCGTTACTGTAGTTTGGGAAAATAATTATAATAAAAAAGGCAAAAATCCTGCGGAATATACAAATACTACCTACATAGAACCAATACAGCATAAACTTTCAACTGCATAATTATGCGGTTTGGAAAAAAGGGATCGTACTGGAAAATACGGATAAAAAATTTATATTACTACACAAAATATTGGGTTTACCTAACTGGGAATTGCTTAAGACCCAAAATAGGTAACCAATTAATATTATTTTATGAGGATATGTCCCAGATTTTCCAAGTTAAGCCCTTATAAACTTATAAATAAAAGAGTCATAAGGTATATTTTGGCATATAATTTGCGTTCGACAGCTTTCAACGAGAACTTGTATTTTCCAGTACGATCCCTTTTTTCCAAACCGCATAATTATGCACTTGAAAGTTTATGCTGTATTGGTATATACACTATTGGAAAACGATTTTAGTAGTTTTTTTTGAAAAATATGTTTTACCTGTCGAAAAAATGACCAAATCTAAAAACTTAAATATTTCAAAAATTAAAAGTTTTTTCAAAATTCTAAAAAGTGCCCATTGGTGGGCAAACGATTTTATTTCGATATAAAAAAAAAATTCAAAAAGTCGATTTTGAAATTTTCGAAAATTTTTCAACAATGTTCAATTTTGAATAACTTTGAAATGGAAGGTGAGCATTTGAAAATATAGATGGGCATTGTTCATTACACTATTGGAAAACGATTTCAGTAGTTTTTTTTTGAAATTTTTTTTTTACCTATCCAAAAAATGACAAAATGTAAAAACTGAAATATTTCAAAAAGTAAAAGTTTTTTCAAAATTCTAAAAAGTGCCCATTGGTGGGCAAACGATTTTATTTCGATATCAAGAAAAAAAAATTTTTAAAATCAAATTTTAAAAATTTCATTTTTGAATAATTTTCGAACGGGAGGTGGGCATTTGAAAATATTGATGGGCATTTGATGGGCAATCGATTGCACCCTTTTTTTTTTTTCAAAAAATATCATTTCACCCGACCCAACTTCTTGTAGCTGAAAAGCGCCTGTATTCCAGGCTCACATCAACGAGATCTTGCAGCTAAGGGTGGTTGAGCCAGGATCCGTTGCAACGCTTTGGGAGTTATCCGACCGTTTCAATGGTCATATGCGGTCCCTCATGAGCTCCGGAACACCAGCCGAAATTCAAGAATGCCTCCTCATCCAGATCATCTTCCAAAAGCTGGATCCTGCCACAAGGACCAAGTGGGAAGACTCTCTCGTAGGCAACCGTGATGACAGCCTACCAACTTGGGAATCTATGGCTCGATTCTTGGAGCAAAGGTGCCGGACGCTTGAAAGCGTGGACTTTTCGTTGCCTACGCAGCCACCAGCAAACCGGACGAGCCGATGTGGATCGCATACCAACCGATCTTCGTGCATGGTTGCTACTAGACCTGCCTTGTGCACCCTGTGCGGTGTTGTGGCTCACCCCTTGCCAGCTTGTCCCAGATTCATTGCTTTGCCAATTGAGGAACGGTACGACGAAGTGCGGCGGCTAACTCGCTGTTTTGTGTGCCTAGAGGATGGCCATTTCGCTCGTGGATGCTCAGCTTCCCGCTGCCCAGCGTGCAATCGCCGTCATCATTTACTGTTGCACCATCACGGGCAGTTTTCCAGTTCTACCAATGCTTCACCTGCACGAATCTCAGCTCCCATCAATGCAGTTTCCGTCCATTAGCGTCCACTCTAATAATTAATCATTTCCTGCCGCGGCATAGCCAATGATCGGGAAGATACACATGTTCCAAAGACGATGTCACTTTATCATTTTTTTAATTAGTTAATCCTTCAACTGATCACCGTTTGATAATTTGGTATTAAGGTGTACGAACTAAATAAAAAAATATACACGACCCCTGAAGTTAGGGTTCACCGATCCGCACTGTTCACATGTAAACTAATACCCGCAGATCCTGCCCCTAAGTATGGGTTATTTGGGCGGCTGGCCAAAGGATGGGCAAAGGATTGGAACATGTGTATCTTCCCGATCATTGGCTATGCCGCTGCAGGAAATGATTAATTATTAGAGTGGACGCTAATGGACAGAGTAGACGCCCTTGCTTAAACCACACCCTGGCCGTCGTTTCTAGGTCCGGGCTTCTTCCTTCGTTGGCATAAATCAGGCCAATCGAAAATGGGAATTTTTTATAAATACCTATTGTTGGGCCAAGCAGGCACTCTAGAAGAAAACATTTGTGAATAATTGTAATGTATTTATCTGCAGCGTTTGTTATCACCCTTTTCTTATCTGTCTGTCTCCCAGTTTCGCATGCGCTTTGTTGTTCTTTGTAGCGCATGCACTTTGGGAGCTTGTGTAAAGCTTCTGCGCAAGCTTTTGTCACTTGTTTTTCGGCATTTGATTGGAGCGGCTTGTTTGGGGTTAAATTGAACCCCGGAATTAAAATTGAAATTAAATTGATAAATTGTGTGTTTAATTCGGCCGCTACTAAAAAGCTGGTAGCGTTACAAGGTCTAAATATGTTTCATTAATTCGGCAAAAATTCAGAATTGTTTACTTTTTACGAAAAGCTTTAACAAGAATGTTGTATTAGCTCCCTTTCCAATTCACAGACGACTGTCAGATCCATGTTTTCGGGAATCTTCCACCTCGAATCGTCTATGTTGAGGTTGGGCTGATAGTCCGTAATGTGAGAAGCAACAAAAGCCTCCTTTCTCACAGAGTATGTGGTATGGCGGGACTTCACCCACATACTAACAGAGACTCCATCCGTCTCTAACTCACCACCGCCGAGCTACCATTGATGGGAGCTGAGATTCGTGCAGGTGAAGCATTGGTAGAACTGGAAAACTGCCCGTGATGGTGCAACAGTAAATGATGACGGCGATTGCACGCTGGGCAGCGGGAAGCTGAGCATCCACGAGCGAAATGGCCATCCTCTAGGCACACAAAACAGCGAGTTAGCCGCCGCACTTCGTCGTACCGTTCCTCAATTGGCAAAGCAATGAATCTGGGACAAGCTGGCAAGGGGTGAGCCACAACACCGCACAGGGTGCACAAGGCAGGTCTAGTAGCAACCATGCACGAAGATCGGTTGGTATGCGATCCACATCGGCTCGTCCGGTTTGCTGGTGGCTGCGTAGGCAACGAAAAGTCCACGCTTTCAAGCGTCCGGCACCTTTGCTCCAAGAATCGAGCCATAGATTCCCAAGTTGGTAGGCTGTCATCACGGTTGCCTACGAGAGAGTCTTCCCACTTGGTCCTTGTGGCAGGATCCAGCTTTTGGAAGATGATCTGAATGAGGAGGCATTCTTGAATTTCGGCTGGTGTTCCGGAGCTCATGAGGGACCGCATATGACCATTGAAACGGTCGGATAACTCCCAAAGCGTTGCAACGGATCCTGGCTCAACCACCCTTAGCTGCAAGATCTCGTTGATGTGAGCCTGGAATACAGGCGCTTTTCAGCTACGAGAAGTTGGGTCGGGTGAAATGATATTTTTTGAAAAAATGGGTGCAATCTATTGCCCATCAAATGCCCATCAATATTTTCAAATGCCCACCTCCCGTTCGAAAATTATTCAAAAATGAAATTTTTAAAATTTGATTTAAAAAATTTTTTTTCTTGATATCGAAATAAAATCGTTTGCCCACCAATGGGCACTTTTTAGAATTTTGAAAAAACTTTTACTTTTTGAAATATTTCAGTTTTTACATTTTGTCATTTTTTGGATAGGTAAAAAAAAAATTTCAAAAAAAAACTACTGAAATCGTTTTCCAATAGTGTAATGAACAATGCCCATCTATATTTTCAAATGCTCACCTTCCATTTCAAAGTTATTCAAAATTGAACATTGTTGAAAAATTTTCGAAAATTTCAAAATCGACTTTTTGAATTTTTTTTTTATATCGAAATAAAATCGTTTGCCCACCAATGGGCACTTTTTAGAATTTTGAAAAAACTTTTAATTTTTGAAATATTTAAGTTTTTAGATTTGGTCATTTTTTCGACAGGTAAAACATATTTTTCAAAAAAAACTACTAAAATCGTTTTCCAATAGTGTATATACCAATACAGCATAAACTTTCAAGTGCATAATTATGCGGTTTGGAAAAAAGGGATCGTACTGGAAAATACAAGTTCTCGTTGAAAGCTGTCGAACGCAAATTATATGCCAAAATATACCTTATGACTCTTTTATTTATAAGTTTATAAGGGCTTAACTTGGAAAATCTGGGACATATCCTCATAAAATAATATTAATTGGTTACCTATTTTGGGTCTTAAGCAATTCCCAGTTAGGTAAACCCAATATTTTGTGTAGTAATATAAATTTTTTATCCGTATTTTCCAGTACGATCCCTTTTTTCCAAACCGCATAATTATGCAGTTGAAAGTTTATGCTGTATTGGTTCTATGTAGGTAGTATTTGTATATTCCGCAGGATTTTTGCCTTTTTTATTATAATTATTTTCCCAAACTACAGTAACGGTTTCTTTTACGACGTCTTGTTTACATTTTTTGGGTTTCCCCATAACAGGTAACAATGTTCCTACAATGAAGGGCATACATTTTTTTTGTAAAATTTTTAAGTTTTAAAGGATGGGCAATGTTGTGCATAGATTTTATTGTGAAAATATTAAGTTTTAAGATGTGGGCAATGTTGGGCATAGATTTTATTGTGAAAACTTTAAGTTTTAAGATGTGGGCAATGTTGGGCATACATTTTTTGTAAAATTTTTAAGTTTTAAAGGATGGGCAAAGGATTGGAACATGTGTATCTTCCCTATCATTGGCTATGCCGCGGCAGGAAATGATTAATTATTAGAGTGGACGCTAATGGAAAGAGTAGACGCCCTTGCTTAAACCACACCCTGGCCGTCGTTTCTAGGTCCGGGCTTCTTCCTTCGTTGGCATAAATCAGGCCAATCGAAAATGGGAATTTTTTATAAATACCTATTGTTGGGCCAAGCAGGCACTCTAGAAGAAAACATTTGTGAATAATTGTAATGTATTTATCTGCAGCGTTTGTTATCACCCTTTTCTTATCTGTCTGTCTCCCAGTTTCGCATGCGCTTTGTTGTTCTTTGTAGCGCATGCACTTTGGGAGCTTGTGTAAAGCTTCTGCGCAAGCTTTTGTCACTTGTTTTTCGGCATTTGATTGGAGCGGCTTGTTTGGGGTTAAATTGAACCCCGGAATTAAAATTGAAATTAAATTGATAAATTGTGTGTTTAATTCGGCCGCTACTAAAAAGCTGGTAGCGTTACAAGGTCTAAATATGTTTCATTAATTCGGCAAAAATTCAGAATTGTTTACTTTTTACGAAAAGCTTTAACAAGAATGTTGTATTAGCTCCCTTTCCAATTCACAGACGACTGTCAGATCCATGTTTTCGGGAATCTTCCACCTCGAATCGTCTATGTTGAGGTTGGGCTGATAGTCCGTAATGTGAGAAGCAACAAAAGCCTCCTTTCTCACAGAGTATGTGGTATGGCGGGACTTCACCCACATACTAACAGAGACTCCATCCGTCTCTAACTCACCACCGCCGAGCTACCGTGGTAGCACATTCAGAGCGGCAAAGCTGAAGTTGACTTGCCAGCCTCGACGAGATGAGATTCACTTGTGAACCGGAATCCAATAACACTCGGCAAAGCAGGAGGGCTCCAGATCGACCACTAACGAGTACATTGGCGGTTGGCAAGAGTACTGGCTCAGCATTGCGATACTGGGTCACGACAGTGCTGATTGAGCGGGATGGTGGGCTCGCGACGGAAACTGCATTGATGGGAGCTGAGATTCGTGCAGGTGAAGCATTGGTAGAACTGGAAAACTGCCCGTGATGGTGCAACAGTAAATGATGACGGCGATTGCACGCTGGGCAGCGGGAAGCTGAGCATCCACGAGCGAAATGGCCATCCTCTAGGCACACAAAACAGCGAGTTAGCCGCCGCACTTCGTCGTACCGTTCCTCAATTGGCAAAGCAATGAATCTGGGACAAGCTGGCAAGGGGTGAGCCACAACACCGCACAGGGTGCACAAGGCAGGTCTAGTAGCAACCATGCACGAAGATCGGTTGGTATGCGATCCACATCGGCTCGTCCGGTTTGCTGGTGGCTGCGTAGGCAACGAAAAGTCCACGCTTTCAAGCGTCCGGCACCTTTGCTCCAAGAATCGAGCCATAGATTCCCAAGTTGGTAGGCTGTCATCACGGTTGCCTACGAGAGAGTCTTCCCACTTGGTCCTTGTGGCAGGATCCAGCTTTTGGAAGATGATCTGGATGAGGAGGCATTCTTGAATTTCGGCTGGTGTTCCGGAGCTCATGAGGGACCGCATATGACCATTGAAACGGTCGGATAACTCCCAAAGCGTTGCAACGGATCCTGGCTCAACCACCCTTAGCTGCAAGATCTCGTTGATGTGAGCCTGGAATACAGGCGCTTTTCAGCTACAAGAAGTTGGGTCGGGTGAAATGATATTTTTTGAAAAAAAAAAGGGTGCAATCGATTGCCCATCAAATGCCCATCAATATTTTCAAATGCCCACCTCCCGTTCGAAAATTATTCAAAAATGAAATTTTTAAAATTTGATTTAAAAAATTTTTTTTTCTTGATATCGAAATAAAATCGTTTGCCCACCAATGGGCACTTTTTAGAATTTTGAAAAAACTTTTACTTTTTGAAATATTTCAGTTTTTACATTTTGTCATTTTTTGGATAGGTAAAAAAAAAATTTAAAAAAAAAAACTACTGAAATCGTTTTCCAATAGTGTAATGAACAATGCCCATCTATATTTTCAAATGCTCACCTTCCATTTCAAAGTTATTCAAAATTGAACATTGTTGAAAAATTTTCGAAAATTTCAAAATCGACTTTTTGAATTTTTTTTTATATCGAAATAAAATCGTTTGCCCACCAATGGGCACTTTTTAGAATTTTGAAAAAACTTTTAATTTTTGAAATATTTAAGTTTTTAGATTTGGTCATTTTTTCGACAGGTAAAACATATTTTTCAAAAAAAAACTACTAAAATCGTTTTCCAATAGTGTATATACCAATACAGCATAAACTTTCAAGTGCATAATTATGCGGTTTGGAAAAAAGGGATCGTACTGGAAAATACAAGTTCTCGTTGAAAGCTGTCGAACGCAAATTATATGCCAAAATATACCTTATGACTCTTTTATTTATAAGTTTATAAGGGCTTAACTTGGAAAATCTGGGACATATCCTCATAAAATAATATTAATTGGTTACCTATTTTGGGTCTTAAGCAATTCCCAGTTAGGTAAACCCAATATTTTGTGTAGTAATATAAATTTTTTATCCGTATTTTCCAGTACGATCCCTTTTTTCCAAACCGCATAATAATGCAGTTGAAAGTTTATGCTGTATTGGTTCTATGTAGGTAGTATTTGTATATTCCGCAGGATTTTTGCCTTTTTTATTATAATTATTTTCCCAAACTACAGTAACGGTTTCTTTTACGACGTCTTGTTTACATTTTTTGGGTTTCCCCATAACAGGTAACAATGTTCCTACAATGAAGGGCATACATTTTTTTTGTAAAATGTTTAAGTTTTAAAGGATGGGCAATGTTGTGCATAGATTTTATTGTGAAAATTTTAAGTTTTAAGATGTGGGCAATGTTGGGCATAGATTTTATTGTGAAAACTTTAAGTTTTAAGATGTGGGCAATGTTGGGCATACATTTTTTGTAAAATTTTTAAGTTTTAAAGGATGGGCAATGTTGGGCATAGATTTTATTGTGAAAATTTTGAGTTTTAAGATGTGGGCAATGTTGGGCATCGATTTTATTGTGAAAATTTTAAGTTTGAAGATGTGGGCAATGATAGGCATAGGTTTTTTGTTAAATTTGTAAGTTTTAAAGGATGGGCAATGATGGGCACCTTTTGGTTTTTTAATTTTTATACCCTTGCAGAGGGTATTATAATTTTGGTCAAAAGTGTGCAACGCAGTGAAGGAGACATCTCCGACCCTATAAAGTATATATATTCTTGATCAGGATCACCTCCTGAGTCGATATAAGCATGTCCGTCTGTCCGTCTGTCTGTCTGTTTCTACGCAAACTAGTCTCTCAGTTTTAAAGCTATCGACTTCAAACTTTGCACACATCCTTCTTTCCTTTGCAGGCAGTATATAAGTCGGAACGGCCGGGATCGGTCAACTATATCCTATAGCTGCCATATAACTGATTGATCGGAAATGTCATATCTCTGTTGTTTTTAAAGTTAGAAGGATGGGACTTGCTGTGGACTCTTCTTTTAGCAGACTTATTCGATCTGCCGAAATTCATAAGGATCGGCCGACTATATCCTATAGCTGCCATATAACTGATTGATCGGAAATGCCATATCGCTGTTGTTTTTTAAGTTAGAAGACTGGGACTTTGTATGGATTCTACTTTCGGCAAACAAATTGGATCTGCCGAGTTTTATAAGGATCGGCCGACTATATAGGATCCGATATATATCTAATAATATAAACTGCCACATATCTGCAAGGGTATATCAACTTCGGCTCCGCCCGAAGTTAGCTTTCCATTCTTGTTTTATTTTTAAGACTTTGAGAGTTAAGTATATCGAAAAGTAAATGTTATTTTAAAATTCTAAAGGATGGGCATTGGTAAAAATAGGGCTTGTTTTTAATTTCAGAAAAAAACAAGAATGGAAAGCTAACTTCGGGCGGAGCCGAAGTTTATATACCCTTGCAGATATGTGGCAGTTTATATTATTAGATATATATCGGATCTTATATAGTCGGCCGATCCTATAAAACTCGGCAGATCAAATTTGTTTGCCGAAAGTAGAATCCATACAAAGTCCCAGTCTTCTAACTTAAAAAACAACAGCGATATGGCATTTCCGATCAATCAGTTATATGGCAGCTATAGGATATAGTCGGCCGATCCTTATGAATTTCGGCAGATCGAATAAGTCTGCTAAAAGAAGAGTCCACAGCAAGTCCCATCCTTCTAACTTAAAAAACAACAGAGATATGGCATTTCCGATTAATCAGTTATATGGCAGCTATAGGATATAGTCGGCCGATCCTTATAAAATTCGGCAGATCGAATAAGTCTGCTAAAAGAGGAGTCCACAGCAAGTCCCATCCTTCTAACTTAAAAAACAACGAAGTTATGGCATTTCCGATCAATCAGTTATATGGCAGCTATAGGATATAGTTGACCGATCCCGGCCGTTCCGACTTATATACTGCCTGCAAAGGAAAGAAGAATGTGTGCAAAGTTTGAAGTCGATAGCTTTAAAACTGAGAGACTAGTTTGCGTAGAAACAGACAGACAGACGTATTATTCTACCTTATTCTACGCAAACTAGTCTCTCAGTTTTAAAGCTATCGACTTCAAACTTTGCACACATCCTTCTTTCCTTTGCAGGCAGTATATAAGTCGGAACGGCCGGGATCGGTCAACTATATCCTATAGCTGCCATATAACTGATTGATCGGAAATGCCATAACTTCGTTGTTTTTTAAGTTAGAAGGATGGGACTTGCTGTGGACTCCTCTTTTAGCAGACTTATTCGATCTGCCGAATTTCATAAGGATCGGCCGACTATATCCTATAGCTGCCATATAACTGATTAATCGGAAATGCCATATCTCTGTTGTTTTTTAAGTTAGAAGGATGGGACTTGCTGTGGACTCTTTTTTTTAGCAGACTTATTCGATCTGCCGAAATTCATAAGGATCGGCCGACTATATCCTATAGCTGCCATATAACTGATTGATCGGAAATGCCATATCTCTGTTGTTTTTTAAGTTAGAAGACTGGGACTTTGTATGGATTCTACTTTCGGCAAACAAATTTGATCTGCCGAGTTTTATAAGGATCGGCCGACTATATAAGATCCGATATATATCTAATAATATAAACTGCCACATATCTGCAAGGGTATATCAACTTCGGCTCCGCCCGAAGTTAGCTTTCCATTCTTGTTTTAATTTTAAATAATTTCAAAACAAGAGGTGGGCATTTGAAAATATTGATGGGCATTGTTCATTACACTATTGGAAAACGATTTCAGTAGTTTTTTTTTTAAATTTTTTTTTTACCTATCCAAAAAATGACAAAATGTAAAAACTGAAATATTTCAAAAAGTAAAAGTTTTTTCAAAATTCTAAAAAGTGCCCATTGGTGGGCAAACGATTTTATTTCGATATCAAGAAAAAAAAATTTTTAAAATCAAATTTTAAAAATTTCATTTTTGAATAATTTTCGAACGGGAGGTGGGCATTTGAAAATATTGATGGGCATTTGATGGGCAATCGATTGCACCCTTTTTTTTCAAAAAATATCATTTCACCCGACCCAACTTCTTGTAGCTGAAAAGCGCCTGTATTCCAGGCTCACATCAACGAGATCTTGCAGCTAAGGGTGGTTGAACCAGGATCCGTTGCAACGCTTTGGGAGTTATCCGACCGTTTCAATGGTCATATGCGGTCCCTCATGAGCTCCGGAACACCAGCCGAAATTCAAGAATGCCTCCTCATTCAGATCATCTTCCAAAAGCTGGATCCTGCCACAAGGACCAAGTGGGAAGACTCTCTCGTAGGCAACCGTGATGACAGCCTACCAACTTGGGAATCTATGGCTCGATTCTTGGAGCAAAGGTGCCGGACGCTTGAAAGCGTGGACTTTTCGTTGCCTACGCAGCCACCAGCAAACCGGACGAGCCGATGTGGATCGCATACCAACCGATCTTCGTGCATGGTTGCTACTAGACCTGCCTTGTGCACCCTGTGCGGTGTTGTGGCTCACCCCTTGCCAGCTTGTCCCAGATTCATTGCTTTGCCAATTGAGGAACGGTACGACGAAGTGCGGCGGCTAACTCGCTGTTTTGTGTGCCTAGAGGATGGCCATTTCGCTCGTGGATGCTCAGCTTCCCGCTGCCCAGCGTGCAATCGCCGTCATCATTTACTGTTGCACCATCACGGGCAGTTTTCCAGTTCTACCAATGCTTCACCTGCACGAATCTCAGCTCCCATCAATGGTAGCTCGGCGGTGGTGAGTTAGAGACGGATGGAGTCTCTGTTAGTATGTGGGTGAAGTCCCGCCATACCACATACTCTGTGAGAAAGGAGGCTTTTGTTGCTTCTCACATTACGGACTATCAGCCCAACCTCAACATAGACGATTCGAGGTGGAAGATTCCCGAAAACATGGATCTGACAGTCGTCTGTGAATTGGAAAGGGAGCTAATACAACATTCTTGTTAAAGCTTTTCGTAAAAAGTAAACAATTCTGAATTTTTGCCGAATTAATGAAACATATTTAGACCTTGTAACGCTACCAGCTTTTTAGTAGCGGCCGAATTAAACACACAATTTATCAATTTAATTTCAATTTTAATTCCGGGGTTCAATTTAACCCCAAACAAGCCGCTCCAATCAAATGCCGAAAAACAAGTGACAAAAGCTTGCGCAGAAGCTTTACACAAGCTCCCAAAGTGCATGCGCTACAAAGAACAACAAAGCGCATGCGAAACTGGGAGACAGACAGATAAGAAAAGGGTGATAACAAACGCTGCAGATAAATACATTACAATTATGCACAAATGTTTTCTTCTAGAGTAGCTGCTTGGCCCAACAGACCTCCTTAAGGATCCACTTTCAGATGCTGAAAAAAGCTGTAGACTTTAAGAATAAATGTTAAAAATCTTTTCTTTTCTAAAATTTTATTTACCTATATTAATCTTTTCTTTGAAATTAAGCCGAATACAAGTTACAGTTATTATTATTAATAATCTTAAAGAAAAGGGGCGCCCATAATTGAGGCCTCTGTGAGTAAAGTAAGTACTCATAGAAACTTGCGAATCAATTCAATGATTCAATGAGACTTAGAACTATTAAAAATTAAAAAATTGGCACAATAGATATAGAAGCAAACGAGCATAGATCCCTTAATGAAGCCAAAGGAGTAATCTATTGAAATTTACTCAGGTATGTTACAGAAGTAGAAATAATAGCCAAATTAAAATCGCAAAAAGTCACCCATGTATATAAATGGACAAAAATGGTAGACCAAACTCGATTACCAATCGGACTCATCACCCTCACTTTTGCCACTAAAAATCTTCCTGAAAAAGAAATGATCGACTATGAGGTAGTGTTCACTCGCCCGTACATACCACGCCCAATTCAATGCAAAAGATGCCTCCACTTTAACCACCCACAAACTTTCTGCAAGCAAGAAAACCCTACATGCAAAAACTGCTCTGAACACACACACACAAACGACAGCATTGAATGCAAGCAGGAACCTAAATGCATTAATTGCAAGAACGACCACTCCTCCTTAGACAAAAAATGCCCAGTCTTCCTTAAAGAACAGAAACTCATAGCTATCAAAGTCACTGAAAGGGTGGATCACAAAACGACACGCTCAATATACTGGGATATCTTCAAAATCCCAGTCAGTAAACCTCCTACTCTCAAACCCTAAGGAATGCAGCACCCACAACAAGCCCCACCAAAATACTAGAAGTTCAACCTCAAAAAGCAAAAGAAAACATGGCGAACACAAGCTCTATTGACGATCTCCTTAAAGAATTAGACAGCAAAATTCCAAAAATTAACAACTTACCTAAACGCACCTCTTTATCCTACGATTTATTCGAGGAAGACGAAAAAATCTTCTACATCAGCTAACGCCCGCATACTAAGAAGCCAAACCAAAGAAAACCCCACCCTCTCTAAAACCTTGAAAGCCAAAGAACAAATTGTAAAATAAACCAAGCAACCTGGGACAAATTTGTAACCCATGCCCATAACAACAATGATCCCCTCTCATACAACATAAACGAAGAAACTGCCCAATTCAAAAAAATTATTATGAAAAGCGCACACCTTGCAATACCATAAACTCTATCCTAAAGACACACACACACAGTTCCTTGGTGAAACAAAGACCTAGCAGAACTGCAGAAAAAGAAAAAAAAAACTTGGAAGGCACTGAAAAGAGACACAACCCAAGAAAAAATCATCGAATACCGGAAAGCAAACGCACTCTTTAAAAGAGCAATTAAAATAAGAAAAAAAGAAGCTAGGTCCAACTTTACATCAACCATTCAAGCGAACACACCAACAAAAAAAATGTGGAACAATATCCGACGATTTTGCGGTCTAAGTCCGGTAAAACAAATACACTGCATAACCAACAATAACGTGACAACTACCGATAAGCAAAAAATAGCCAACCTACTCGCCCAGCACTGGTCCCAACTCTATAAGGACTCAAATTTCAGCCAAGAATTTACTTGGCTGAGTAAATTCAAGGTACAACACTCAACCACATCCTGTCCAAATCAGCTATCGAAATTGACAAAGCCATAACCAAATTAGAACTAAGGATTGCTCTTCAATTCTTGAAAGGGATAACCCCAGGTATCAATAGAATGTCATACCCCATGTTAAACAAGAATGGAAAGGTAACTTCGGGCGGAGCCGTAGTTGATATACCCTTGCAGATATGTGGCAGCTTATATTATTAGATATATATCGGATCTTATATAGTCGGCCGATCCTTATAAAACTCGGAAGATCAAATTAGTTTGCCGAAAGTAGAATCCATACAAAGTCCCAGTCTTCTTACTTAAAAAACAACAAAGTTATGGCATTTCCGAACAATCAGTTATATGGCAGCTATAGGATATAGTCGGTCGATCCTTATGAGATTCGGCAGATCAAATTATTTGCTTAAAGTAGAATCCATAGAAAGTCCTACTTCTCTAACTTAAAAAACAACAGAGAAACGGCATTTCCGATCACTCAGTTATATGGCAGCTATAGGATATAGTCGGCCGATCCTTATGAAATTTCAAATCGAATAAGTTTTCCAAAAGAGGAGTCCATAGCAAGTCCCATCCTTCTAAATATGAAATTGCAAATCGAATAAGTTTTCTAAAAGATATATCCTTCTAAATTAAAAAACAACAGGGATATGGCATTTCCGATCAATCAGTTATATGGCAGCTATAGGATATAGTTGACCGATCCCAGCCGTTCCGACTTATATACTGCCTGCAAAGGAAAGAAGGATGTGTGCAAAGTTTGAAGTCGATTGCTTTAAAACTGAGAGACTAGTTTGCGTAGAAACAGACAGACGGACAGACGCACATACTTATATCCACTCACGAGGTGATCCTGATCAAGAATATATATACTTTATAGGGTTGGAGATGTCTCCTTCACTGCGTTGCACACTTTTGACCAAAATTATAATACCCTCTGCAAGGGTATAAAAATAGCCCACTAGGAAAACAAAATAGAATACTCTCCCATTTCAACCACATCTTTGAAAACTATATACCTCAATCACACAAAAATCACTCGGACTGGTTTTTGGGGTTAAAATTGAACCTTAAAAAAAAAAATTTAAAATAAAAAATCGTGTATATATTCGGCCTCATAGCCTAGTGGTTAGTGTACTAGCTCGCTAAGCGTGAGGTCGTGGGTTCAAGCCCCACTCATGTCAAGTGCATGGCCCTGTAAGTTTTCGGCGCTCGCGCATATGATTTAATAGTGGAGTTCTTATCGGATTCTTTCTATTTATAATTTTATGCACGAAAACCGAAAACCGGCATTCCCAGATGTCGTTAGGTGGCAGCCGCCCCACTTCTGAAATAGATTGCACTCGGCTAATCACCGGATCGACCGAAAAATAACGATTAAGAAACAAACACAAGATCAGAAAAACAATCACCCCCCAACCCGATGACGACCCTCCGCTCTCCAGCAGCAAAAGAAAAAAGAAATGGAAATGGATGGATTGGTCACGCGCTAAGGAAAGAGCGAGACAGCATAGCTAGGATGGCTTTGGAGTGGAACCCGCAAGGAAGAAGAAGAGTGGGACGCCCCAAGCTAACCCAGCGCCGAGCAGCACTACGCGCGAACTCTCTGACAATAACACCTCGGATTTGGCAGAGTAGGGTCCGGTGGATGAATGCACTTGTGGATGCCCTAAGCTCCCAAGCGGAGAAATAGGAAAAAAAAAAAAATATATATATATATATATTCGGCCACTATTAAAAACCAGTAATAGCGTAACATTGGTGACCCCGACGTGATTATATCCCGTATTTGGTTGTTGTGATCAGCGCTAATAAGTGCCGCTCAACCTGTTGGTTTTCTTTTTTTATATACGATTTTACGTGATTGCATACGTTACGTGTCAGGAAATGGAGGTCCTGCATCAGAAGGTCAAGGCTGCGATGCGGTCCGACGACTCAACCATTCTGACCCTCGGATCAATGGAGAAGCGTTTGCGCGAGCGATTCACTAAGCTGCAGGAGGAACTGGAGGAGCTCAACTTTAGTGAGATCGGAAGCGATCTATATTGGAAATTCTCTCAGCTGGCCACGGACGTGCATGTTGATATCCAGGTAGAGGTTGCCAAGCGTTCCATTAGAGTTGCTGCGCACTCTACACTGTTGGATGCCAGTGGTGCTGGTATTTCACCCACTCCATTCAGGGCTGCTCCCTCATTGCCCCCGTTGCCAATGCCAACGTTTAGTGGTGGGTACGCCGAGTGACCTGATTTCTACGCCCTGTTTAGGACGACAATTGACAGCCATCCTCACTTGACCAAGATGGAGAAGCTAAGATGGCTTATTTTATGCCTGCGGGAGTCAGCCTTGGAGACTGTGAGAGCGTTGGAGATTACTGACGCTAATTATGATGTTGCCCTTGATCTTTTGCGCAACAGATTTAGTAATCGACGAATTCACTACGGATGGAGCATCGGTTAATGTCTGCCTGAAGTCTCGAATATCCACGTATTCTGTGTACATTGAGGCAGTTGTGGCGTCTCACATCCCAGAGCGTCAACCTGGTCTAAACATAGATGTCTCCAACTGGAAGCTTCCTGCCAATGTGGTTCTGGCAGATCCCAACTTCCAAAGAGCTTAGCGTGTGGATTTGCTTATTGGAGCAAGCCTGTTTTTTGATCTGCTCTCAGTCGGGCAAATCCAGCTAGGAGACGGTCTGCCTCTTATGCAAAAGACGCGTTTTGGATGGGTAGTTTCTGGAGGTGGCGGCACCCCAAAGAAGCCTAGTTTAGCCGCTTCATGTAAGGTGATTCCTGCTGACTCTGCAAACAATTTCGACGATCGCCTCGATTATCTGCTCCGCAAATTCTGGGAAGTGGAAGCCTGCACTGTGCCGATCGCTCATGCTACTAAGGAGGAGCTTGATTGCGATGCTCCCTTCGCCATGCACCACATCCGTCTTGAATCAGGTGCTTATTCAGTTTGCTTCCAATCAAGCACAGCGTGGAGCTGTTGGGAGAATCCTACTCAGAGGCCTTGCGTCGGTTCCATTCACTATGGTGCCCGAAGGTGAAAGGGAATCATACTTAAAATTCGACGATGGCAGTCCGTTCACGAAAACTCTTGGATTAGCCTGGGACCCTTCTACTGACCTTCTGTTGTTTCTGTTGTAAAGTTTCCTCGGTTAGTCATTCCCTGCCAAGGAAGGTTGGAGATCCACGGATTCTGTGACGCTAGCTTGGATGCGTATGGAGCTTGCATGTATGTCTTGTCAGGGTCTGATTGTCGACTGTTATGCTTAAAGAGTCGATTGGCACCCATTAAGACTCAGACAATACCAAAGCGGGAATTATCTGGGGCTGAATTGGTAGCAAGGCTGATGGCTGAAGTTGCTGGCTACAGCTCCACCAAAGGACATCGCATCATTGTCAAGGTTTGCCAACTCGTTTCCCGCCTTACAGAGGGTGCTCGCGTACATCTACAAATTTTGTCATCGCATCCGTCACGAAGTCATTTCTGTCCAGGATCTCCAAGGAGGAACCCATCTGCTCATGCGCGTCATCCAACTTACTGAGTTTAAGGAAGAGATGAGTTTGTTAAAGTCGCGCAGATTGGATCCACCCTAAAGCCCGCTTGCTTCGCTTGCTCCTTTTTTTTGGTTTGCTTCGTGTTGACGGACGACTGCGGAACTCTGCGTTAGATTTTGATGGACGCCATCCTATTATTCTTCCATCCCGTCACTTCGGCTATCGTGACCCACTTTCATGAGAAAAACCGGCACTCTGGCCCTCGGGCTAAGCCTCGGCTTCTGGAACATATCATGGCTAATCTTCTGACTGAGAGGGTTGATGGATTTCAAAGCTTTGACGTAACAGGTGTGGATTTTTGCGGACCGTTTTCTAAAAGGCAGAGTCTCGAAATAAAGGCCCTATCAAACGCTACGTTTGCGTGTTCATATGCTTCAGTACGAAGGCGATCCATTTGGAGTTAGTCAAGGACCTTTCCACAGCTTCTTTTCTGAGCGCGCTCAAACGGTTTATTTGTACGCGACGTAAACCCAGGCAGATATGGTCTGATAATGCTACCAATTTTTTGGGTGCCAGGAATGAGCTCATCGAGTTGAAACGAAGATTCCACAGTCAGGATCAACAGCCTTCTCTGCACGAATTTTTCCTGTCTGAAAATATTGAGTGACGGTTTATACCTCCACGCTCGCCTCATTTTGGCGGTCTGTGGGAAGCAGCAGTAAAGACGGCAAACCATCACCTATACCGTGCAGTTGGTCTCGCAGTTCTTAGTTTCGAGGAATTGAGGACTTTGTTGTGCCACATAGCCTACTTCGTTAATTCCAGACACCTTGGGCCGATTTCAGAAAATCCTGCTGACCTCGATGTGCTAGCTCCAGCTCAATTTTTAAATGGCGCTCCGCCTTCAACATTCATCGGGCCAGACCTTACTGCCCTAAACTTCAACCGCACAGTGGGCGATTTGGTCGCGCTAGCGGCATTTAATTCAAATTTTCAAATTTAAAAAACCCTTAATATTTTTTCACATATCGATAGCAAATGCTTTGATTAGATTTTTAAAAGCTTTTTAAAAGCTCTACGATCAACTGATTATCAGCTGTGAGCGGTCAAACACACCATATGATTTTGCAAAGAGCTTTACACAATTTTTTCTCTTTGCGCGCATTGAATTTGAGTTCCTCGGAAATTTACAATTTTTAGTGAATTTGTTAAAAGTTTGGCTTTTTATTATCTTCAAGGTATGTATTACAAAAAAAGTCAATGTTTGTGACCGGTCTATAAATGTGTAGCTCATAAAACGTAGTGGTAATTCAGTGTATTAACAACTAGCCCGGATTAGCGTACACCTGCCTTTCGTGGAGTAGAACTTACCGGATTCAAGTGGATTCAGTCTAACTCTTTTATTAGCCGAAAGTGTGAATCAGTGCCGTCCAAAATGTGTAATATCAACTGCTATTACCTGCTAGCCTTTAAACTATGGTACTTTTTAGGAACAATGTCAGTAGCAAAAAGGGTGCTTTTTTTGGCATGGCACTCAGAAGTCATCCCAGCGAAGAAGTTTGCTGCCATGGAAAACTTTGTATTTGGTACTGTTTTGAAAAACATTACATTTACTCTGGAAGAGCAGAGCGAGATTGGTAAAAAATTGCGAAATTTTATCAGCAGGCTAATAGTAAAGTGGAAAGACTGTGGAAGAAATAAGGATTTCTTCGAAACTAAAAACCAGGAATGGCTAGATACGCCGCTGGTATTAATGGAAATCTCATGTTCAAAAAATGTTGGTCGTCCACAAAAAGATTTGGCGGATTGTTGCACAAAAACGCAAGTCAACAAATTGTCAGACCTTACTGAAGATATCCCATCAGATGCATTGTTGGTAGCTGCAAGTAGCAGCTTGTATAAAGCTGGAAGACGCAGTGCTCCACAGTTGGTTTCAATGGTAAACGCCGACGAAGAGCTTACCGGAAATATAATGAAAACCTTGACTACCCCACAGCGTCTACCGACAAAATTCTCTGATGAAAAAGCATGGAATTTGTCAAAAAGAGCTGCCAAAGGACAAAACGCTGATATATATCCATGTAATGATAAACTGCGTTGTGCGAAAAAAAATGCTATCCCAGTGTCATCACGGTCACTGATCATTTCGCTGAAGTAGCACACCCAGAAAGTTTTCCAACCCATTTTGAAAACAATAATGACATCCAATTAATTGCTACATACAAATGGGGCTGTGATGGCAGCAGCGGCCATTCAACGAACAGAAAAAAATTTCATGACTTTGATGGAAACATGATAGATCAATATTGATTTTCAATTTGTATAGTACCATTGACAGTGCAGAAAGAACTGAAAGTTTTATGGAAAAAGAATAGACCTTTATCTACTCGATATTGTCGACCCATTAAGATACTTTGCGAGAAAGAATCGGCAGAGTTAATTCGTAGAGAAAGTGAAGATATTAAAAGCCAAATTTCAAATATTTTACCAACATTATTGAGTGGCTTTAGAATTGATCACTAATTCCATATGACCATGCTTGATGGCAAAACGTTGTGTCATATCGGAATCTTCTTCGCAAACATGCGGAATATGAAAGGCAACTCCTAAGAATATAAACGATCTGAATTTGGTGAAGAGCTTGTCTATTAATGAAAACCTCTTTGAATATGGGTTATCAAGTCTACACGCCTGGATTAGGTTTTTCGAGTGTGTTTTGCACATTGCATATAGAATTCCGATTCAAAAGTGGCAAGCTCATGGTGTTGACAAAGATGTTGTCGATGAAAATAAAAGAATTATTCAGCAGAAGCTGAGGGAAGAGATGCATTTGCTGGTAGATATACCAATTGCTACTGCTGGTAGTACGAATAACGGAAACACTGCAAGGAGGTTTTTCGAACAACCAAATTTGGCTGCTCGTATAACAGGAGTAAGCTATAATTTAATACATCGATTCAGTGTAGTCTTACGAACACTAGCATGCTGCCACGAAATAAATTCGGATGCATTCCGGTCTGCCATCTTCTGTTCACAGAATTTTAATTCATGGAGCAGATATTATAAGCCATTTTTGCCTTCCGATTGGTATGATGTCCGAGGAAGCTCTAGAAGCCAGGAACAAGGACTTCCGAAATGTACGAGAGAGCAATACAAGGAAAAATTGCAGGAAAAATACCATGGAAGATGTGTTAAATGCCTTATTAGTTTCTTCCGACCCCTTGATAAAGTCATCGTCAAATGGGTCTGCAATTTCCTCTACAAAAAAAATTATTATGGATGATGATGTTAAGAGTTTGCTTCTAATAAAACATCTGGATATGCCTTTCTCTGATGATTCCGAATAAAATTCTGGCCTTTTTTAGATAAAGTTTATTTATGAAATATGTTAATTGAAGTTTAAATAAAATAAAAGTAAAACAAAATTTTAAATAAAAAAAAAAAATTTTTTTAATTAAAAAAAAAATAAAAAATAAATTTTTTTTTTAAATTTTTTAACTTAAAAAATTCTATGTTTTTTTTTGATCCGTGAAAAAAAACCGACTGAAAACATATATTTTAGTGTAGAAGTTATTAATTAAATGCCGCTAGCGGGACCAAATCGCCCACTGTGAACCGTCTAGATGGGTGGCAGAGAGTCTCCTTCTTACAGCAAGTTTTCTGGGCGCGTTGGAAGGAGGAGTATCTTACGCTGTTGCAGCAGCGTTCCAAATGGCGCTCCCCTGGTTCCGTAGTGTCTGTCGGTGACATAGTCCTGGTGAAGGATGAGAATCTACCACCAATGAAGTGGCCTCTAGCCAGGGTACTGGAGCTGATTCCTGGACGTGACGGAGTGAACCGTGTAGCTATATTAATAAAATGAGTGCTAGCTCCGGCTCATTTTTTAAATGGCGGTTCGCCTTCAACATTATTCGAGCCAGACCTTACTGTCCTAAACTTCAACCATCTAGATGGATGGCAGAGAGTCTCCTTCTTACAGCAAGTTTTCTGGGCGCGTTGGAAGGTGGAGTATCTTACGCTGTTGCAACAGCGTACCAAATGGCGCTCCCCTGGTCCCGTAGTGTCTGTCGGTGATATAGTCCTGGTGAAGGATGAGAATCTACCCCCAATGAAGTGACCTCTAGCCAGGGTACTGGAGCTGATTCCTGGACGTGACGGAGTGAACCGTGTAGCCATATTTGTAAACTGCTGCACACTAACTCATCTTGTGCCTGTGTGCGTCTCCCCCGCATCGCCTCTTGCCCACGGAATTATGGACAGCTGCATGGTTTTGAGGGTTTATTGCTAAGCTTTCATGTACTTATATTCGGCATTTGAGTTGAGCGGCAGGTTTTTGGGGTTAATATTGAACCCTCAAAAAAAAAATTGAAAATCAAAAATCGTGTATTTATTCGGCCGCTATTAAAAACCATTAATAGCGTAACATATATAAATGACACAATAAAATAATATTATTCAATATAAACAATTATTTCGGAGAAAGGCCGAAAAATCATTATCGTGAATAAGTTGGAAAAATAGGTTCGGGAGGCAGTCCGTCCCCTGTGCCACCGGTGGATGTCCAAAGATTTCGATAAAGCTGCTCCTGTCGAGCAAAGGGACGCACTGACTCTAGAAGAGACTTTAGAGTTGTGTCCAAGCAATAGACCACGTCCACTCACAATAGCTGAGGGGTCGACATCAGAAAACTACTAAGGAAAAGAAGCGCAGCGGAAAACGAGTTCGACTTCTCAGGCAGAGAAGACTCACTGCCAAAGGAGGCAGTAGATAGGCTAAAGATAGCAACAAAAGTACCCTGGAAGTGGTAAGAGATCAAACGGCAACTAGAGTTTTTCATAGCTTGGAGGAGAGGGTGCGTAAATACAAAGAAGCGAGGGAGTCAATCTTCGGAGAAAACCACCTAGCAGAAATGACAATGGTCACAAGAAGGGTCAAGAAGATCCGCGAGCGATTCAAAAGAAGAAAAAAGGAGCGACAGGAAGTAAGTAGCTCGGTGATGTCTATGATGCGGGGTGGTGCCAAAACAGACCCCCGACCCTATGCTATGGTCAAGGTAGCAGGAACGGGAATGAGAGGGGAGGATGGCCGCAGACGAAACGAGCTGGACAGGGTCAGAGAAAGATGGTCGTGTGCAACATGAACTGGGAGAAGCGGAGAAGACACAACTAGAGAAAGTCCAAAAATTGTTCCTTAATTTCGAGGAAAACGGTTTAGGAAGGACAGCGGTCATGAAGCATACCATCGAGCTGATGGAAGAGATCACTCCGATCAATGATCGGCGACCTCTTAGTGGTGTCGGAAAATTTTCAGGAACACAAGGAGATGCTGGAGGAGGTGTATCCATGAGCCTGAAGGCAGCAGGGCTGACGATTGGTCTAAAGAAGTCGCATTTCTGCAAGTGTGCGGACGGATCCGGAGAAAGTGAAGGCGATAAACAGGGTGATGGTGCCGAAAAGTGCCAAGGAAGTTCGGCGATTTCTCGGGATGGCAGGACGGTGTCGAAGGTTCATACGGAGCTTTGCAGAGCTGGATGCGCCGCTTACCGACACCCTGAAAAGGTCAAATTTATGATGACGGAAGAGGCGGAGAGGACCGTAAAGATGCTGAAGGAGGCTCTGATTACATCACCAGTTTTGAGACATCCGGATTTTAAAAGAATACATTGAGCTAATGCCGTGTAAGCTGCTTACGGATCATTCGAGCCTACAATGGATCATGTCCCTTAAGAATCTACCCGGAAGGTTAGCGAGGTGGTCGTTCAAACTGCAGCCGTATCAGATGGCAATCGAGCACTGTAAAGGGTCCGAGAACGTGGTGGCATAAACACTCTCCAGGATGGTGGAAGCCGTCGAGGAACCAGAGGAATGCTGGATGCTCAGAGTACGTAGAGTTAAGGCAGTTGCTCGAGGCGGAAAAAGATAGGTTCCCAGATGTTAAGATTGTGGATGGATTCGTGTTCAAAATAACAGATTGTAAAAGCGCGGTGGAGTTGGAGGAGATCACCTGGAAATTGTGCGAGATCACCTGAAAATCTCTCAGTCGAACGCGGCAGAGAGGGTGAACCAGTGTGTGCTGAACGCAATTAGAGCATACTTCGACCAGGACCACAGGGATTGGGACCTATACCTGACGGAAATCGAGGCGGCATTGAGAACGTCGGTGCATACTGCGAGTTACCCCGAATTTTGCCCTGTTTGGAAAGCACATGTTCAAAGATGGTACCGACTATCAAGTGGCTAGGACGCTGAGGGCACTGGAGGACAATAAGCTCCTGTGCTTTCCGCCGTCGGAAAGGATCGCGTTGATCAGAGACGCGTTAAGAAAAACTTACATGGCCAGGAAGCCTTCCGGAGGAATTTAGCCCTAAGCGATTTTGGGAAGAGTTTTAATGCCAAATTCGCACGGAAGTTCTTAAAATGCAGAATCAGAAGGCCGATTGGGGACAACATGTATGAGGTAGAGAATCTGGACGGAAGGACCGCGGGAGTATTTCACGTAAAGGACCTGAGTTACACGATCAAGGCAGGGGGAAGAGAACGACCAACGAGAAGGTGCCTGGCAGAGAAAGAAAAGCATGAATCAGGCATCTAGCCAATACGAAGGTACTTGCGGGACAGGAAGACGCCGTCAGATGGAAGGAGCCAAGGTGCTGTGGTGGCGTCGAGAATCCGTAACAAAGGGTGGAGTCCAAGGGGTCGTCTCCCTCGTTGGCTCCCATGGGTCTGATCCGAGTAGGAAAAGGAATCGTCCACTATTCCATTATCATTTATACGCTGAGAATAGTAAAATGCTAATGTGGCTGTTGTGGCCGATAAAAATAATCGGGCGAAGTGATGCCACCTAGTGGAAGTAGAGGGCCCTAGTGCTGCCACCTAGTCCCGAACAGGGAAATTTTGGATATGGGGGTTGTTCACCCGGGACGGATCGGATTTCAAACAAAGGGCCTATCCGATTGACTAGTAAGACGGGGGAGAAAAAAAATTAGAAAAGGTTATTCCAAAGGCAAGAGTTAAGCAGTGCGGGTGCAAAGAGTGAAACAATAAAAAGTTAAACCGGAATTAGTTTTTTTAAATAAAAGAAATAAAAATTTAAAAAAAAATTAAAGCGGGAAATATTTTAAGGGAGTGCAAGGATTGCTGAAGACGGAGGCGGAAGCAGGATCGGCCTAAAAAGAAGGTAAGGTAAGGTCGGTCCAGGAAGGAGATTCGTAGTTAATGGACCTCTTCTTTCCAGGACCGACCAGACCCGTTTATCCGGAAGGAGAAGCCAGGCCTAAAACAAAATTGGAATTGGAATTTTGTGGAAAAAAAAATCCCTTGCTTGGCGGGCCCGAGGATTTTCTATTTTTTTATTTTTATTGGCGCCTCATTTTATATGGCGCATAAATGGATATTTTGTATGGAGCCAGCACCCGGATCCAACATGGCCCGCCTGAAAGCGAAGAAAGGGTGATAGGAAAAACTGGCCTTTGCTGATAGTACACGCAAATTTTCCCCGCAGTCTCGGGGGTGGAATCCACCCGAGATCATTCTGGAAAATCAAAATCTGAAACACAACTTTGAAAGGATATTTTATTTCGGTTATATAAGTCATATTTATTTTAATACGTATGTTATGTGGTACATTTGTTGCTTTTATTTATTCATTCTTTTTTTTAGTTTTTGATATATTTAAATATTTATTACTATATAAATTATATATACCTTGTAAATTCCGGTGGCGACCGTAGAAGCTGTCTGATAGGCTATTTCAATTACATAATTTCCCTGTATTTGGCGTAATCCCCTAAGTCCTAAGAAGAGCTCTCGTATGTAGGGCCCGGATATAAGTCCGGATTTAAAGTACGTTTTAATCTTTGTTGATTCAGCCCGTAAGCATACCAAAGCTCCGGAACGGAGCCTTAAAAACATTAATAAAAGTTGAGCATAGAACTTAAAAATATTTTTCAAAGTAAATAATAAATCAGCAATCCAAATGAAGACCGAGTAGAGATTGGTGGGGGTCTGGGTAAGGAATAATGGGAAGGTAGGAGTAGGGGATTGAGGGGCAACAAAATAGAGGCGGAAGCGCGAAGGAAGGGAGGGCAGGCAAAAGTACTCCGTTCCATCTGGAGTCAGACGGAGAATCCGTGATGACTAGGGTAAGAGTAGGTGTTTAAGGTTTGTTTTGAGAATGTTCGAATTTAAATTTAAATGTTGTGGGTGTTAAGTGTTGTAAAACGTCTAATATGTGCTTTTAAGTATATGTTGAAATTTTTATTGTTAGCGGTCGATTGGGAAGGGTCAGGTTAACCATGGCCCTGGACGACGATGGTCATAACATTTTAGTGGTCTAGTGGGATGGGTCAGGGGAGCCGGAGCCAGACCCATCCCGATTGGCGGACCATTAGACCCGAAGATAGTCATAACACATTTTCTAGTTATACCTGTATAAACAACTTGAATTCGATCGTCATGGAATACATGCTGTATTGTTTTTTTTTTCTTTTTAATTATTTAATAGGGAATAGCAAGAATAATCACCGAAGCTTCTGATAAATCGTCTATAATAATTGAACAATACAACAAAACGTCTAGCGCTGTCTGCATCGTGTGGCTCGGTGTAGTTTTTTATTAAAATCATATTTTTATCATCTGGAAAAAAAAATGTTAAAAATATTGTTTGGTGCTGCAAAACATACAATGAAAATAAGTGTTAAAATCATCTGAATAAAGGTTGATAAATCCGAGTGAGAAACTATTAGGGTTGCATTATATTTTTAAACTCCTGGTCACACAGAAATCGAAAATATTTGGATTTATCTATATAATCGCAAAAAAATTAAAGAAAATTAGTAAAATTTTCAAGAATAACTTACAATATTATAAGTATTATAACCCGAACCGTCGCTAACCGCATAGTAAGTACTAAATAATAAAAGCAATATATACATATCCTCGAAAGAAAATTGTAAAGATGAATTCTTCATATATTTTTACATAAAAAAACAACATATTTTTACAGATATTCAGGTAAAATATTTTTGTTAACCAAACTTTATTTAAAATTAATCTTATACTAATTTATTTGCTATGAATTGTGTTTGCGTTTTTAAGAAAATTTGAAATCAAATTTGCATGATACAATGTATGTACATATGTATGTTTTTTAAGACGTACACAGCGAAACCATGGACAAAAAGATTTCATCAACTTCGCAGCCACGCATATTAAAAAAGAAACATTTTAGAGTAAAACATCAAAAAGTAAAACTGTTTAGAGCTAATGAACCGATTCTAAGCGTTTTTATGTGGGGAATTAATCACACTGTGAGTACATATGTGTGTATACCCTTTTGGACTGCACTTAGCTTACTTTTTTTTTTCAATTTCAGATTAATGAGCTGAGCCATGTAAATATACCTGTAATGTTGCTGCCAGACGACTTTCGTGCTTATTCCAAGATTAAAGTTGATAATCACTTGTTCAACAAGTATGGACCATACTTTATTTTATTTATAATTTAAAATACAAATATCTACATACACATACATATGTATAAAGAGTATACCCTTGCAGTGGATGTTTTAAATTTGCCAGGAAAGGATATTTTTATTTTGTAATAGCAATGTATTCAGCATCTCCTACTAAGTTAATATATTTCAGTTGTTACTTTGTTGCTTTTATGTGTAATCAGAGAAGCTTAGTTGCCTGGATCGCATATATATGTCAGATTGCAAAGCTTTAAAAATATATAAAATTACACTATGTGCCTTTGTTTAACGAAAAGGTTCGGTATACGGGTTATGTATACCGAAACAACAATAATTAAAGATAAGGGTCCATATTTTTGTTATTTACAGCTATATTGCAAAGTTTCGAAATTAAATTTGTATTTAATACTTAAAGAGAAAAATTTTTTAATTGATTATAGACTTATTAAAAACTACGTTACTTCTGTTTTTATGGCAACAGTACTTTGTCAATTATTAGAATCTGCAAGGGTATATATGCATCCGTACCATGCAAAGACTTCTTTAATATTTTTTGTATTTTTATAAGGGAAAATATGCCGTCACATTTTAAAGTAAAAGAGTATTGCCCCTTAGTTTTTCGAAACTTGCGCGAAAGATTTGGAGTTGATGATGTGGATTTCCGCGAATCATTGACACGTTCACAACCTATTAAAATCGACTCTTCTGGGAAGTCAGGAGCACAGTTCTATCAGAGCTATGATAAATTTTTTATAATTAAAAGTTTAACATCTGAAGAAATTGAACGTATGCACGCTTTTTTAAAGCAATATCATCCCGTAAGTAAAATAATATTTTTGCGAGAAGAAAATTTTTAATATTTTTTTTTTAGTATGTAGTTGAGAGGCATGGTAAAACTCTTTTACCGCAATATTTGGGAATGTACCGTATCACTGTGGAAAGCGTTCAATATTATTTTGTTGTCACGCGGAATGTTTTCAGTTCGCACTTAACAATTCACAAGTATGGAACCATATACATAAATATATTTAGTAATAATTTATTTTACAGAAAATTTGATTTAAAAGGCAGTACTGTTGATCGAGAAGCATCTGAGAAAGAACTTGAAAAACACCTACCCACCTTTAAGGATAATGATTTCATAAAGCAAAGGGTAAAATTAGAAATTGGAGAAGAACCCAAAGATAAACTTATGGAAACTCTAAGCAATGATGTAGATGTAAGAATGCAATAAAAAATTTGTTGCGCCAACTTCATACATAAATGTATATTTATCATTTAGCTTCTTACTAAGCTACATATCATGGACTATTCTTTGTTGGTTGGAGTGCACGATTCTGTTCGGGCTGAAGAGGAAGCTTTACAAGGCGACCATAACCAAGCAGCTGGTCGCAGCGAAAATAGTGAGAGTGAAGAGTGCGATAGTGGTGAACGGTAAATATAATATATCATTTTTTTTAATTTAATTTTTTACCCTTGTCAAAATGTAATCAACGCGGTGAGGAGGCTTCGTTTCCCCTTTAAAGTATATTTGTCCTCAATGATTATCATTTTCAGAGTCTATATAGCGTGCGTCTGTCTATGTGTCTGTATATTGCATATACTGTATTCCTCGCTCTTTTTACAGCGAAAAAAACGTTTATAACTGGAAAACCTATATCTAACAATTTTTAATATATATATATATTTTTTTTAAGCTGGACGTATAACACTCCTCCGGATTCTCCAAGAGGTGCTCAATATAAAGAAGTTGTTTATGAAGTTGATATATATGCCATTCCAAGTATTGAAGGTAAATTTCAAAATTTTAAGTAACTTATATATTTATACCCTTGCAGAGGGTATTATAATTTTGGTCAAAAGTGTGCAACGCAGTGAAGGAGACATCTCCGACCCTATTAAGTATATATATTCTTGATCAGGATCACCTCCTGAGTCGATATAAGCATGTCCGTCTGTCCGTCTGTCTGTCTGTTTCTACGCAAACTAGTCTCTCAGTTTTAAAGCTATCGACTTCATACTTTGCACACATTCTTCTTTCCTTTGCAGGCAGTATATAAGTCGGAACGGCCGGGATCGGTCAACTATATCCTATAGCTGCCTTAAACTGATTGATCAGAAATGCCATAACTTCGTTGTTTTTTAAGTTAGAAGGATGGGACTTGCTGTGGACTCCTCTTTTAGCAGACTTATTCCATCTGCCAAATTTCATAAGGATCGGCCGACTATATCCTATAGCTGCCATATAACTGATTGATCGGAAATGCCATATCTCTGTTGTTTTTTAAGTTAGAAGACTGGGACTTTGTATGGATTCTACTTTCGGCAAACTAATTTGATCTGCCGAGTTTAATAAGGATCGGCCGGGTATATGCAAGGGTATATCAACTTCGGCTCCGCCCGAAGTTAGCTTTCCATTCTTGTTTTATATTATAAAGTTTAAAAAGAAAAAAACTTTGAGTTTATTTCATAAAAGTGTAATATAAGTATATCAGGTTTAAGGGGGACATTAACCCATGTTCTTGTTCGCTTATGTTTAGGCAGAATGAGTGGGTGGAAATCAGTGGTGGGCAAACTATCATTTTCCATAACTCGCGAGTATAGGGAAAAAAATTTTATTATTATTATTATTATAAAGAAATTACCAACAATTATAAAGTGTGGGCAATTTTTTGCTTTGTGTTAAGCAATAGCTACAATGGCCTTCTGCTTAAAATCTATTTTATGTGCTATGTGTTATGTTACAATGATACAATGTTACAATATGTTTTTTTTGAATGGATATTTACAGTTATGCTATCTATATACATATAAAGGTGTGAACTTATTCTAGTTATGTACAGTAGGTTAAGCTTATATGTTGTTGTAAAGGTTTATGGATTTTAGGAATTGGATAGTTGTGGTTATATTTAAGGGATCTACTATTTCTTCTAGAGTTTTTTGGAGGAATTTACGTCTGCGTTCAATGTAGGTAGGGCATTCTAGGAATATGTGTGATAGAGTTAGGTTAAGGTTACATTGTTGGCATATGGGTGGAGGTGTTTTGTCGAATAGATAGCTGTGTGTCAGTTTAGTGTGTCCTATTCGGAGTCTCATAAATTTAATGGTATCTATTCGAGATATAGTTGGATTTAAAAGTTCGATATTTTTCTGTTTTTTGGTATTGATGAGTTTGTAGTGTACAGATGTGTTGTTCCATATAAGGTCGTTTTGGGCTTTTATGTGATTTCTGATGTATTTAAGGGTATCTGTTACGTTGTAGTTTATTTCTGATATTAATGGCAGTGTGAGTGCTTGTTTAGCAGCTTGGTCTGCAAGTTCGTTGCCTATAATGCCGGAGTGGCCTGGGACCCATATCAGGGTGAATTTATATTTGTATCTATAGATAATTTTTCTAATTTCTAATATATAGTAGGTAGAATTATTTGGGTTTTCTAGTGCAGTAAGGGCTGAGAGAGAGTCGGTGCATATAGCGAATTTTCCTATTTGTTTTTCGGCATATTTACATGCATGGAGAATGGCTGCTATTTCAGCAGTGAAAATGGATGAGTAAGGTGGCAGAATTTGCTGTGTTATGATGTGTTGTGTGGAGGTTACGCTGTAGGTGACTCCATTGGCGGACTTGGAACCGTCTGTGTATAAGAATGTGTGCTGTTTGAGGGTATCCTTCATTTCTTGGAACTTTTGATTGTATACTATTGGAGGTGTGTTTGGTTTCGTAGAAGTGTGTAAGGTTTTGTTTATTTTAGTATAGTTATAGGACCACGCTGGCGTGGTTTCTTTTTTGATTGTTATGGGGATAGGGTATAGTAGCATTGCTTTGCAGTGGTCAATTGTATCTTTTATTGTTGATGAAAATTTAGGAATTCGTTTTGTTTTTGATATTTTTTTAATGATCTGTTCGAGAGGCGTTTTCTTGGAGGTGGAAATCATTTTGAAGTTTTTTAATATGGCATGTTTAGTTCTCTGTTCTATAGTGCTTATGTTAGCTTCGTATAAGAGGTTGTTTATTGGTGAGGAGCGAAATGCCCCGAAGGCTATTCTAATGGCTGAGTGGTATATCGTTTTTATTTTATTAAGTTTTGATTTGGGTGCCTTTCCGTATAGAAATAACCCATAATCAATTTTTGACATGATAACTGTGTTGATTACATAAATAATGGTTTTGATGTGGCAGTTAAAGCTTGTGCTAGAGAGACATTTTATAATATTTAGTCTTTTAGAAATTTGCATTACTAACTGATCTATGTGTGCGTCCCATTTATAATTTTTGGTTATAGTCATACCTAGTATTTTTAACGATTTTTCGTTTTTTAAATTGAAGGTGCTAGCTACTTTGAAGTTGCATTTCTTCTTGCGACAGACGTGTAAATATTTAGATTTAGGAATGGAGAGACTGGCTCCAGAATAATTGCACCATTCTTGAATGTCTGTGAGCAGTGGGTTTATGTTTATTGACGTATCCCTTTTTTTGTGTATTTTTATAATTGTGTAGTCATCTGCGTATGCTGTAAATTTGAACGATGTGTGGAGACCTATGATTCTATTCAATTTGTTATAGGCAATTGCAAAAAGGATTACAGATAATGGTGATCCTTGTGGGATTCCATTTTCAAGTGGTAAGGGTTGGGATTGTACGTTTTGAGTTTGAACGCAGATTTTTCGGTTAGTTAGGAAGTTTATTATATATTTGATCATTTTTGGCCCTAATTTCCAATTAACGAGTTCATCTATGATTGTGTGAATTCCTATTTTGTCAAATGCTTTTGAAAAGTCTAATGAAATTATTGAAAGGTGACTTTTTCTGGATAGGGTGGTGGTAGTCAGATAATCTAGTGTTGCTAGAGAGTCTGATACCGATTTTCCCTTTCTGAAGCCCATTTGACGACTATCGAGTAGCTGGCTGTTGTTAACTAGCCACCATAGTCTTTTAGATATTATTTTATCCATTACTTTGGATAGACAGCTATTTAAAGATATAGGACGGTATGAAGGTATTTCTGTCTTGTTTGAGTTAGGTTTTAATATTGGTATAATGTTGCTTACTTTAAATTGTTGTGGAATGTGTGTGTTGAGGATATTGTTATAGAGTTTAAGTAGTCTTTGCATTACCGAATCTGGTAGATTTTTTATCATTGGGTAACTGATGCGGTCCCTACCTGGTGTTTTGCCTTTAAGTTGGTTTATAGCGCTCTTCAATTCAATAATAGAAATATCGCACTCTAAGGGTTGGGTTAGAGCGGACGTACTGTGGGAGAAATTGTAGTTTAAGTTTTCTTTGTGTGTTTTGAAAGTAGGATGGAAGTTATTATTAAGTGATGCATTCGACCAGAATTCACATAGGGCTTTCGAGATGTCATATTTGTTTGTATGAGTATCGGATGTATTACTAGGGTTAATGAGACAATGGATCTGGGTGTTAGTTTTGAGCCCACAGAATCGATTGATTTTTTTCCATATAGTTGGAATTGGAGATTGTGGATTTATGTCTGAGGTAAATTCGTGTAGGGCTTTGCGTTTTTTTTGTTTTATTTCTCGTTTGAGTATTGCGTTGGCCTTTTTGTAAGTTATTATATTGGTAGTATTTATATTGCGACACAAGTTTTGCCAGGCTAATTTTTTTTTGGTTTTTAGTTTTTGTAGATCGGTGTCCCACCAGGGGACTTGTTTGGATGAGTTTGGGTGATATTGTGGTATGGATAGATGGGCGCTCTGTCTTATGATGGCACAAAGGTGGGCAGTTTCTCGGTTTATTTGTTGGCTGAGTGGTCTGTCATCGGAAAATTGTTTATTAAATTTTTGATAGAGAGGCCAGTTGGCTTTATCAATGTTGAATTTAGGTTTAATGACGGGGGAGTCAGTTGATATATTTTCAAAAAGTTGGATTGAGATTGGGAAGTGGTCGCTACCTGAAAGGTGGTTTTCAATTGTCCATTTAGAGTGTATGTATAGTTCAGGGGAAGCTAGAGAGAGGTCAATATGTGTAAAGGTGTGGTGTGTGGTGAAGTGGGTGGGGGAGCCATTATTAAGAGTGGTTAGAAGGGATTGGTTTATAAATTTGAATAATAAGTTTCCTCGTGAGTTATTATTTTGTGATCCCCAACTTTTGTGCCAGCTGTTAAAGTCGCCTGTTATCAGGATAGGAGTGTTTATGTGATTGTAAGTGTCTCGTAATTCTTGTAGAGTGAATGGTTTGTTAGGGGGTATATAACTGGAAATTATAGTGAATTTGATTTTAGAATGTACTGTTACGGCGATTGAGTCAAAGCTTATATTGCGGATTTGGATTTGTTGTTGTTGTAAGGAGTTGTGAAGGAGGAGAGCTACTCCGCCATAGGAGTTGTTCGAGTTATTTATGTGGTAGAGAGTGAAATTTATTGGGATGGGAATATTATTTGTAGAGTGGAGGTGGGTATCTTGAATGGATATTATTTTAGGGTTGTGTTTTTTTATGAGTATCTGTAGGTGGTTATAATTATTGAGGTATCCATTTACATTTAATTGTAATATTTTTAGCATGTTAAATATGAGAATGTTGGTTAAGGTTAACTAGAACTAAAATAATTTTGATTATTATATTTTGTCTAATTTTATAATTCCAAATCTTCATCTGTACTCATTGTATACTTATCGTCAGATGTTTTTCTCTTAGTTTGTTTATCATTTTTTGATTTTTGGTTGTTTTTATCTTTTGATTTCAAGGTGGTGCTTAACTTATTTGATTTAGTTGAGAATATTTTAAGTTTTAGTCCGTCGGAAAATTCAGAACGTGCGGGGTTTAATGATGTTGATGCACTGGTGTCCATGTTTTCTTCAGAGGAGTCTTCGTAGGTGATAACTTGTCTGGTCATAGCGTTTGGTGTTGATGAGTTTGTTATTGATGTAGTGGTTGTGTTATTTTTTTTTCCTATAGCTGGTGTTTTGTGTGTTGGCATTGCTGCTATTTGTGCGTAAGGTATTGGTGGGTGTGTATGGCGAGTGTTGTATATAAAGCGAGCTGTCTTGTGGTCTACTTTTTGGGTTGTTTTGATCGCAGTCAGTTCTTTTTGTTTGATAAAGGCGGGGCATGATTTGTCCATTGCGTTGTGGTGCTTGATGTGATCATCTTCGTATTTGCAGTTTACACAGGTTTGGGTATTGGTGCATGGTTCATTGTTTATTGTGTGTATTTTTTCGGAGCAATTGGCGCATGTTTTAGGGCTTTTACAGTAGGCGGAGGGGTGTCCAAATCTCAGGCAGTTGAAGCATCTCATTGGGGGTGGGATGTATGGCCGTATATTAACAATTTCATATCCTATCCACAATTTTTCGGGTAGGGTAACTGTTGAAAAAGTTAGTACAATTAGGCCCGTTTCAGTGGTTTTATTTGTATCGTTGTTGTCTTTTTTTAGTATTTTGCGGACGTCAATAACATTTTGAGGCTTTAGTTCTTCTAAGATTTCTTTTTCGTCGATATTCCGTAGGTCGTTGGAGTAGATAATGCCTTTGGATGAGTTCAGAGTTTTGTGTGCTTCAGCGTGGACCGGGAAGTTGTGAAAAGACTTTATTTTAAGGAGCTTCTGTGCTTGTATGTGGTTTTTTGTTTTGACAAGGAGACCCGATCTGGTTTTCTTGCAAGTTTCGACTTCTCCATTGCAGGCGAAGTCTACTACTTTTTTTATTATAAACGGTGATATTTTTTCAAAGGTTTCATTGTCGGTTCTACTAATAATAATATATTTCGGTTCACTTGTAATTGAGTTTATCATTGTCAACGGCCGGTCGGGTGGTCGAGACATTGCGGTGTTTTTGGGCTCGGGCCCTGCAATGCGTGAAGAAGTTTAATTGTTCTTTGTATTTTTTGTTTTATTTGTAATTAAGCACGAAGTACTTGCGAATCGGGTGATTTGTTAAGCTGATAAGCTGTCGCTTGGAGCGTAAGTTAGTTGCACGTCTTTACTCTTTGAAGTTCGGAGTGAAACTGAGGGAAAAAAAAATATTGCTACGCTGTCCTACAGCAAGGGTATAAAAACAGTTCAAAATTTGTGAGGAAAAATGTTTCTTTCTAGAAAATATGGATGAGTAGTGCTTTATTTGTAAGAAGGGTTGAAAAACTTTAAAATTTTCAAAGATACTATATTATGCACATTCGAATCTTTGACTTAAAGATAAACAAAATAAAACACTACGTTTTTACGCTCAGTTCATTTTGCTCTTTTTGTTTTTTGCTACGCACACACTTTAATATTATACAGTTGTTATCAAAATAATAGGAGTGCGCATTACGAATATTAATATCGCAGAGAAACACCATGTCAAAAAGAATTAAATTTCTTAAATTAATTTTTTTTAACAAGTATGACTTGTATTTAGGAAAATAAAACTAAAACAAAGCTACTTCAGTACATCTATATTAAAAAAAAAAAAAAAATTAGAGAATAACACCTAATATGGGTTTCTAAAAATAATAAGAGCGTTCAAGCAAATTCTCTCAGAACTCATGGAAAAAATATATAACGGCAAACTATGATTATATTTAGTAATTTGATGATAAATGTAATAAAAAAAGGTAAAATTTATACTTCGTGGCACCACCTATATTGGCTATCACTGCCGCACAACGCCTTGGCACAGATCCTCCAATTTCTGGCCACTCTACTAGTGGGATTTGGGTGATTATCCTGCTGGAAGACCTAAAGGATTGGCATTTCTTCACTAGCAGAGGGCAACATTGTTTCTTGCATTATTTGGACATATCCAGGACCATCCACAATATTTTTTTATCCAATATATTGGATATTATCCTATTACGAAAAAAACGCCCATATCATTCGTTTGACCATGTTTAATAGTTTTAATGTAATATTTGGCATTTAATTCGGCCTTAGGTCGTGTTCTTACATATTTTTTAGATCCTTTGCCACCACAAATGGCTATTTTCGATTCATCCGACCCCAGGATGATACGCTCTTTGCGAATTTAATTTGATTCTATGTGCTTTTTCGTGTGAAACGGAATTTTTCTGGGACTACGGCAGTCAAATTTTGTTCTTTTAAATGTAGACTTACAGTTTGAATACTTGCTTACAAGCTAAGCTTATCCATTATTGCTTTGCAGCTTCCAAAAGGATACTTACTAGAATACCCGGCAACACGTGTAGCCAATTTATCGGTTAGATAAATTACTCGGGGTCGAACGCGTTTTTCGGGCTTGGGTGAAAAGTTTAGTACATTAAGGATCATGGAAGCACCGCATCCAGTTATTTTTTGTACTTCCTTTTACGTTTTTCCACTTGATGACTTGGTGTACAGTGTTTACCACTGACCATTGCTTTAAATTTTCGATCTTAAAAGTTAAAATTGTTATTGGAAATTAATCATTCTATACTTTGAAATCGTTTTTTAAGAATAATAATGTTTTTTGCGCTCTGAGCAGATTTAAAAGACACACTCCTATTATTTTGATAATCGCAAAATGAAGCTTGCTTACAAAATGGGCTAATTTTCAGGAAACGAAGTTGTTAGGGTGAAAAAATAATGGTACCTCAGAAGGTGATAAGAAAACTAAAAGATAGAAATAAAATTGGAAAACACGAACACATAACATTGCTACAGAAAAGACAAGAGCATATAAAAACGCACTCCTATTATTTTGATAACAGCTGTATGTACATATACAGTGTCCATCAATAAAAACACAACCACTTATGCAAATCCAATAATTTTTTTTATATTTTTAGTCTTAATTAATTTATAACTTATTTTCTGAGGAAAAACAAATTTAGCATATATATTCAAAGACTTGGAATAAAAAACCAAAATAAACTCACATGAACTCAATTTTTGCACGTATTAAGACTTGTATATTTTTTTGTCTCTTATCAGCATAAATCAGCCAGATTTAAAATTTTATTTGTTATAATGCTATTATCGGTGGTCGTAGATTTGTTTAAAACGTGTTTTGGCAGAGCGAAGTTCTTCTGGGTGAATTAATAGAAATACTTATTGTTAAAATCCATAAAATGCGGAAATTATCGGGAGAAATTGAAAATAATGTTATCAGCTTGACTGAAAGTGTCAATTCCACTCGTCAAAATGCCGAGAGGCTTAGAATTAGCCAATCTACTGTGGTCTCCATTCAGAAGAGGCGAAACCTGACCCCCAAACCTCAAGTCTCAGGCCGGAAAAAATTATTGAAGGACTCAGATGCTCGACTAATGATGTCCGAAATTCAAAAAAATAAGAATTTAACATCAAAGGGTGCTTGTCAGCGAAGCAATAAAAATGTCAGCGAATGGACTGCTAGGAGAGCAATGCAAGACATCGGATACATGTCGATTGTTAAAAAAGTATGCTGACAAAAATGTCAAGGCTCGGTTAAAATTTGTAAAACGCAAAAATTAAACCATTGATGATTGGAAACGAGTTGTCTGGTCTGATGAGTCTAAATTTAACCGTTTTCAGAGTGATGGAAAACAATATTGTTGGATTCGACCAGACGATAGAGTTCAAAGACACCATGCAAAGCAAACCGTCAAATATGGCGGTTATGGTGGCATATTGGACCTCTACAATTAGTAGAAGGTATTATGAAAAAAGAGGACTATATTCGAATCCTTCAAACAAATCTTCCGAACTATTTTGAAAAATGTGCCTATCCCGAGAAGGATATCATTGTCCAAAAAGATGGGGATCCAAAAGCACACAGCCAATTGTCAAGGAATGGATTGGAAAGCATCACTTTCAATTGATAAAGTGGCCTGCACAATGACCAGACCTCAATCCAATTGAAAATCTATGGTCAATTGTGAAAAGACCGCTTGGGCAATACGACTATGCTCCAAAAAACATGGGCGACCTTTGGTAGCGTGTTGCGGTGGAATGGAGTCGGATTCCGCAGGACATTCTTCGAAATTTGGTCGAGAGTATGCCAAAACGCGTAACAGAAGTCATTGCAAATAAAGGACTCTGGACTAAATATTAGCAATAAAGTAGTTACTAAGTTTTGATTCAAACGTGAAAAATTGAGTTTATGTGAGTTTATTTATGTTTTTTACTCTAAGTCTTTGAATATATATGCTAAATTTGTTTTTTCTCCGAAAATAAGTTATAAATTAATTAAGACTCAAAATATAAAAAAAAATTATTGGATTTGCATAAGTGGTTGTGTTTTTATTGATGGCCAAAGTAAGAGCTGTAAACATGCACTCAGTTTTGCTCGCTATTGTATGTGTGCGTTTTGCCCATCACTGGTTTTGATAAATAAAACTTCGATATGATCAACATGTAATTATAAGTACAAATACATATTTTTAATCCATTTGAAGAATGGTAAGAAATTCACAATCAAATAAATTTTCTAATAAAAATATGGGAAACAGCCCCAAGCATCATAAAAAAAACCTAGGTAGTATAATTTCTAATCGTTGAGTTATATGACAGCTTTTGGAATGTACAAGTTTGCCCAAGGTGGAATTCATAGAAAGTCCTATCCTTCTAACTTAAAAAATACCAAAGATGTGGCATTTCAATCAGTTATATGGCAGCTATAGGATATAGTCGACGATTCAAGCTTTTCAAAGAAAATTATTTTCATTCTAAATCCAAAATATGTGTAGACAAATTTCTGTTTGGTGTCGTATCCTGATGGAATCACCATTTCCAGACCTTCCCCCTTGTAATCCAAGAATCCATACCACCCAACGCTTAAGGATTCAATCGAAACCATTATTTATGTCAACCACAATTGTACCGTAGTTGAAAATTTGATTCTCTTCCGTAAGGTTTGATTTAAAAACTGTAAATCTTTATTCATACATTTGATTAGTACGAACTTTCGATATAATCTTGTTTATCGATATAGTCTAAATTTCGATCTTGATATGAATATCGCTTCAGTGAAATTTTACAAATATAAACAAATTAATAAATTTAAAAAATGGCACTTTTCTACTCTTGCAGAGGGTATTATATTTGTGATCAAAAGTGTGCAACGCAGTGAAGGACACATCTATGCCCCTATTAAGTATATATTATCTTGATTAGGATCACCTATGTCTATAAACACATGTCTGACCGTCAGTTTGCCTGTTTCTACGCAAAGTAGTCTCTAAGTTTCGTCTTCAATTAAAGCTATCGATTTCAACCTATGCACAAATTCTTCTTTTCTTTGTACGCAGTGTATATATAGATATAAAAATAACGGATCAAGGAATATAACCAAAAAATATCTAAAATCACTAATTTATGTACATTTTCAGAAAAACGAGAAATTTACTTTTTAGCTATTATTGATGTTCTTACTCAATACGGCGTAAAAAAACAAGTAAGTATTGGCTAATTTTTTTCTTCATTGTTTTACCCTTGCAATGGGTATTATTAGTAATTAGTATTATTATTTTGGTCAAAAGTGTTAAAGGCAGTGAAGGAGACATATCCGACCCTATAACGTACATGTATTCTTGATCAGGAACCCCTCTTAAGTGGATATAAGCATTTCAGTCTGTCTGTTTCTACGCGAACTTGTCTCCCAGTTTTAAACAATCGACTTCAAACTTGGCGCACATACTTTTTCCTTATGCTTGCAGTATATAAGTCTGTCAAGACAATGTCCTATATCTGCGAAATAACTGAACGATCAAAATTGACAAAACCTTGGTATTTAAAAAAAAATTGAGGCTTTTACGAAATATTTTACAAAATTGATTTAAAAGATAAGTTCTCATAATGATCGGCCCCCTATAGCCCACTATATCCGATTCGATAAACATATAATAATATAAAATGCTACCTAACTGCAATGGTATATCAACTTTGGCTCCGCACGAAGTTAGCTTTCCTTTTTTTGTTTTATTTCATGTGATAACTAGTAACTGGATAATTAAAAATAAATGTGGAAAAATTTAAATGTTTTCAATTATTTGTATAAAATGTTTCTTTTTCAGGCAGCCAAAGCAGCAAAAACGGTGAAATATGGAAGTAATGTGGATGGAATATCAACATGCGATCCCGATCAATATGCAAAACGTTTCTTAGAATTTATGGATAAAGCTATAGAATAAATGAACGTTACCATGTATTTTCCACATTGAAAAAGTGAAAGATTAATTAATATAGGTTATATAAAATAAATTATATTACTCATACATTTGTTAAGTTATGCAAATGCTTTTAAAAAATCGAGAAAGCATTCATTGGGGAGGATTAGTCAGCAACGACTTATCAAGGCATGCACTACTCCAAGACGCTAAAAAAGCTACTATGATAAAATGAAACGAAATGAAATCGCTAAATATATAATTCACCGGCGTCACCGACAAAATTAAAGCAATGCTGCTTCAGCGGCATCGAACGATTATGGCATGCTCCGAAAAGAAGCGACAAGTGCCATTGAATGGGAGCCGAGGCGGAACTGAGCGTTTCGACGAGACGCAAAGAGAAGAGAACAAATATAATAAAAATAAATACATTTTTGGTTGGGGTTTCCTTTCCATCTACTCGATCTAAAAGTTCAATATAACTATGAGACAGATAGGAATCAAGTTCCCTGAAGGAATATTGACAAGATGTGTCTTGAAGAAAGTCTATCTCTCTCTCACTGATATTAAAAGTCACTCCGGGGTCTGCGTGACCATCTTAAAAAGTTTTTAAGTGCTTTCATTCCAAAAACTCCAATTACGCCACGGCCCATTGCATACCTACCGCCAAACCCACCGTACGGCTCGAATCGCGGGGATAGATCCGAAAGTAAGCGATAGAGTAAACCATTAAGTTTAAGAGTGTTGCTCAGATAAAGCGTTAGAGATTATAAGATTAAAAATTATAAGCAGAGAAAAGCAAAAAGATGAGTAAAAATAATACGGTAAATTTAAGTTTCAAATCTAATAGCACACCCAGTTCGTTAACCTCAGTTAATCGTTCTATGGCGTACCCATAGAGAAGGTCAGCCCGTTGAAGGCTAGATTGATAAATTGACATGAGTTTATATTTTGAAATATTAAATTTCGGGCTATTTGCTAAAAACTAATTTTAGTGAATCAATTCTGAAGGAAAAGTTTAAAGTCATCAGCGTACATAACTAGTGAATTAGTTAACGCAAGTGGAAAGTCGTTAATAATCTATGTTAAAAGTTGGGGTCCAAGATGGCTTCCCTGAGGTACACATCTCTTTTTGAAACATCTTCAAAAAAGACACATGGGGTTCTTCAGGAGGTCTAAAAGGAGCGATTGGTTAACAGATTAAAATGCTTTATTAAAGCACTAACATATAGACTACCCATTTCATACAACGAAAATGGACGCAAAAATTTCTTTCGATAAACCCCAGCAGGTCCCAGAGAGAATCTTACTCTCAGTCTTACGCTCTTTTTTACGCTCATCTCATTGAGAATTTTTGATTCGGTGTATAACCGAAGAATTAAAAATTTTCTGTGTGCGTTCAATCTGACTGAGTGTTATACCAAATGAAAGGTTTTGTTTTCATTAGAGGGATTTTGTCCAAGCATTTGCCAAATGTAAAACACATTCCATTCACTAAATTGGAATTGGGCATTGGTGTCACCAGACAAAATATTTTTATATACACAGATTCTGCCCCAAAAAAATACTGCTCCAAGCTATTCAGGAAAAAAAGAATCGTTGGAAAAAAAATACACTGAAAATAAACTTTTTTTTTACGCTGGGTGGGTAAGTCATAGCGACGAATACATGATTGATTGCTCAACCTTGTTAGACCTCTCGCTAGGTGGTTGCAACAATATATTGGTAAAGTTCTTTTCCTTCTGTTCTGCGATCACTTCTTTGACTTGTAGAATGTTTAAGTCGCGATGTATGTTTTCGTTGCGAATGTACCACGGTGCCTCGGTGATTGTTCGCAAGATCTTCGACTGAGCTCGCTGGATTATGTCAATATTGCTATTGTAGTTTGCGAACATAAAAAAACAAAACAATTAATATAAATAATGCTTTTAATTTATTTAATTTAAAAAGTTTTTTATTAAGAACTGGCCGCGACCGCACTCTGAAAAAAATACTCCCATACAATTCATAAACAGCTGATGGCGCTTTGCCTGGCTCGACCGCACTCCGAAAAAAATATCCCAAACAATTTGCAGTTTCTGGTTTTCACCACTAGAGGACGCTCAAATTTTTGGGAGATGTTTACAGTAGCACAAGCAACGACTGAACTTTAGAAAATTAAAGGGTACCGGGTTCGAGCCTAGTTCGAGAATTCCACTATTTTTGTTATTTTGTTTTTTTACTCATTAATGTTTGTTTTTATTAAGTTTTGTTATAAAAACACCTGGTATTTACGAAATACCAAGGATAATTTGAGCAGTGGTAAAAGCTTAAAGGTTTAAACGTCACATTAATTGACTCGGATGGCTCTCTGCCGCGACTCCTAGCACATTCAATCAGTTCAATAAAATACTTAAAAATAAAAAGTTTAACTAATCAAATAAAACAATGAAGAGATATTTATAAAAAATTATATATTATTTTGTTTATAATTTAGGTATTTTTCTTCTGTACGAGAAGAATTTTTCACGCTTAAATCAAGAATTTTTGTTCTCAAAATCGCACTTTAGGAAAAAAAATCGTACTTAAATCCAAGTAGGAAATTCGTGGCTTTTCTCTGAGTGCGCTGACAAACGTTCATTCAACGCTAAAAATATCTGATATCATATAAAGAAAACCTCTTGATGAGGTAAAGTAACGGTAGCAAACCCGCATGCCACGCCCAAAAAAATCGATATTAATTTTGGTGACAAATAAATGCTATATATGTATAAAACGTGGAACAATAACAGTAGACGATATAAACACGTGCCGGGTAAGAATGTTTTTAATGTATAATTTTTTATACCCTTGCAGAGGGTATTATAATTTTGGTCAAAAGTGTGCATCGCAGTGAAGGAGACATCTCCGACCCTATAAAGTATATATATTCTTGATCAGGATCACCTCCTGAGTCGATATAAGCATGTCCGTCTGTCCGTCTGTCTGTCTGATTCTACGCAAACTAGTCTCTCAGTTTTAAAGCTATCGACTTCAAACGTTGCACACATCCTTCTTTCCTTTGCAGGCAGTATATAAGTCGGAACGGCCGGAATCGGTCAACTATAGCTGCCATATAACTGATTGATCGGAAATGCCATAACTTCGTTGTTTTTTAAGTTAGAAGGATGGGCTTTGTATGGATTCTACTTTCGGCAAACTAATTTGATCTGCCGAGTTATATAAGGATCGGCCGACTATATAAGATCCGATATATATCTAATAATATAAGCTGCCTCATATCTGCAAGGGTATATCAACTTCGGCTCCGCCCGAAGTTAGCTTTCCATTCTTGTTTATACATATATTCAACCAGTTGCTATCTTAGTACAATGATTTTCATACTTCTTAAATTTTTATATATATATGTATATATATGATATATGTATATATATGATTTATTTGTAAGCAATTCCTGAATCCATCCATGAAAAAAGTTGTTAGCTCCAATACGTTGATAGTGGTGAAGCGGCGCAAAGCATTTTACTGCTAACACTTAATTGTTTTTCTAAAAATATATAAACATATATAACATATAATCATACATGATGATGATATAATAAAAATGTTTCATCATTAACCCAATAATGAGTACCCCCATTTTTAGGGTAGCAAGCCTGAAAAGATTCTCTCTGGGGCCTGTCGCAAGAAATTTTTGCGTCCGTTTTCGTTGTATGAAATGGGTAGTCTATATGGTTAATGATTAAAGTCAGCGTAAATTATGTGTTTGTAGGCAATTCCTGAATCTATCCATGACAAAATTTGTTAGCTCCAATACGTTGATAGTGGTGAAGCGGCGCTGCATGAAGCCATGGTGGCACCATGGTGATATAATTGAACTACTAGGTTTCTAACTATTAAATAACTACTATTGAACTATTGAAGATGTTGTAAATGTGGAGAATTTAGTTTTTCAAATAGCTGAATATTAAACAAGAATTGAAAACTAACTTCGGGCCGAGACGAAGTTGATACATTCTTGCAGATATGTGGCAGCTTATATTAATATATATATATCGGATCTAATATAGTTGGCCGATCCAAATTAAATTTTACAGATCGAATTAATTTGCCGAAAGGGGATTTCATAGAAAGTCCCACCCTATATACTGCCTGCAAAGGAATGAAGGATGTGTGCAAAGTTTGAAGTCGATAGCTTTAAAATAGTGATATCTTTATCTTGTTATCTTTAGCATTAAGCTAGCGAGCTTTCACTCACCCTATGTTCTAAGGCGAGCTCTCATTCTCGCCACTCATATCATTGAATACGCATCGTTTACGCATCATCTCCCTTCAATTCATATGCACGCAAATTAACATTATTATAGCGTTTTTAAAATACATAATTTCGTATTTTTATTTGGAACGTCATTGAAAAATCTCTATGTCCAAAAATTGGTGACCCCGACGTGATATATTTAATAAAATTAACAATTTACATAAAATAGAACCAGTGCGAATATATGTGATTCAGTTTTGCACAGTGTGCTGTACGATTTAAATAAACTGCATACGATGCACTGTATACTAAAAAACAAGCCAATTTGGATTTCGACTTCCCTATTATTATAAATATATATATATAAACATCCAATACAACCGTCAATTGTTACCCGTCCGCTACTTATAGCATACATACATACGTTCCACATGCAAGTACATTCGCCACGCATAAGCACACATATATATAAGTTAACATCTAAAATGTCAAATACTAAATAATATTTAATTAGTTATATAATATATAACTAATTAATATATATATAATTAAAAAACGTCAGTTAATAATAGTTAGTTAATTAAAAGTCCAGTCACACGCCCAAAGTTCTTATTAGCAACAGGAGTCTACGCAACCACATTGAGTGCACCGCGCACCGGATGCAATAAGATGCCGTGGCACCAATAAGGGTCGCACGGATTGAAAGGCACGTGCGGTGAGTAAGCAATCTTGGGAAAACCAAAAGAAAGAAAACACCAAAAAATGTAGCAAGCTCACTGAACCCAATGGTAAGTGCATCCCCACCAACAACATATTGCTCTTGCATTGACCAATTAAGAGCAAATACATGGACTTCAGTTACAGCAACAACACCAGCTACCAATGAAATCGAGGGACGCCAGCAGCAGCAGCCATCACGACCGAGATCGCAGCAGCAATGGAGCGACGCATAGGTTTAGTTATTACTTACAAGAATTAAAAGAATATTAATGTAATCTTTTTAACTGGCGCCCGTGCAGGGGCTTGGTGAAAAACCGCGAAAGGTAACAAGTTCCGAATCTCGTTCAGACTTTTAGACTTTCTCCTTTGTCTTAAAGTGAACTGACGTGTTTTTTTTTTTGTGCGCACTTCGTTAATAATAAATCTTGATATTTCATAAGTTAACAAGCCAGTGTTTATTATACATATAGTAACATATCAACAAAATTTCTTTAAGTTAATATCAATAAATTTTGTAAGACTTTAGACTTTCTCCTTTATCTTAAAGTGAACTGACGTGTTTTTTTTTGCGCGCACTTCGTTAATAATAAATCTTGATATTTCATAAATTAACAAGCCAGTGTTTATTATACATATAGTAATATATCAACAAAATTTCTTTAAGTGTATATCAATAAATTTTGTAAACCGAAGCTGAAGCCTTTTGTTTTAAAGTTCTTAATCCCGCTGCAAATAGCCTTATACGAATTTTTGTAAAAAACATAAACGTTTATTTGTTCCAATCCGGCTGAAAACAGCCTCATTTTGGAGTCCCAATTTCTAAGAGTCACTTCAGATTGAAAACAAAAACAATATTTTGGTAAACAGAATCCCGTCTCAATTCTTTCTCACTCCTCTTAAGTGAAAAAAAAAATAAACAGCTCAAATCATTCTTAAGTGGCCACCCACTTCAAAGCAAATCTCACATGTTTCTTGTCACCTCGACTAATTGAGACCCAACCCTTCCACGTCAACTGACACCTCAATTAATAGGTCCCGAATCAATCGACTCCCTTCAGAGAACAAAGCCTCTCAGAGAGAAAAGCTTCTTTAGAGCTTTGATCTCCAAAAAGCTTCAGCAAGGGTAGCTATAAAAAGGACTTAGAGCCCCAAAGTTAAGTTAATTCTAAAGTTCTAATATTCTAAAGTCTAAGCAGCTTTATATCACACTGTATTAAAAACGGAACTCAAATAAAAATATATTTTTTAAAATTGGCGCAGTCGGCAGGATGTGTAAAAGGGACCAGTGATCAATCGAGATCATAGAACATCGTTGAAGTATTTTATGCTAATGCAACTGCAGCTATAATACTTACCGCGAGTGTTAATCACTATTCACATCCGCAAAAGAACTTACGTGTTATTTTCAATTTCTAGCCCACTTTTCGCAGTGTGACCGCTACCAAAAATATACAAAACATAAAAACTTAATATAAATTGGTGTTATTTTCAACTTGTAGCCCGCTTTCATAGTGTGACCGCTACCGAAATAAATAAGAAACACAAACAGTAAAATGGCTGAACCAGTGGCACAAATCCAGTTACTCTCCGAGCTACACCTTAATCAGGCTTAAGGCCAGATTAGGCAAGTTCCCATTTTTAATGGAAACACCAGAGAATTAAGTGCATTCATCAGACGGATCGAATACATTTTAAATTTGTATCCATCAACTGATCCACGTCAAACAGCTGTATTCTTCAGTGCAATTGAGATGCAATTATCAGGAGATGCCCAGCGAGTGTCCCAGCTATCAGCAGCAACCAATGGCCCGATCTAAGGATTGCTCTCATCGATGAGTACAAAACCAAAACCCCATGCGAGGAATTACTAAGACGACTCTACAACACCCCTTTTAATGGAAGCATTCGTAAGTTCGTCGAGGAATTAGAATATAAAATATTTGTCATAGCAAACAAACTTGCGTTAGAAAACAATAATTTAAATACAATGATTTATACTAATGTCATGAATAATACTGTAAAAGATGTAATAATGAGAAAACTTCCTGACAAGTTATTCATGACATTAGCCAGGCACGATATAACTACAGTTAGTAAACTTAAACTTTACAAGCTACTAATTCTAACAAACCTGTGAAAAGACAGCGTGAATATTCAAGCGATCAATCTAAAATGGAAATCGAAAATTTTCATCAAATAGCCTCGGACCCAATAGAAGAAATAGAAATCCTTACATCAGAATAACTATTAACAATCGCCCATTCAAATGTGTAATAGATACAGGAAGTTCACTCAACCTATTAAATTAAATATAATTAAATTAAATAAGTCCGTAAATTTCAAATCAAGTAAACTTTGTCCGATCGATCAACCATTTTGGGTTCACGATTTTTCCCAAAAATATGATATTTTGATAGGAAGAGAGTATCTAGAAGCATGTGAAGCAATAATTAATTATAAACAGGAAACAGTCACTGAAAAAAAGAAGAAAAAAGAAAATTAAATAACATTTTATTTGAATTAAGTGATATTCAATACCTTTACCAGTGCTATAAAACATTCAATCCAAACTAAACATGAAGATCCTATTTACAAAAAACATTTTAAATACCCCCAAGCTTATGATCAAGAAGTGGAAGTCCAAATAAAAGAAATTATAAATCAGGAAATAATACGTAAATCGAAATCCCCTTATTGTTCACCAATATGGATAGTCCCAAAGAAAGAGGATGCATCAGGGAAAAGGAAATTTCGAATAGTAATAGACTATCGAAATCTAAATGAAACAAGAATGGAAAGCTAACTTCGGGCGGAGCCGAAGTTGATATACCCTTGCAGATATGTGGCAGCTTATATTATTAGATATATATCGGATCTTATATAGTCAGCCGATCCTTATAAAACTCGGCAGATCAAATTAGTTTGCCGAAAGTAGATTCCATACAAAAGCCCAGTCTTCTAACTTAAAAAACAACAGAGATATGGCATTTCCGATCAATCAGTTATATGGCAGCTATAGGATATAGTTGACCGATCCCGGCCGTTCCGACTTATATACTGCCTGCAAAGGAAAGAAGGATGTGTGCAAAGTTTGAAGTCGATAGCTTTAAAACTGAGAGACTAGTTTGCGTAGAAACAGACAGAAGACGGACAGACGGACATGCTTACATCGACTCAGGAGGTGATCCTGATCAAGAATATATATACTTTATAGGGTCAGAGATGTCTCCTTCACTGCGTTGCACACTTTTGACCAAAATTATAATACTCTCTGCAAGGGTATAAAACCTATTGATGATAAATATCCGATACCAGTTATGGATGAAATACTTGATAAACTTGGAAAGTGTCAATATTTTACAACAATTGACCTTGCTAAGGGCTTTCAACAAATTCAAATGGATGAAAATTCCATTTAAAAAACAGCTTTTTCAACCAAAAATGGACATTACAAATACACGCGAAAGCCATTTGGTCTGAAAAACGCGCCTGCAACTTTCCAACGTTGCATGAACAATTTATAAGAAGATTTAATATACCAGCATTGCCTTGTTTATATGGATGACATAATTGTATTTTCCACTTCATTAGAGGAACACATATTGTCCCTAAAAAAGGTTTTTTCAAAACTTCGAGAGGCTAATCTTAAACTTCAACTTGACAAATGTGAGTTTATGAAATAAGAAACCGAATTCCTTGGACATATAATAACAACAGAGGGAATAAAGCCAAACCCCCAAAAAATTGAGGCAATCCAAAAATTTCCAATACCAAAAAACCAAAAAGTGATCAAATCATTTTTAGGTCTCTGTGGATTTTATAGAAAATTCATACCTGATTTTGCCAAAATTGCAAAACCCATGACTTTCAACTTAAAGAAAGGTTCCACTATAAATGTAAAAGATAAAGAATATTTAGAAGCATTTGAAAAATTAAAACTTCTCATTACATCAGACCCAATTTTAATTTACCCTAACTTTGAAAAATTATTTTCTTTAACAACAGATGCTAGCAATGTCGCTATAGGCGCAGTATTATCACAAAATCATAAACCCATTTGCTATACTAGTAGAACTCTTAATGAACACGAAACAAACTATTCAGCAATAGAAAAAGAACTTCTGGCTATAGTCTGGCCACTAAATATTTTAGGCTCTTTGGTAGAAAATTTGAAATTCTTAGCGATCATAGACCATTAGTTTGGATTCATAATATAAAAGAACCAAATATGAAACTACAAAGAATAAAATTAAACGAGTTTGACTTCACTATTAAATATTTGCCGGGAAAGGAAAACCAGGTAGCTGATGCTCTGTTAAGAGTGAAGCTAGAAGAAAACTTTTTAGGAGAATCGTCCGATAGTATCCAGTCATTCCCCACAATATCAACAGTACATAGTGCACAAGAAGACAGTCAGAATTATTTACAAATAACGAAAAGACTTTTAAACTATTACAATAGACAAATCGAATTTAATAGAGGGAATTCAAATGAAGATAAATTGACCCAATACTTTCATAAAACCAAGCTTAAAATAATTTATAAAAAAATAACCCAATATGCAAAAGAATTAATTAAAGAATATTTCTGTTCCAAAAAAAGTGTTTTTTATTTTCCTTGTGAAATAGACTTCATAATATTTCAAAATGCTTATATAGAGATTATCAGCCCAAATAACTTAACCAAAGTTATGAAAACAAGTACAATATTAACAGATGTCCAAACATTCGCTGAATTCAAGGAAATTATCCTTAAAGCTCCTAATCCTAAATTATTACACCCAGGAATCCAAAAACAAGCAAGCCTCTTTAAAGAAAAATATTATTTTTCCGATTATCAGAGATTAATTCAAAATATAATTAATGAGTGTGCAATTTGTAACCTTGCCAAAATAGAACACAGAGATACCAAATTTACATTTGAAATTACCCCAGAAACCTTTAACCCCAGAGAAAAATATGGTATAGATTTTTACATGATCGATAATAAAAAATTCCTATCTTGCATTAATATTTATTCAAAATATGCTGCTTTGATAAATGTCAACAGTAGGGATTGGTTAGAAGCAAAAAGGGCATTACTCAGGATATTTAATGAAATGGGTAAACCCCAAGAAATTAAAGCTGACAAAGATTCTGCATTTATGTGCTCAGCATTGCAACTTTGGCTTCAATAAGAAGATGTAATAATAACAATAACCACAAGTAAAAATGGAGTTTCTGACATAAAACTATTAATGAAAAATTAAGAATTATAAATAATGAACGGAATCCTGAAAATATAATAACTAAATTTGAAACAATTGTTTATATTTATAATCATAAAACAAACCATAGTACCACAGGCAGAACACCAGCTGACAGTTTTATTTCGCCGGAACTCCAGATTATAATACTCAATTGAATAAAACACAGAAAATAAACAAGCTCAATAAAAATCGTCATACATTTGATATTGATACTAGGTATAGACAAGCCCCACAAATCCTTTTAGAAAAACAGGCCAAATTATACAAACTGATGAAAAACATTATGTTGAGAAAAATAGAGGTAGAGAAATTACACACTATAAATCGAAATTCAAAAAAAAGAAGAAAATTAATACCAGCAAATATAATAATTCCAGATTTCCACCGGAAGACAATCCAGCTTAATACAATTATCTTTTATATAATAAGTTTATCATGTCTTGTATATTACGCCATGTGTCAGAGCATAGATATCAATCCAATTCAAGCAAAAAACGTATGTTTAATTTTCCAAACAGGTAACATAGATTTGCCCACTAATTATGAATATCATTGTCTCGCAGTCAATTTAACAAAAACTGAAATAACTTATAAAAATCTAATGGAACAATCCCGAACATTTGGATCAAATTCAATATTTAAAAGAAAAACTAAATAGAGAAATGAACGGAATTAATATTGCTCAACGAAACAAAAGAGGACTTGCAAATTTTGTAGGTACCTTTCATAAATATTTATTTGGCACATTAGATCAACAAGATAGGGAAGAATTAGAATCAAAAATTGATAATTTGTCCGAAAATAGTATACAGATCAACGAATTAAATAAAGTAATAGATGCAATAAATAAAGGAATAGAAACAGTTAATCGTTTAAATGAAATCCATTACGAAAACCAAAGGTTAGCAATCCTTATTTTCAATTTACAAGAATTTACAGAATACATAGAAGATATTGAATTAGGAAGGCAATTTTCAGGATTAGGCATATTGAACCCAAAGCTCCTAAAACATGACCCGCTTAAATATATTAATTAAGAAAAATTGTTAAATATCAAAACATCTTGGTTACAAGTTAATACTCACGAAATATTGATAATTTCTTATATTCCTCGTGCTATTATCAAAACCCCCATCTATAAAATTCTACCTTATCCGGATCAGAATCAGAATATAATAACCGATATATTACATGATAAATATTACATTAAAAATCAGCAAGTCTTTAACGTGAAAACAAAAAAATAGTAAATAATAAATGCATAGAAGGTCTCTTAAGACAAACAAATACAGAATGCAGATATACAAAAATGTAAAAGAACTTCGAATTAAATTATATTGAACCCAACATTATAATAACATGGAATTTGCCAAAAACTTTGTTAAGTCAGAATTGTATAAATAAAGATCTAATAGCAGAGGGAAACAATATAATAAAAGCATTCAACTGTTCTATACAAATAGAAGATGTAATAATAACAAATACTATGCTTGATTACACCCGAACTATTTATTTAAACAACAACGGAACTAAACTTGAACCTTTATCTTATATCGTAGCCAAAGAAATATTCCAAAATCACTTAAAACCATATTTTACAACCCAAACAATTTTATTAAGCTATAATTAGCTATAACTTGCTATAATTATTATTATTATAATCATATATTTGGCTTATAAATTTAAGAACATCCCAAGAAGAATAATAATTAATTATAAAAAAACAAAAGGTTATAAGTCCCGAAGAAGAAACTAAAAGTTCAGAAAATAAAGAACATGACCTACAGTTATACCCCAAACTAACCGCCTGAGGACAGGCTAAATTCTTAAGGATAGGGAAGTAACATATCAACAAAATTTCTTTAAGTGTATATCAATAAATTTTGTAAACCGAAGCTGAAGCCTTTTGTTTTAAAGTTCTTAATCCCGCTGCAAATAGCCTTATACGAATTTTTGTAAAAAACATAAACGTTTATTTGTTCCAATCCGGCTGAAAACAGCCTCATTTTGGAGTCCCAATTTCTAAGAGTCACTTCAGATTGAAAACAAAAACAATATTTTGGTAAACAGAATCCCGTCTCAATTCTTTCTCACTCCTCTTAAGTGAAATAAAAATAAACAGCTCAAATCATTCTTAAGTGGCCACCCACTTCAAAGCAAATCTCACATGTTTCTTGTCACCTCGACTAATTGAGACCCAACCCTTCCACGTCAACTGACACCTCAATTAATAGGTCCCGAATCAATCGACTCCCTTCAGAGAACAAAGCCTCTCAGAGAGAAAAGCTTCTTTAGAGCTTTGATCTCCAAAAAGCTTCAGCAAGGGTAGCTATAAAAAGGACTTAGAGCCCCAAAGTTAAGTTAGTTCTAAAGTTCTGATATTCTAAAGTCTAAGCAGCTTTATATCACACTGTATTAAATACGGAACTCAAATAAAAATATATTTTTTTCAAACTATTTTGGAGAAGATATGTAATTATATATTTATAAACTAATTTTTTACATTTATATATCCGTATCGCTTCGCGTGTGCAGTGTTATATTTGGAGGTAGAATAATAAATTTATAAATTTTCTTCCAAAAATAGCTTTGCTCTGCTTCTTAATTTTTCTGTGTTGCTTCTTTTATTTTCAGATTCTTATCTCTATTCCTATCACATTTACTAACTCTCACTAATCGCTCTCTTTAAGCTCTCTTTGTTACCCTGGCACAGTGGTTCAAGATACTTCCATAAAAAATAAAATAATAATATTAAATAATAAATTTTGTTATTATGGATTTCAAGCTTGTCTATGCCATTAAGTCTTGTAATAAGACAATCTCATCATCCCAGCCTACCATCCACTGTTGGCTGTGAAAACGTTGTACATGCTAAGGGTGCCGGGTGCACGGCCTCAGTTTAGGATGCCATTTAGCGTAGGTCTAGTCTCCACTTTTATTGTGACGGCTGTCGTGCTGTTCAGGACGAAAAAAGGTCGTTCATGAGACAGACTAAAAGCGGATTTCAAGAGTTGATCAGCGGATTTCGCAAAATCAATCACCAACTCTGTGCGCTCGATTCACAGTTTAGTAGTCTTCAACTGCTAAATGAGTCTTCAAAGCGTAATCCGCTGTTAGTGATGTGCTTGTGGCCTGTTCTGTTCAGCCTGTTCTACCTACAATTATGTTCTGCCGCTTATATCTCTAGCCACCCCAAGGGCTGGACATGAGAAAAATTCGGCTTCCGAAAATCTAGTAGAAATGAGCAATTGTCCGATATGTCCTCTGTGGTATCGCTTCAAGTGATTCCACCAGACCCAATAATTCAAACCCCCTTAAGAGTCACCGAACAGGGAGGCGCGAGAAAGGGAGAAGGAGTGTTAATTTCTGTAGACTCCAAATTCGCTTCTGAAGAGGTAAAATCAAAAAAGTTTGGTGACATAGAATTTCTTTGCATTCAAATTCTGATAATTCACCATCTTGCATACCATGACTTCCCCGTGGGCATGTTTGTCACTCGGTTGAATTACCCACGTTAGAAATTCGTTAGGTCGGCTGCTGAAATTGAGTTTCGATTCAGATCCTGATGGAATTACTATTTCCAGAACTTTGCCCCTCTCAATTCCTGAGGATCCATATCATTCCACTTTTGAGGTTTTAATCGAATCCAACACTTTAATTGATCTTAAGTCTACACGTAAATGTAATAAAGTTTGTTTCTTCCTTTTTTGAAACTCTTTAATTTATCTCTGCCAATTATAGAGGCATCTCCAAATTGTCGGCAATTCCAAAGTTTTTCCAAAAACTTTCACTCCACATTTGCAACACCTATGTAACTCAATGATATCTCCGTGCCATCATGGATTCATGAAGCGCCGCTCCACCACCACCAACTTATTGGAGCTAACATCTTTTGTCATGGATGGGCTTCCGAAATGGGTTACAAACAGACTTAATTTACCCAGACTTTAGTAAAGCATTTGACTCAACCATTCGCTTCTTATAAGTAATCTCAGTCTTTTGGGATTCCCAACTGATCTCCTGATTTGGATTTCGAGCTACTATCTGAAAGAACCCAACGTGTCTTTTTTAAAGATGTTACCTCGCGATTAGTCCTCGTCACATCTAGGGTGCCCCAAGGAAGCCATCTTGGACCATTACTTTTTACATTGTTTATTAACGATTTGCCACTTGCCTTAACTGATTTACTCGTACTTATGTACGCTGATGACGTTCAGCTTTGTTTTCAATATAAATTCACTAGTGCCCAATCTAGACTTCAATCCCAATTGGATAAATTTCAAAATTTGTGTTTAGCAAAGAACTTAAAACTTAATGGATCGAAATGTAAACTCATGTCATTTTATCGATCTAGTCCTCACCAGGCTACGTACTTTCTCTATGGGTACGCCTTAGAACGATATACTCAGGTTAACGATCTGGGTGTCCTATTAGATTTGAAACATAAATTTATCGACCATATATCCACCATGGTTAATAAAGCAATGGGTGTGCTTGGTTTTATAAAAAAAAAGATGGTCAAAAAAATTTATATTTTTAAAACTTAATATTTTTATATTTTATAGAAATGCTGGTAGCTTTCAGCATGCGCAAGTGGGTATTAATGGATAACGAACGCACCTTAAACTCTGCTTCGATTAGATTCCTTTTAGAAGATCAACTTAATATATCAGTCCATACAACAGCCCCGTACGCTTCAACAAGTAACGGCCCAGTAGAACGATTTCATTCAACACTTTCTGAATTCATGAGATGCATAAAAAAGATAACGGAAGTATAACATTCGAAGACTTCATTTTTAAATCAGTCGAAGAATACTATAGGTCCATTCATTCAGTAATAAAGGAAAATCCAGTTGAGGTGTTTTTTCAGAAGCTCCACCCCGAACACTACGGAAGATATAGAAAAATAGCGAACCGAATTCAGGGAATAAAATAAAGAAAAAACAAGTAGCCGTCTTAGAATGTCATAACCAGGATAAAGAACAGCCAAAAAAATTCGAGACAGGTGATATAATACATGTAAAAATTCACAAAAGATTATTTACCAAATTTAACCCACGCTTTAGAAAAGAAGCATTAATGGAATATAATAACACTAGAATTAAAACCCAATCCGGGAAAGTAATTTAATAAGAATAACATTAGAAACTAAATTTCAGACTATTCATACCAACTTGACTGAGGCGGTCTACAGTCCTCGACTATTCCAACTCACAAGTGGTTCGGCGCTTTCAAACCTTGCCTCCTCTTTCTCTCCCTACTTTCAGCGGAGGATATTGGGAGTGGGCTGAGTTTCTGAGGTTGAAAAGCTGCAGAGGCTGCAATCTTGTCTTCGGGACTCAGCTTTAGACGCAGTTCGTTCCTTGGAAATCTCAGAGGAGAATTATGATGTCGCGTTGCATCTTTTGAAAAAACAATTTGACAACTCTGGGTCAGATTCTGGGTCTCAGTCAATTGGAAGGCTCAGTGGCTTCGAGGACTTTCAGATAAATTGACTGCCCTGTAAATGCAATGCCTCTGCATGCGAGCCTTGAAAAATTTGGGGACGACAATTCAGATCGCCGGCAACATCATTGTCCAGGTGCTCCTTCAAAGGTTGGACCCAGCTACCCAGGCCAAGTGGGAGGAAAAACAAAATGCCTCGAACTCGGACCTCATACATACTTGGGAAGTCGATGGCAGAATTTTTGGAGTAGCGATGCAGAACTATGGAGGCTATAGATGTGGCCATCAGGTGGGAAGACGTAGAATCGCAAATAACAGTAGATCATCTTTTATCATCACTAATTCACCTTCCCCTGCCTGTATTTTATGCGGTGGGTGGTCCCACCTTGGCGAGGCTCGGAGAATCAGTCATTGTCGGAAATGTCTCCAAACTGGCCATCACCTGCGTGAGTGCCTCTATGCTAATTGTCGTGGGTGGAGGCATCACAGCCTGCTGCATTTTTTGGAATGTCAGGTTACCAGCAGCCAACCTTCGGTTGTACCATCTTCGTCAGCTACAGCCAACCGAACCAATAGGCCCATTACCATCCACGATTAATGCACTAGTTGCCCAAGGTCGCAGCGGTGAGAGTCTTACTGGCTACAGCCAACATTCTCGTGCGGAATCGCGCTGGGGTTTTTGTTCCTTGTCGAGCTCTATTGGATTCAGGATCGCAGGTGTGATGATTTGCTTATCGGAGCCAGTATATTTTATGAGCTGCAGTATGTTGGGCAAATTCAGCTCTGAGCTGGCCTACCGTTGTTGCAGAAAACCCGGCTTGGAGGAGTTGTGTGTTTGAGGCGCTTCACACGTGGAGAAAAGGTCGTTCGTGGCCACAGGCCACAAGGCAGCTGGATGGGCGTTTAGAGTATCCAGTCCCGGCTAGTGCTCTCCTCACCAGCCAGTATTTCTGGTGGTGCGAGTCTGGTGTGGCGCTGTTGTGAATTCGAGAGGAGCCCGCTCGCATAAATTTTTTCGACGCAAATCGGATTTCGACAATCTAGGAGTTGACAAGAACAATGGAATGGCAGTATGTTCCTACGTCTTTGAACCCGGCAAACATCCTGTCGCGTGGTTCTCTTCCCAAGGAGTTGATCGATGATAGCCTGTGGACTCATGGTCCTGTGTTTCTTCTTGGACCTCAAGATCAGTGGCCAGCCGCGGTTCCATTTGAAAGGCCCACTCTGGAGCTGCGGGCAAGGGTTTTGCTAATCCAATCTCCGTACGTTGATGTGAAAATTGATTCCAAATACGCTAATTCGATTCCAGGGCTGCAGCGCGTATTCGCTTATGTGCACAAGTTCTCTCAACAAGACACAAGGGTGTCACTGTTAGATCAAGTCTGGAACTCAACTATTATTGCGACTAGTGCAGCGTGTGCATTTTTAGGATGACATAAAGGCATTTCCCTCCCTTTTTGGACAAGTTTGGTCTGTTGCGTGTGGACGGTCGGGTAAAAAATTTGACGTTAGATTTTGAAAGTCATCATGTAGTTATACTTTCTCGAAGCCTCTGGCTTTATTTGTGGATTTCCATGTGGACGGTCGGGTAAAAAATTTGACGTTAGATTTTGAAAGTCATCATGTAGTTATACTTTCTCGAAGCCATATAGTCACTCTGGCTTTATTTGTGGATTTCCATGAGCGGAATCTAAACACGGGGCCTCGCGCTCTGTTAGCTATTATTCGATCCCAATACTGGCCAATTGGGCGGAGGAAAACGGTGTCGAAGGTATTGCACAAATGCTTCCGATGTTTCGGCACTAAGCCATGGAGGCTTGGTCCCACCATGCCCTGGGGCATTTTATGGCTGATCTCCCGGAGCAAAGAGTCAGCGGATGCCAGTTGTTTGGAGTTACTGGTGTGGATTTTTGTGGCCCATTTTATTATAAGCCAAAAGATTGCAATAAAGCTCCCGCAACATGTTACGTGAGTGCCTTCATTTTTTTTTGTTACCAAAGCCGTTACCAAAGTTCACTTATAGCTTGTAAAGATCTATCTGCTTTTTTGCATGCTTTAAAACGGCTTATATGCACCCGCCGAAAGCAGCAGCACATTTGGACTGACAACGTAACCAATTTTGTTGGAGCTTAAAACTAGCTAAAGGAGCTGCTCCAATTCTTCATAAGCAATTATTATGAACTAGCCCTGTTGGAATTTTTGCCCGATTGAGTCCATCGAGTGGCATTTTAATCCTTCTCGATCTCCGCATTTTGGTGAACTCTAGGAAGCGGCTGTCAAAAAGGCAAAGCATCATTTTCATTGTGCTGTTGGATGCTCAGGATTTGAAGAGCTGTTTACTCTGCAGTGTAACATTGGCGCTGTCATAAACTCACGGCCTTTATTTTCTCTTTCAGACGATCATGCAAACGATGTTCTAACGCCAGCCCATTTCTTGATGCCAGATGTCACGAAGATGAATTTCAACCTTATGGACAGCTTGAAGCGTGTGTCCTTCCTGCAGCAGTCTTTCCGGGCCCGATGGATGAAGGAGTATTTAAGCCTCCATCTGCAACGCTCCAAATGGCGTGGATCCGTGCTCTGCCTTAGCAATGTCTCAAGTGGCCGCCACCACCAATTCAATTTAACCCAAATCCCAGCTGCTCAAAACAAATGCCGAAAACCAAGTGACAAAAGCTTGTGCAGAAGCTTTACACAAGCTCCCAAAGTGCATGCGCTACAAAGAACAACAAAGCGCATGCGAAACTGAGAGACAGACAGACAAGAAAAGGGTGATAACAAACGCTGCAGATATATACATAACAATTTTGGAAGGGGCAGCAGTCACATCATTGCAATGATTATCCTGTCACGTAGCTCTAAGAATCCACGTCACATCCTCCGCTACTCCAGTCTCCTCTCTAGCACAGGATGCCGACGATTCCCGTGATAGTCCACCGCGTCCAGAAATCACCTAGCCAAATCGAGTATTCTGAGCAATGGGGATCCCGTGACCTAACTGGATTTGGCCAGCTGACAACAAGTCAAAGAATAAGCTGGCCCCAATCAGCAGGCCCACTCGCTGCGTTTGGTGAAAGTTTGGGTCAGCCAAATCCATGTTTCCAGGAATCTTCCACCTCGAATCGTCTGGTGGAGGTTGGACTGATAGTCCGTAATGTGAAAAGCTACAACAGCCGGACGCCGGACGACGGAAACTGCATTGATGGGAGCTGAGATTCGTGCAGGTGAAGCATTGGTAGTACTGGAAAACTGCCCGCGATGGTGCAACAGCAAATGATGACGGCGATTGCACGCTGGGCAACGGTAAGCTGAGCATCCACGAGCGAAATGGCCATCCTCTAGGCACACAAAATAGCGAGTTAGCCGCCGCACTTCGTCGTACCGATCCTCAATTGGCAAAGCAATGAACCTAGGACAAGCTGGCAAGGGGTGAGCCACAACACCGCACAGGGTGCACAAAGCAGGACTAGTAGCAACCACGCACGAAGATCGGCAACGAAAACTCCACGCTTTCCAGCGTCCGGCACCTTTGCTCTAAGAATTGAGGCATAAATTCCCAAGTTGGTAGGCTGTCATCACGGCTTCCTGCGAGAGAGTCTTCCCAATTGGCCCTTGTGGCAGGATCCAGCTTTTGGAAAATGATCTGGATGAGGAGGCATCCTTGAATTTCGGCTGGTGTTCCGGAGCTCATGAGGGCCCGCATATGACCATTGAATGTGGGCATCGGCAACGGGGGCAATGAGGGAGCAGGCCTGTATGGAGGGGGTGAAATACCAGCACCACTAGTACCATCCAACAATGTAGAGTGCGCAGCAACTCTAATGGAGCGCTTGGCATCCTCTACCTGGATGTCAACATGCACGTCCGTGGCCAGCTGCGAGAATTTCCAATATAGATCGCTTCCGATCTCACTATAGTTGAGCTCCTCCAGTTCCTCCTGCAGCGTAATGAATCGCTCGCGCAGGCGCTTTTCCATTGACTCGAGGGTCAGAATTGATGAGTCGTCAGACCGCACCGCAGCCTTGACCTTCTGATGCAAGACCTCCATTTCCTGACACATAACCTCTGCTCGCTTCCGCAGCATCCTATCTGGAGTCATAGCTCCAGACTCCATTATGCAAACACGTGAAATCTTATGAAAAGAAAACCAACAGTTTCCGCGACACTTATTAACGCTGATCACAACAACCAAATGCGGGATGTACTCACGTCGGGGTCACCAATGTTACGCTATTAATAGTTTTTAATAGCGGCCAAATAAACACACGATTCTTCTGTTTTAATTTCAGTTTTTGATTCGAGGGTTCAATTTAACCCAAAACCCAGCTGCTCAAAACAAATGCTGAAAACCAAGTGACAAAAGCTTGTGCAGAAGCTTTACACAAGCTCCCAAAGTGCATGCGCTACAAAGAACAACAAAGCGCATGCGAAACTGAGAGACAGACAGAAAAGAAAAAGGTGATAACAAACGCTGCAGATAAATACATTACAATTATGCCAAATATTTTCTTCTAGTGGCTGCTTGGCCCAACAATTATAACGTTTTTAAATAGATCATTTCGTGTAATTATATGAAACGTTATTGAAAAATCTCAATGACCAAAAAATATTATTATTTGTTTTTTTATTATTATTAGAAAATAAACCAATTTATTAATTTACCTCCAAATAGATATTTGAATATTTAAGAATTGGTTTATAAATATATATATATGTATATAAATAAATTCCGATTTGTTTATAAGTTATTAAATAAAAAGATTCAAAAAAACCGCAGTGCGCACAAAAAAAAAAACATGTCCGTTTGCTTTAAGATAAAGAGAGCGTCATCGGACAATGTTGGCAACATATTCCGAAACCAAATTTTTCTTAGGTGCAGCGAGCGAAAGTGGCGAGAGATATGAGCGGCTGCATAATTGTCAGCTGAACAGGCTGAATATTAGGGTTTGAAAAGTTATGCTACTCCCGTAGTAATTGGATTTGCTATATATTTTGTAACGAACTGTTTTCTTTGCGTTCAAGCTCGCAACAATTACGGCTAGCTCACAGAGTTTTGTGGGTCGTTCCACCGAATTTATAGATCCGACGTGATTTCCCGAGCCCAGAAATAACACCGAATTGGCTTCCTTTCCGTAACACTTAGTTTTATTCTTTTTAATGTACAAAATTATTGCAGTGGTGAATCTCACCAGCGTTGAATCCTCCGGTGAATCTTCGCTGTTGGTGTTGTCGCTTCTGTCGTTGTTGTTGCTCTTTTCGTTGTTTTTGCTCTTCTCGTTATTGTCCTATGCCGGTGTCACAGGCTTGCTGACACTGCCCTTTCTCCGTGGCCGGGAACTAACCCGTGATGTTCAACTATGGGCACACCTGGCAGGATCCACCTTCCTGGAGCCTGGCAGCCGGATCAGGGCACGAAGGGCGTTCCTACCCCTCAGGACACACCCCCGGTTGCATTCGCCACTCGCGACCAAACATCTGCGTGCATACTCTTCGCAGGATCTATGGCCGGCCAGAGGTTGGGCGTCGCGCCTCCTTCACTCCAGGTGATCGCTGTGCATACGCCCTAGCGAGCCTGGATCAGGAGTCTTCTGACTTGACCGGGGTGTCCCTGATTGGTCTTATATGTGGGCTTGAGTTCCCGAGCTGGTCACCCCTTGCTTTACAGGATCACACCTGGTCGTCACGGTCAGAAATTGATAAGGCGTACGCCAGACCAGTGTTCAGAAAATGCATCAACCCGACTCGGTTTACTCTGGGCCTCAGACTTGCCGAGGATCCTGGATCCTTTCGCACTCGCTCCTTGTTTTATCCTCGCGTTAGAATTGCGTACAACCGCCAGAATTACCCACAGGGGGTCCTTGATCCACGGATCATAGATCCTTGGGCACTCGTTCTAAATCCCGCACTTGAGACTGTCGGACTTACCCACGGGGGTCCTTCAGCCTATACTTCTAATACCTCCATGGAAACTTTCCTGCTTGAATGTCGGACTTACCAATGGGGGGTCCTTCAACTCAACGCTTCCAGCTTCCCTAGAAGACTCGGTCCCGTGTGCTCTAGTGGCCCTCCTTATATAGCTCCAGAGTCTCCCTTTAATCCTTGTAACTCTCGCTTCCTGCCATTAATCCTCCAGGTTTTTATTCTCGCCTTTAATCCTCATTACTAATGAGTCGCATCTCCATTGGCGGGCTCCCTTTTTTACTCCCTTTTCCTCCTTCCGGCCTCCGACTCGCATTCTTATTTTGCAGGGTATCGGCTTTCTTCTAGACACTCCCCTTCCGCACTTTCTAAACACAGCAGCCACCGCGGGTCGCTACGTTCCTCGCTGCCCCCGCTCTCTCCTTGGAAGAGACCCTTTCGAACGCCGCCGCACTGGCCCATCCGGAACCGTTACGTTCTACGTTATCTCCGCTTTCTCCTGCTTCCGCGCACGGCCGCGCTAGCCCTTTCCCCTCTGCTGCCCTCCTCTTACCACCTGTCTTGGCGTGTGGGAGACTCAATAATAACACTTCCCCCCTTCTTCGGGAAACGACCGAAGTGACGAGGATCCAGCTTCTTCAATTTCGGTTTTTTTTTTCTCTCCCTCCCGTTTGTTTGTTTTGTTCGCCCCTTTTTTTTGCGTGGATAAACCTATCCACCTCCCCCCTTCTTCGGGAAGCAAAACGGTCGATCCCCTTTCTTGTTTTTTTTCTGTTGGGTTTATGGTCTAACTTTTTTTTTTGAAAACCCTTTATTTTCTTTTATTACTCGTTTCGTTACCGACGTGTATATACTATATATACGTGTATATGCCTAGTACACTTTTCTCCTCTATATATATATTTTCTTTTAATTTTTTTTTTTTTTTTTTTTAAATAATTTCTTCTAATATTACATCCTTGTTTTTGTGTGTTTTTTCTCCCCTTTTTTTTATTAGATACATATTAATTTTTTTTCAAATATAATTTTTTTTTCTGGTATTATTTTCCCTTTTTTTTTTCAATTTTATATATATATTTTTCCCCCTTTTTTAATCAATATTTTTTTGTTTTGGTAATATATATTATTTTTTTTGTTGTTTTTTTTTATTTTTTATAATATATTATATATATTATATATATATATTTGTTTTTTTTTTATCTAAATATATTTTTGCTTGTGTTTTTTTTTTCTTTATTTAACCATCTCGCTTTTTTTTAAATATTCTTTATTTTTATAAAGAATATTATTTCATACATATTATTTCATACATTCATTTTTCATAAATTTTTCTTTTATTTCCCTATTTTTGAAGACGCGCACCCGATTCGAACCCGAAAGCAGTCTCCTCCAACTTGCCACACGACGCTCCACCGGCCGGTCCTCTCCCGTCGTCGCCTGACCTCCTCTTTCACCTTGCGCCGCAGCTCCGGCGACCAGGCCTCCTGTGGGAACTCTCCCTTGCCTCCTGCGGAGTCGGTCCTCTTCAGTAAGGGCCTCGGTGGCCTCTAGGCAGGACGTCTGCTTACCGAGCGAGGGCCTCGCCACCGGGGTGGGCCACACCCTCGTGCCCACGCCTCCGGGTCCTCCTCCTGTTCCTGGGGATGCGGGGTTGGTGGCCTTGCCGGCCGCCACTCCAGACTTGGCCACTCTCGCAGACCCGTTATCCTCCGAATTCTCGCGTCGACCGCCTTCTTCTTGGCCCATCGAATTCGCGGGGTGGCTCTGCCATAAGGGGAAAAATCGAAGTCTCCAGCGATAGATTAAAGAGTCTAAGGAGCGGCTTGCACAGTGCCTCGGCGCAGTTCTTCAGAACGCATCCTGGTACTCCATCAGGGCCTGGCGAATACACGGGCTTGATCAAAAGATGGGCAAAATATCTGGTTGGCTGATTGAATCTTATAAGTGTAAGGCTGAGTTGGAATGGTGCTACATGAATAAGTTGTTTGAAAAAAATTTGCGAAGAGATCGGCCATTGCCAGATCACTGTTCGCATATGAGTTCTCAAACGTAAGCAGAGGAGGAAAAGATACATGTTTGCGCTTAGTGTTTACGAAGTTATAAAACTGCTTCGGGTCCTGAGTAAACTGAATCCGGCAGCGGTGAAGATAACTCCTATAACATTCGGCGTTATGCACGGTGAAATTGGACCGAGCCACTAAGTATCTTGAATAACTAACTGTACAGCCAGATAATCTATGTTTATTTAAAAGTCTATTCATTACGTTCTTTAAATTTAATAGGTGCTTTGTATACCAAGGCGGATTAGTTAAGCGGACGGATATTTCCACGGCGCGCAGCGTCGAAGAATATATTTTGGGTATTATAAAATATCTGTAAGGCAATGTTTATGTCATCGCATGCCAGTAGATCGGACCAATCAAATTCCAAAAGTAATTTATTAAATTTTATAAAATCACCCTTACGGAACAAACGAATTTTATTACATTTACGTGTAGAATTAAGGTCAATTAAGGTATTGGTTTCGATTGAAACCTCAAGAGTGGGATGATATGGATCCTCAGGGTTAGAAAGGGGCAAAGTTCTGGAAAGAGTAATTCCATCAGGATCTGAAACGAAACACAAGTCCAACAGCCAACCTAAAGAATTTCTAACGTGGTTAATATGCCCGAGTGACATGTCGATCATACCCGCAGGGAAGTCGTGGTGCGAGTTAAGCAGTAAGGACGGAGAATTCTCTACATTAGACCACATGAGTTCTGGTATATTGAAATCCCCCAGAGCTACCAGCTGGTCATTGTCGGACAGACGGTCCGAAATAAGACGAATAGCGGACAAATGTTGCCAGTATTTAGGCGGTTCCGACGAAGGTGGTATGTAAGAACAGGTAACGTATAAAGAATGACCGGACGAAATGATTTTAATGCAAAGAAATTCTATGTCACCAAACTCTTGTGATTGTACCTCTTCAGAAGCGAATTTGGAGTCTACAGAAATTAACACTCCTCCTCCCCTTCGCAGTGTTCTATCACGTCTAAAAGTGGTGTACTTACTTGGAAAAACTTCGGAGCTTAAGATCTCCTTTGGCTTTAACCAAGTTTCTGTAAAGATTAAAATATGAGATGCAAAGGAAGAACTATCAGAATACATTATGGGCAGTTTACTACGTAACCCTCTAGTGTTCTGATAGGTAAGTGTTAGTGTAGAAATTAGTTTTTTGAAGATGAGGTGGAAGGTTGTTCATTGGCTCTAACATGTGGTAGTTTCACTCCCACAGGTTTGGTAATTTTTTTCTTCACCGTACTTGGCTGATGTTCCTGGACGAAAATGTTCTCTGGCCAAAAGTTGGCGTAACAAATCGTCTTGAACATCTGCACGACACACGTATTTTGAAAGATGACGTGTGCCTGGTGTAGGTGTATTTGAATTTTGTAATATCTACCACCTTTATGTCGGCTTTTGTTTTGGCTTTGATGTAAGCCGAGATATCAATCTCCAAAGTATCAGGGGCAAGCCGTGAAACAAATATATGTTTCGATGGCGGGATCACCTGCAAGGGTTTTGGTGCCACCGTAACTAATACGGAAGCAGCAATGCGTACCGGTGGTCCGGGCGCTTGATTGCCCTGTTCGGTGACTCTTAAGGGGGTTTGTATTATTGGGTCTGGTGGTATCACTTGAAGCGATGCCACAGAGGACATATTGGACAATTGCTCATTTATCCCGAGATATTCGGAAGCCGAATTTTTCCCAGGTCCGGCCCTTGGAGTGGCCAGCGATATAAGCGGCTGCATGATTGTCGGCTGAGTAGGCTGTTGATTATTCGCCATCACTAAAAGCGGATTTCTTACGGTTTAGAGACTCATTTAATAGTTGTAGACACTAAACTGTATATCGAGCGCACAGAGTTGGTCATTGATTTTACGAAAACCACTAACCCATTCGTTACATCCACTTTAAGTCTGTCTCATGAACGATCTCATTTCGCCCTGAACAACACGACAACCGTCACAGCAAAAGTGGAGTCCAGACCTACGTGAAATGGCATCCGAAACTGAGGCCGTGAACCCGGCACACTTTGGGTGTAAAACGTTTTCACAAAGCCAGCAGTGGATGGTAGGCTGGGATGAGGAGATTGTCTTATTACAAGACTTCAACGCACAGACAAGTTTAAATTCCATGGTTTTGATTAATTAATTAATTAATATTTTTTTGACTATATTATTGACGTACCTTGAACCACTGTGCCAGGGAAACGAAAAAGGGTGATTGAAGAGAGCGATTAGTGCGGGTTAGTAAATAGTAAAGAATAGAAATAAGAATCTCTATTGAGCGACGATAGAAGCAACACCGTTAAAGATGAAGAAGCAGAGCAGAGCTATGTTTGGATTAAAATGAATAAAGATATTATTTACCTCTAAATATACCACTGCACACACGAAGCGATACGGATATTTGTAATGCAAAGGATTGTTTATTATAAATATTAATAAATATAGATAAACACCGGAGTTTTAAGTTTTGAGATCAAATATTAAATAAAAACGCAGTGCGCAAAAAAAAACACGTCCGTTCGCTTTAAGATAAGAGAAAGAAGTGCGGAAGGAAGACTTGCGTTTCCTTTTCATTTTCGTTTTGACCTGGCAGACCGTTCTGTTTCTGCTCCTCCTTTTTCTTTTATGCCTGAGGCGCCGATTCCTCTCCCGACTCCGTTGCTTGGGCTTTTAGCTCACTGACATGTGCCCTCTTCTCCTTCTTTGTGACTACGTGTGGACCGGACACGAAATTCACCACTGCTAGTTTCGCCGCGAAACCTTCGGCCGCTTTAGACAAATGATGCTCTTTCGCCCACACTGTGTCGCCAATTTTTAAGCTCCACTGCCGCTGCCTTAGGTTGTAGTGCCGGGCCTGCTCTTGCGCCGCCCGCTCCATGTTCCTCCGCACCAGCTGAAACACTTCTTGGAGCTCCACTGCGTTCTCTGGAGCGTGGCTTGTGCTGCTCCCGTCCCCAATGCATCCTTGTCATATAATGCCTTCGGCATTCTCGGCTCTCGTCCTTGGGCCACAAAGCACGGCGAGTACCCTGTGGAGTCGGACACGCTTGAGTTCACTGCAAGCATTAACTTTGGTCAGTGCTCGACCCATGTCCTCTGATCCTCTCCTGCAAACTGGGCAATCATTGTTTTGACCGTCCTGTTTGCCCTTTCCGTTGGATTTTCCTGTGGTGTGTACGGTGCGGTAAGATGATGCCGTTCCTCGAACTCCTCGAGGAACTATTTGAAGCACCTACTGGTGAACTGGACACCATTATCTGTCACCAACACCTTTGGCACCCTTTACCGAGTGATAATTCTTTCAGCATTTTTCCTGCGGCCTGCATCTGACTTGGTTTGTATCGCATGCATGTTTCGCACTGGCTGACTTACTTCCTTATGTCCCCTTGCATTCCTGGCCAGAATTACCTTGCTGCTTTCCTCGTAATCGTTTTTCTTCTGCCTAGGTGCTCAGATGTTGGTGCGTCGTGTTTCTGTTTACTGTTGCAGCTCAAATACCTATCTCGCAATCCTACCCAATGGGCTCAGCCAGGTGGTCCGTGATTACGTCGAATTGGTACTACTCCAGGTGGGGTCTCATCTATCTGATCGCCCATATTATGGCTAGGCACTCCTTCTCCGCCAAGTAATAGCCAAGTAATTTTTTTCTGTCCCTATCAGCGTTCGACTGACGTAAAATCATTCGCTCTCCCTAATCCGAGTTCTGCATCAGGACTGCATCCACGCCGTAGTTGCTGGCGTCGGCTTGCAGTATCCGGACATATGACCTGGTCCAAAGCCCTTAGGAACGTTATCGAGGCTGAATGCAAACCAAGCAGCATCACCTTTTATTGGTAGAGACCTTTCCCTGATACCGTATAGGCCGTGTACTTCCTGCTGCTCTCCTCTAGTGGAATTTCTCAATACCCGTCTTTCAGGTCGAGGCTGCTGAAACATGGTGCCTCCCTAAGTAGCTCCAATATGAAATTAATTCGTGGCATCGGATACGCATCCTTTATTGATTTTGCGTTTATTTTCCGAAAGTCCCAGCATATTCTCCATTGACCCGTCTTTTTCTTTACCATGACGATGGGTGAGCTATATGCGCTATTTGACGGCTCGATGCGTCTTTCTCCAGTAGCTCTTCCACCTTTGCGTTGATTTCCCCTTATATTTTGGGGTTCTTCGGATAATATCTCTGTTTTATTGGGATGTCGTCGTTCATGATAATCCTGTGCTGCGTTATGTTGGAACAACTTTTCTGGTTTGCGAACGCCACTAGCACTAACTCTTCGATCAACCTCCTGTCACGCTCCTTCTCCCACTCCTCCGAGGGTCCCGATATCGCTACTGATAGTCTATCCTCCAGGCACCCACTCCATCTTTCTCTTTTCGGGATCGTGACATGGTGGTCCGCGCATCTTAATTCTGCGGGGAAATCCCATCCAAGCACCGCGCTGTCTCCCATGCCTGGCAACACCAGCATGCTCAATTTCTTTTCCTTGTTGCCAAATCTAACATTCGTATGGAGTACCGTTCGAGTTTCCGTTCGAGTGTGACTTCCATTGGCCAATTTCACCAATCTCCTCGTTGCAACTCGCTCTCTGAGTATTTCCGGGCTCTCCGCGAATTTCTCTGTGACCTTGACCTTGACCTTGGAGGATAGCCTGTTAAATTCCTCTTCTTCTAGTGCTAGCTCCTCGGCTAGGCTCATTACCTCTTCTAGCGACGCACATGCGTATGGCCTTATGAACATTTTCATGCGTGGCATGAAGTTCTCCACGAGCCTTTCTAGTATCTCCTTTGTGGTCTTCCATAGTGGCTTCATCAGAGATTGCAGGTCTACCATGTATTCCTTGAAAGGTTCTCCTCGTTGTTGCTTTTCAAAGCATCCTTTCGGATACTTTTCCAAGTATCCTTTCGGCAAAAAGAAGTATTCGAAACGACTTCTGAACTCCTTCCATGTTAGCCACTCTAAATCGTTCATTATAAACCTTCTCTGCGCTGTGCCCTGAAGTAATTCTGGCATTGCCCGCGGGATAGTGTTTATGTCCAATCCATATGTCTTGGCGGACCATGCCACTCGGTCCATTCCATTCCATCGAGCCGGAATGACCAATCCCGAACTTGTTTGGCCACTTTTGCATAACCCACCGGTACTGGGACCGGCATTCGAACTTGTGGCTCCATGCTCTTCATTTCTGGAACCGCTAGACTTTGGATGAGTTTTTCTGATTCACTCACTGATCTTTGTCTTGGCGTGTCCAACACCTCGTTGTCCTTTGTCTCGTTGACCCATTTTGCTATAGACGGCCCTAGAAATCGATTGCTGGTCGTTGCGTCGCAGGCGGGATCCGCTAGAAGCCCGAGTCAGTCCCCGAAATTTGGGTGCGAAGACAGTTTTTCTTTATAGGACTCATTTTGCTTCTGGATTTCGTCTTTCACTGTGAGAAAGCCCCTCTTGTAGTCCAGGCACAGGGGTGATCGTGAGTTTATAATCCAGTGAAGGCTGCTGGCTTTCAGTTTTAAGTGCATCTTCTTGCATTCGATGTGCGTACGCCCGGTTAGTCGTCTATCAATGTGGACGCCAAGGTACGTTCCTTCGTTTGCCTGAGGGATCTGCATATTAAGAGTAAACGTCACATATTTACACTTTTGTTGGTTTATTTTAATGCGCCATTCGGACAGCCACCTTTCCACTACTATTATATGATTAGCCAGTTGGTTTGTTGCTTGCGTTGGGCATCTGGAGCGACTAAGGATAGCGGTATCGTCGGCGAACGTTGACGGTATGATTCCAGTAGCTTGTGGGTGTATGTTGGCAAATACGTTTTAATTTTGTGCATGAGTCCATTAAGCTAAACTCGGTCGAAAGCTTGAGATACGTCGAGAAAAATAGCGCTACAGTATTCTCGCTGTTCGAAGGCTTTGCGTATTTCGGATGGTGCCGGGATAATATTGCAAGATGTAAAATATTGATAATTTAGACAAGCAAGATATAAGGCTTATTGGTCTGTACGATGACGGAATTGTGTGGTCTTTTCCAGGCTTCGGAATCATTATAATGATGGATTTCTTCCACTTTTTTGGGAAATAGCCAAGATTAATGATCCCATTAAATAGTTTGCAGATGACCTCTATAGCGCCATTTGGAAGTTCGATCAGTATCTTTGGCGTCAGTAGGTCACCACCAAGAGCCGTTTTTGGTTTCAGCCCTCTTATGACTTTTTCGATTTCGTTCGGCCGGAATGAAGATGCAGTTGGCTCTGGCTGATTTACTGGCAGGAGGAATGAATTTAAAGCAGGGTTTGGCTGGAAGACACTTTGGTCTTCGTCGCTGCGAGCCCAGCATCCCGAAGAGTTTCTTATCGGGGTGGTCGTTACAATCGGGGCGCTAATATTTGGGTGGGCCCTCCAGAGGGGATACTTTGCGCTTGTTGGCGAACGATTCTGGATGTACCTCAGCTGTGCATTTTTTCCCTTTGGTACAGAGCCTAATCGAGTTATCGGGTTGAAGCTGGTGATCTGCTGTTTTGGCAATCACGACGCGTGCGCCTTTTTTCTTGCACAAGCTGTTCGATTTGCTGTTTGGATTTGTAGTATTTGTTTCGGTCTACCGCCTTCCCTTGAGGGGTAGAGATTTTAGCTGCTGCAACGAGTACTTCTGCCAGGGCGCTCGTAGTGTAGTCGATGTCCGATTCCATGTTCAGCTCCGGGGCGAGTTCTATGTGGGCACTCACGTACTTTTTGTATTTAAGCCAGTTCGTTTTTGGTGACGTCAGGCTGAAGGGGTTTTCGGCTATTTCTGGGCTTTGAAGAAGCGTTAAAAGCACAGGAGAGAGGTCTGATGATAAGTCCGAGACTGCTTTGGAACTTATTAGATTGCAAGGTATGTTTTTTGTCACCGCAAAATCAATAAGGGAGCTTGCGTGGGTCGGTTGGCCAGTATGTGGCACTTCCAGGGGAAACATAGTCCAGTTTATTTCTTACATTTATAATTGCATTGAACAATTTCCTTCCTTGTGTTTGCTTGTAAGATGCGCTTCCGCCAGTAGCATAACGTCAATATGGTTTTCGGTCAAGAATTGTGACATTTCTAGTTTATGCCGTGAGACACCAATGGCGTTCCACATTGATATTGCATAGATTTTTTGGACTGTTGTGCTACGAACAGCTGTATTACCATGTTCTCGTTTTGATCAAGTGTTTGCATGGTCGATTTCATGAATGACATAAGCTCCACCTACCATACTTTGTTGGAGGGTAAGCATCATAGTTTCCGTTTTGCTATGTGGCTGTTTTGGGGCCAGTTGCGCGCTTTGTGTGTTAGGCTGAATTGGATTTTCCATTCCAGATCGTAAAGCGTAGGAGCATTGGAGAAGCCGTTGGTGTTGTTTAGCGGACCGAATGAGGACCTCGCAGCTTTGACGAAGAAGACGTCTGGCGTAGATTTTGGTTGCGCGTTGCGGTCGCTTGACGTATGCGAATCTTCAACTCCTTGTATACCATACATCCTCTGTAGTTTGCCGTATGGTTGCCTCCGCAGTTTCCACATTTCTTCACGGTACTGTCCTTGTTTGTAGTGCAGTGAGCGGAGTTGTGGGCGTCCCGCAGACTACACAGACAGCCCGAAGTGCGCAGTATGACCTAGTGTGTCCATTCTCTTGGCAATATGTGCATTGTACTGGACCGCTGCGTTTATGTGGCTCTTCAACAGTGATTCTCCGATGCAAAAGATATTGCATCTTGTAGATTGGGTGGACGCCGTTCCTCTTCAGCGACTTGCTTTCTGGCTCGAGTTCGATCTTGAAGAGCTTTTTATCTTTATTTAGAATGTTAATAAAATTCTTGTTGGCGAAGCCCTTTTCTTAACCGGAGGTTTTTATTTCCGCCGCGGTAACATCGGGTTTTATTCCTATTACTACCACTTGTAGGACCTTGCTGCTTTTCAGCTGGTACGTGTAATAGTTTTTCTGAGCATTGTCCAGATATTTGACACAATTCGGTGGTGCTCTTCAGTCTTTGTTTGCACCTTTGTTTCATGGATGTTCCCTTTGATAAGCGGGACAACGTGAAAGTTGCCACCGTTCCCGATCATCGCCGCAATTCGGTTGACCAGGACACTTGAGCTTTTCTCCCTGAAATAGATTGGAGGGGGCTTGGGTTTTTTTGCGGTGTCTTGGGCTGGTTGGTTTTCCTCAACCTCCGCCAGTAGGCTAAATCTGTTACTACTGGATTGCAATGGTGAATCTCACAGGCGTTGAATCCTACGGTGGATCCTCGCTGCCTCTCCAGTCGATGCCGCTGGGCTCCTCCGTCGGACGCTCGTCCGAGTTGGTGCCAATATACACACCCTCCCTAGCTCTCGCCCGGCAGGATATGTGGATCCCTCGGTTCGGACTCACGTGCTCCAGCTGCGGGGCCTATGCTGCTCCTCTCCTGCTGCTGTCGCTGATCCTGATGTTGTCGCTCCTGTCGTTGTTGTTGCTCCCGTCGTCGCTCCTTTCCTATGGCGTCCTTGCTCCTTTCCGTCGTTGCCGTCGATTGCCGGTGTCCTAGGCCTGCTGACTCTGCCCTTTCGTGTGGCCGGCACCTAACCCGTGTTGGTCAACAATGGGCACACCTACTAGGCATACGCCGGGCAGGATCCGCCTTCCTGCAGCCTGGCAGCCGGATCAGGGCATGAAGGGCCTTCCTACCCCTCAGGACACATGCCCGGTTGCGTTCCCAACTCGACGCCAAACACCTGCGTCCATATGCTCCGCAGGATCTATGTCCGGCCAGAGGTTGGGCGTCGCGCCTCCTTCACTCCAGGTGATCGCCCCAGCGAGCCTGGATCAGGAATTGTTGTTCTGTTTTAATTTCCTTAATCTTATAATAATATACACATGTATTCTAATACATCTAATAATCTAATATAATGTGCTTAATTCAAATAATACGCGCAATATAACATCCAATGTCATCAAAGTAAGAGCAATGGCAATAGCAAAACGAAGATCCCAATTAAGTCTTTTAACAGTCCTGTTTTGGGCGAAAATCAGAACGTTTATTGTACAGTTTCTATTCTCAAGATTCTCCAGACACACGATCCATACTTAATTATCGCAAAGTTTTTGTTATGTAGTGGTTGTTGAGTTACCGAGCGTTTTCGGGAGCATTATTTAATGTTCAAATTCCAGCCTTTAATGAAAAACAAGTTCTGTTTAATTTATATACATAAACGCAATCTATTTATTTTTCGATTTGATGATTTTTGTTGATATACAAATATAGAACCTATGCGTAGGGTTGAGGACCGATCTGAAAAGTAAAGACGCGGGAGCACGGCTCAACTCTTGATGCTGCGGAAAGCGACAACGAAAGCGCATGACGGCAGATGCTGATGGCCAACCGAATGCACGAGAGCGGGCGACGCGAATAGAGACATAAAGATAAAAGAGAGTGACGTCACGAGTTCAATAAATTATTGCCAAACTTTCCGGCGGCTGCTTGACCCGACATACTCCACCCGTTGGAAGATGAGCTTTCAACAGCATCATGAAGGGGCAGTAGGCACAATTTGTTGACTGTCCGCCTTGTAGCTCCGGACGCCACCCTCGTCTTTCTTGATTTTTTAATTGATTTTTGGCACTATCGAAATTTGTGGCGTTGTCGGACCAGATTTGTTGAGCCGTCTTTCTGATACAAACAAACCTTCTCAGTCCATCATCTTTTGGAGCTACTGACTGCCTATACTTGGCCAGCAGCTCCTCTATGGGCATCTCCCTCTACTCAAGCAATCTGGCGGTCTCGTCCTCGGCACTATGGGCCTCGATATCGGCAAGAGCCTCCTCCTCCTTGAGAGTTGCTTCGTCATCAACGTCGTTTACCATCATGTCTATGGTGGGCTCGAATGTGGTATCCGCCATGGAGGACGACGGCGACATTGGCGCTTGGACACTTATGCTAGTGTTGTCTGTAGAGCTGGTAGCGGGGAATTTTCGTCGCTGGCTGTTGGAGTCCGCCGACGCCTCCGAGGCTCTATTAATTTGCAGTGAGCCTCCAACTTCCCGAACTGTCGAATAAGTTGATCAAGCCGCTCATCTAAAATCCCTTGTTGGCAGACCAGTCCCGACCGCTCAGCTTCCATAAAGACCTTACCATTATCATGGCCTCCGCCTGCACAAACAACCCAACCGAGCCGAGTTTTTCGGATTGAGCGCAAACCAGGAGATAAATTAGTCCCACACAAAGCAGCTCGTTAAAAAAACCAGCTCCAATTTGCAAATTAACTTGCTGAGGCTGGTGAAAATGAGGATCCGCTGGCTTTACATTGGCGGGAATTTTCCAAGAAGTGACGTCCAATGCAAAATTGGTCTGATGGGCAGTGATGTTGGAGGCTATGATCGCAAGTACTTGCGTCGAGTAGTCAGAGCATTGGGATTGCAAGCTAACTTGTACAGAAAACCCATCTGTAGAGATCCCTGCGTCACCTATACTGGATACAGACACCGGAGCCCTTATCTTCCGCAGCTGCAGCCTTGAAGTGGGTAGGTGTACCTGCGAGAAAGAATCGAGCAGCGCACGGCATGGTAGTATAACTCCGGAGCGGTTCCGGACTAGAATATTGGCAGTGGCTAGCAGCACCACATCACCAAAACCATCCTTAGCGACGAAAGAATTGACGGCAGTGGACGCTGGACGAGAAACAGCATCGCTAGATGCGGAAACCTCGGGAGATGGGTGTTGGCCTTGAATACCAGCTGGAGATATGCCACCAACATGCAGCAGACTATGATGCCTGCGCCCACACGCATGGCAGCTTGAAGCATTGCAATGCCGAGATAGGTGACCAAATCCAAGGCACTTACGGCATAAATCCAGTCGCCTTACTTCGACTAAACGAGCCTCAGGCGACAAACTTGAAAACCGTGGGCAGGAGTTTATGATTTGAGAATATTTCCTTCCATTTAGACTACGTGGCATCATCAACCTTCTGCAACAGCACTTGGATTATGATGCAGCTAGCAATCTGGTTCGTTGTGCCCATGCTTGCCAGGGCTCGTATATGCGAATTAAATTTATCCGAAAGCTCGCGAAGCTTCGTCGCCGATGCGGATTCTCGATGCGGCCCTCAGATGCAGTATCTCATTAATATGAGCTTAAAAAATAAGCCTGCGATTACTAAACCTTTTGTTCAGCAGCTCCATGGCGACGTCATAGTTCTTGTCCGTCAGCTTCAACGATCGCACAGTCTCCAAGGCAGACTCACGAAGGCAGGACCGCAACCGCTGAAGCTTCTCCACCCGACTTATAAATGGGTTTGTGTCCGCCATGGTCGAGAACAGTGACCGTAATTCAAGCCACTCTGCATAACCTTAACTAAAAGTAGGAAGCGGCAGTGACGGCACAGCCTGGAAAGTTATGCCGAACGACGCATCAAAATTGGTGGCAGAAGTAGCGTTGATCAGCGCAGAGCTCGCCGGCAATAAACTGGAGCGCCGCTTAATCTCCTGGCCCAGGATGAATCGTGCCTCCCTCGCCGCATCGTTGAAGTTGACGCGCAGATCGCTCTTGAGTTCCGCAACATCCAACTCGGACAGCTCCTTGTGCGTGTTCTTGAAATGCGCGACGATGCCTTCCAATTCGCTAAGCCGCACATTTATCATCGCCTTGTCCAGGTATATACCCAACCTATCTGGTCTTGATATTGTACCTCCTCCTCGTAGGAGTTCTGGAATGGCCTGAACTGTGTGCTTACAGCTCTCCTTACAGCTGACGCAGGGCTTGACCTACTCTTTCACCTGTATTCCCATGTTTAGCCAATAATACAAATGTTGCAGCTGTCGCTAGTGTCTTACGGATCCCACCACGCTGGGCCATCTCCCCTCCATTTTCTCCAGCTCCTCAGAATCTACAATTTCCAATCAAATTTTTTCGCGCAGATCCCACTGCATACGTACCCACCTCCCGCCCAACCGACCGAGGGGCGCCTACCGCATAACGTACGGCTCGAATCGCGGGAATAAATTCGAGTTAGTAAATATAAATATAAATAGAAGGATTATAAAGAAAATGAGGTAGAATTAGTATGCTCTTGAAGGTAATTTAAAATGGAGGTTTTCATATTTGAAAGGGATGAAAGAGAAATAATATGATACAGACCATTGTAGTTCGAACATAAAATCCTAAGGGGATCATGCTGTGCATATGTCGATCTACAATGGCTTAAGAATAAAGAACTAAAGTTTCTGGTCCTTCTATTCGGAACGTTAAACTGTAAGCGTGTTAGTAAGTGCTGGGTATCTACATCACCATTAATAAGGTTGTGTAGAAAAACGACACCCAGCATTATTCTACGATTTGTTAAGGAGGGTAAGTTTATTAGTAAGAGTCTACTATTATACGAAGGAAGGTGAAGATTTGCGTCCCAGTTAATTCCGCTAAGAGCAAATAATAAGAAGTTCTTTTGTAAGGATTCTATGCGATCTTGATGAACACTTTATTGGGGACACCAGACACATGAACCGTACTCAAGTATCGGACAGACCAAGGAAATAAATAAACTTTTAGTAATATAAGGTCGTTAAATTCTTTAGCCCATCTTTTGATAAAACCGAGAGCTTTGTTAACCGTTGAAGAAATACGATCGGAAAATATAAATCTTATGTGTAAAAGGGCACCAAGATAATTAACCTGAGTTAATTTTTCTGAGGCAATCCCAAAGAGATAGTACGAAGCCTGGTGAGGACTAGTACGATAAAAAGACATAAGTTTGCATTTTGATCCATTAAGTATTAAGTCATTAGCTAAACACAATTTTTGAAAATTATCGAGATCGGACTGGAGTCTTTTTTGGGCAGACGAGAACTTATATTGCAGACAAAGCTTAACATCGTCTGCGTACATTAGTAACAGCGCGTTCGTTAAGGATGGGGGCAAGTCATTTATAAAAAGAGTGAACAGTAATGGGCCAAGATGGCTTCCTTGAGGGACTCCAGATGTGGCACGGACTAAGCGGGAATATTGATTTTTAAATAAGACTCTCTGTGTTCTTCCATTTAAATAGCTGGAGATCCACGTAATGAGGTGGATTGGTAATTGAGAATCCCAAAAGATTTAGTTTACCCAACAAGAGTGAGTGATTAACTGAATCAAATGCTTTACTAAAGTCTGTGTAAATAACATCAGTTTGAAGTCCCTTTTGAAAGCCATCTAAAACAAAGGATGTCAACTCCAATTAATTAGTGGTGGTGGAGCGACGCTTAATGAAACCATGCTCACATGGAGAAATTATTGATGAGCAAAGGTGTTGCAAATGAGGAGTTATAAATTTTTCGAATACCTTTGGAATCGCTGACAATTTTGAGATCCCTCTGTAGTTGGCACCATCGGATTTTGTCCCCTTTTTATTCAGAGGAATTATGAAAGATTCCTTCCATTTAAAGCGGAAAATCGAAGATTCCAAAGATAAGTTGAAAAGTTTTTGAAGAGGTTTGCACAGAGCCCTAGCGCAGTATTTTAGCACACAGCCTGGTACTCCGTTGGGGTCTGGCGAATAGACTGGTTTTACCTTTTGAAGATCCAATAATAAATTATTTTCGGAAAGGAATGGAACGATATACGATTTGTTGGTTGAATGTTGCATGCATATGGCTGATCTGAAGATTTAGGAGGTGAATACGTTGTTTGGAAAAATTTTGCGAATAAATCGGCAATCGCCTGATCTAAAATCGCTGATAAATTTTTAAACGTAAGTAGAGAAGGAAAAGATACATGGTTACGCGAAGGCTTCTGATCGACACCAGAATTGGTTTCGATTGAAACATAAAGCGTAGGGTGGTATGGATCTTCAGGGATTGGGAGTGTGGTATCATCTGGATCAGATACAAAAAATAAGTCAAGAAACCGACCTAACGAATTTCTAACATGGTTGATCTGGCCCCTAGGCTAGAGTCAAAGATGCCCGCCGTGAAATCATGATGGGTGGAAAGTCATAAGAAAGATACATTTTCAGTATTTGACCAAGTGAGTTCTGGTAAATTAAAGTCACCAAGAACTACTAGAAGGTCACTATTGGACATAAGATTGGAAACAGACTGTATAGCCGACAAGTGATGCCAGTATGTAGGCGGCTCGGTAGATGGTGGAATGTAAGAACATGTAATAAACAAAGATTGAGCAGACAATATGACGTTAACGCAAATGAATTCGAAATTCGAAATTACCAATTGACTGGCCAGAAGCCAGGCGAACATAGCGTCGAAAATATCGGCACTGGCACACGTATCATGAAGCATGACATGCGCCTCGAGTAGGAGTATTTAAATTTCCTAATGTCTTCCACTCTAATAACGGCTTTGGTTTTGACTTTGATATAAGCCGAGATATCAATCTCAGAGGTATCAGGGGCTAGCCATGAGACAAATATTTGTCTAACAGGTGGGATCACCTGTAATGGTTTTGGTGCCACGGTCGGTTATTCCGCGGCATCAGTCCGTTCTGGGGGTCCGGGTGGTGGGTTACCATTTCTAGTGGAAGCTACGGGGGTTAATTCTAGGGCATTCCTAGGAATCACTTGGAGAGATGCCATGGAGGACAAAGCAGACGAGTTATGCTCTACTACGGTAAATTCGGGTGCTGCATTATTGCGGGAGAATCAAGCTGTTCCGCGATCTCTGGGGCTGCTGATCTCTGGGGCAACAGCTGAAGGCTATTGAATTGAACATCCAGCGCAGTTGATCGTTGATTTGACGGAAACCAACGATCTAATCTTTAAACCCACTCTTGGTCTGTCGCATAAATGATCGCATTTTATCTTGGACAGCCCGACACCCACTGCAGCAATAATGGAGGCCAACACGGCGGGATATGACATCCGAGACAGATGCAGTAAGGCCAGCATATTTGGCATGTGAGACACTTTCGCACAGCCAACAATAGATGCTGGCTTGGGACGAAGATATCGGGTTATTGCACAATTTTAATTAGCAGACAATATTATATTCCATTTTAAAAATATTACAAATTAGCAAAAATGAATTTATAATTTTTTTAAATTTTCTATTATTTATTTTATTTTAAACAAATTAGCCTTTAACCACTGTACCAACTAAGGTTAATAAAAGGTAGGTAGAGGAGGGAGTTAGTAAAGAGAGAGCTACGGGAGAGCGCAAGTGTAAAGAAATGCGCGCAAAAAGATAAGAGCAGAATTAACTGCAAGAATTCAAAAGGCAGAGAATGAAAAAGAAGCAGAGCTATATTTGGATTGCGACTTTTTAATTTTATTAAATGCTCACCCAAATATGGCACTGCACGGGTATAACTTTAATATTAAGACGCAATATTAGTATTAAAACAAGTGTTTAAATTAAGGTTTCAAACCCGCGTTTGACAAGAATAAAATTTATCGCAAGGGCAAAAAATAATCACGACCGTTCGCTATGAAGTGAAGGAAGAGAGTGTCATTCATCGCTGTCTTCTCGGCAAAAGCGTATTTTTTTTTTAAGTAAGACTTCTTCGACCCGCAAGTCTGGAAATCACTCTAATTGCTCTCTCACCAGCTCCACTCTTTCTAAGTACTCTTCGCTCTCAAATGCTATTGTATCCATGTCCTGCAAGCTCAGTTCTTAAACTTCATTGGGGCGTAAAAGAGTATCCGCCAGCACAATGTCCTTACCTATTCGGTGTTGATGTTGAATCGGTAAGTTTTCAGTGCTAATAACCATTTGGCCAATCCAATCTCAATGTTTGGTCATTGAGTCTTTTCAATGACCTTTTTCCCTTTTTTTTCCAAAATAACAAAAAAGGGAATTATTTGTTTCACAACGTTAAAAAAAGTTTATTTATTCGCATATGACATGGAGTGCGAGAAAGCTCCGATTTATAATGCGTATGCACTGAGATTTAGAGTACAAGTGAGTCCGCCTTTGAGCATATGCCGGGCGAAAGCTTGTTAACTTAAAATGACAAAGATAAAATAAAGCCGAGCGGCCGAGAAGAGTCGGCTTGCGACTAACAATAGCGATGAGAAAATGATTATATGCTAAACTATAATTATTACATTTATATATATATGTTACATTTATATTGATTCAATTTATGCCTTGGCTGCTGCCTGACCCGACATACTCCCTCCAGTTGAGGCCTGTCCTTCAACTTCATCCTTAAGGGGCAATAGGCAAAGCTTGGTCACTGCGCGCTTGGTAGTTCCAGAAGCGGTTCTAACCACCGCCACTCGAGGCGGGGGGGGTAGGTAGGTTCTCGTCCTTGACTAGCCCCACATCGTTAATCACCAAGGCAGGGCCGGACGCACGCCATTTGGAGCGCTGCTGAAGAAGGCTTAAATACTCCTCCTTCCATCAGGCCCAGAAAGACTGCTGCAGGAAAGACACACGCTGCCAGCTCTCCATACGGTTGAAATTCACCTTTGTGACATCAGGCTCGATAAAACTGACTGACGGGCCACCAGTTAAAATATGGGATGGCGTTAGAACATCAAGGTCTGCAGAATCCTCTGAGACAATAAAGGCCGTGAGTTTATGACAGCACCAATGTGACAAAGCAAAGTTCGCAGCTCGTCAAATCCAAGAACTGAGGATCCAACAGCCCGGTAAAAATGATGCTTTGCGGTTTTGACAGCCGCTTCCCAGAGTCCACCAAAATGCGGAGATCGAGGAGGACTAAAATGCCACTCGATGGACTCAATCGCGCAAAACTCCAGAAGCGCTCGTTGATGCTCATCGCTTATGAAGAGTTGGAGCAGCTCCTTTAGCTCGTTTTTAGCTCCAACAAAATTGGTCGCATTGTCAGACCAAATGTGCTGAGGCTTTTGGCGAGTGCATATAAACCGTTTTAAAGCTAGATCCTTTACAAGCTCTAAGTGCACGGCTTTAGTTGCAAAGCAAATGAAAACACTCACGTAACATTTTACGGGAGCTTTATTGCGAACTTCTGGCTTAGAGTAAAATGGCCCGCAAAAATCCACACCAGTCACTCCGAAAACCTGGCAACCGCTGACTCTTTGCTCCGGGAGTTCAGCCATAATGTGCTCCAGCAACCGAGGCTTGGTGCGGAAGCATCGGATACACTTGTGCAATGTCTTCGTCACCGTTTTCCTCCGCCCGATCGGCCAGTATTGGGATCGAATAATAGCCAGCAGAGCACGAGGCCCCGTTCCTTTCCATTCTGAAGCGCCTTTATGTCATCCCAAAAATACACACGCTGCACCAGACGCAATAGTATAGTAGTAATAGTAGGTGGGTTCCAGCCTTGATGTCGCTAGCAGTGACACCCTTGTGACGGACTCGCTGTGAAAACTGGTGCACATAAGCGAACACATGCTGCAGTGCTGGAAACGAGTTGGCGTACTTGGAACCAGCTATCACGTCAACGTACGGGGATTTGATTAGCAGAACCCTTGCCCTTAGCTCCAGAGTGTGTTTTTCGGATAGAACCGCTGCTGGCCACTGATCTTGAAGTCCAAGAAGAAACGCACGACCATGGGACCACAGGTTGTCAGTAACTAACTTCTTGGGAAAAGCACCACGCGAGAGGATGTCTGCCGGGTTCAAAGACGTAGGAACATAACGCCATTCCATCGTTCTGGTCAATTCCTGGATTGTTGAAACTCGATTGGCGACGAAAACATTAAAACGAGCGGGTTCCCCCCGAATCCAGGACAGCGCCACAGCAGAATCGCACCAGCAGAAATACCTCCCATCGTAGACCTTCAACTGAGCTACTTCCGACATAAGCCGAGCCAGCAACTCCGCTCCAGATAACTCCAGTTTCGGTACCGTAACTGTTTTTAGAGGTGCGACTCGGGACTTTGAGCAGATTAAATGACTTTCTGACCTTGTACCCTTCGATACGACATAAATGCAAGCACCATAAGCCTCGATGCTGGCGTCACAAAATCCATGAATCTCCACTTCAGACTGTGATGATAGTGACCATCTAGGGAATTCAGCACGCTGCGCCATGGCGAAGCTGGAACAAATCATGTCCCAATCGGAGTGAAGAGCTTGAGGTAGACTTTCATCCCAGGACAACTTCTCACGGCATAGCTTCTGAAGAAAAATCTTCGCCTTCGTAATGACAGGTCCAACAAACCCTATCGGATCATACAGCCGGGCGATTGAGGAGACGATGATGCGCCTAGTGGGCTTCGAGGTTGACTGAAGCCCTTCAAACGAAAATAGCAAGCGATCAGTAGAAGGATCCCAAGCTAGGCCAAGAGTCTTCGTAAAGTTGCTGCCATCATCAAACCTTAGGAACAACTCTCGATCCTCTTCCGGTACGTCAGAGAGCACTTCAGAAAAATTGGAGCACCACTTTCTCAACCGAAATTGGCTCTTGGCGAGGATCCCCGATGTTTGCTGCATTATGTTGGTAGCCTCCTCTATGGAGTCATCTCCGGAAATTAGATCATCAACATAAAAATCGCGGCGCAGAATTTCGGCACCCTTTGGAAACATAGACTGCTCATCCTCTGCCAACTGATGCATTGCTCGAACTGATAAAAATAAGGCCAGCTTTGTCCCATAAGTTTAAAAACCATCCAGTTTAAAAACCTGCAACTCATCCTGGGTGGAATTCCGCCAAAGAATGCACTGCACATAGCTGTCCTCGGGGAAAACTCTGACGCATCGGTACATTTTGAAAATATCTCCTGTAATGGCCACTCGATGGCAACGAAACCTTAGAAGAATGTACAGCAGCTTTGGTTGGATAACTGGACCAGACATCAAAATGTCATTCAATGAATACCCAGACGTAATGGCAGCCGAACCATCAAAAACAACCCTGAGCTTAGTTATTGAACTGTCCTCCTTCAAAACGCAATGATGTGGCAGGAAATACTGTCTGGCAGGTCGTGGACTAGGCGGGACTGGAGACATATGCCCCAAATCTAAATACAGAGCTGATCTTCAACGGCAGCTTCTCCGAGTAGGCGCCTGACTCGAGCCGAGCAGAATTCTGCACGAAATGCGTCTTGCAATCCAATTCCTCTTTCGTCCACTTCACAATGGGCTCGGAGCAGTCTTCGATTTCCCAAAATTTACGGAGCAGACACTCTAAGCGCTCATCCAGCTGGCTTGGGCTCTTCACAACGTCCTTGCGGGCTGTGGCTACGAACGACTTTCTCTCCAGATGTGAACCACCGCCACACACAATCCAAGCCGGGTTTTCTGCAGCACCGGTAGGCCAGCTGAGAGCTGGATTTGACCAACACACAGCAGATCATAGAATAGACTGGCTCCGATAAGTAGATCGATCCGCTGCGGTCGAAAGAACTGGGGATCAGCCAAAGTGAGGTTTGACGGAATATTCCAGCTGGAGACATCCAAGCTAAAACTAGGCTGGAGGTCCGTGATGTTGGCGGCGATTACGGCGTTGACAAGGGCCGAATATTCGGACCAATAGGATCGCAGGAGCACATCAACAGAGAATCCGTCTGTCGCGAAGCCAGTGTCACCAATGCCCGACACTGCCTCGTACGATTTGCGTCTACGAAGCTGCAGCTGATTGGACAGTCGGGAAGAAATCACGTGCACCTGCGATCTTGAATCCAAAAGAGCCCGGCAGGGACCAAAAACACCAGCACGACTCCGAATGAGAATGTTCGCTGTGGCCAGTAAGGCTATCTCACCGCTGCGACCCTGGGCAACTAATGCATTAGCCGTGGATGGTGAAGCGCGTATTGGCTCTGCGCACTCGGCTGCGGCTGACGTAGACGGCACAGCCGAAGGCTGGCTGCTGGAAGACTGTAACTCCAAGAAATGCAACAGACTGTGATGCCTCCTCCCACAACTGCGACAATTATCAGCGAGGCATTCACGCAGGTGATGGCCAGTTTGGAGACATTTCCGACATAGACCTAGTCGCCTAGCCTCGCCAAGGCGGCTCTCAGGGGGCAATGACAAAAACCTTGGGCATGCAGAAACTACATGGGACCACCCACCGCATAATATGCAGGCATAGGCAGGTGAATTAGTAATAATAAAGGACGCTCTACTGTTATTTGCGACTCTACGTCATCCCACCTGAGTGCCCGGCGCGTAGGCGGCCAAGGCCACATCCATAGCCTCCAAAGTCCTGCAACTCTGTTCCAAAAACTCTGCCATCGACTCCCAAGTAGGGATGAGATCCGAGTTCGAGGCATTTTGACCTTCCTCCCACTTGGCCTGAGTGGCTGGATCCAACCTTTGAAGAAGTACCTGGACGATGATGCAGCCGGCGATCTGAACTGTCGTCCCCAAATTTTTTAAGGCTCGCATATGGGCATTGAACTTATCGGACAGCCCTCGAAGCGCTGCCACTGACCCCCCTTCCAATAGATTGAGGCCCAGAATCTCGTTCACATGAGCCTGAAATATCAACCGACGGTTATTAATTCGATTCTCCAAAAGCTGCACTGCGACATCATAATTCTCCTCGGAGATTTCCAAGGAATGGACTGCCTCTAAAGCGGAGTCCCGAAGACAAGATCGCAACCTCTGAAACGTTTCCACCTTACTTATATAAGGATTGCAGCCTACGATCGTCGAAAAGACCGAATGAAACTCAGCCCACTCTAAATATCCTCCGCTGAAAGTAGGAAGAGGAAGAGGAGGCAAGGCTTGAAAGCTCCGACTGAGCGCTGGGTCCACCTGGATACTGGAAACTCCGCTGGCAAGGGTGGAATGGGCAGCAATTCGTGCAGAGCGCAACGACGTCTCGTGCTCGATTTCGGCATGCATCGTAGCTACAAGCTCAGACACTGTCCATCGCAAGTCGCTGCTTATCTCAGCAATATCTAACTCTTCCAGCTCCCCGTGAATGGCCTTAAAATCCTCGTACATGGCGACCAACTGGCCGTGACGCACATGGAGCATAGAATCTTCCACCTTTGACATTGGCTGCAGGGCGCCTTGGATCCTTTTCAAATCCTGGAGGATACCCTTTGCCTTGCATTTTAAAATTGCACTCCGAGCTGGAGTGGGTTCTCCTGTGACGGCGCCGCTGGAGTTCATCGCCATTATAATTGAAATACGTGAATTTGAAATAAAGACCCGCACAAGTTAATTTTGGCGCCAATATTATAGTTCTTATTTATTTATTATATTTAATTATAATTGTGCGCGGCGAACACGATTTATCCCACTGTGCGCTCAGAACCGTACACTGAGTTGTGGAATCTATACATATATAAACGCTTGTGTGAGGAGAATGCACTTGCAAGTGGAACGTATGTATGTATGTATGTATGTTGACGGACCGGATAACAATTGTATTTATGCCTATGTATTTATTTATATTAATAAAATAATGTATGTATAAATACAAAATAATTGTTTCACTGATGCACTGTATGCCGTTTATGTTCAAAAATGCACATACATATGTTAATACACCGCGCAAAAACTGAAACGGGTATGTTCGCACTGGTTCGCACTGTTTTATGCTCGTAGAATTGTTAATTTTATTAATTAAATCCCGTCGGGGTCACCAATGTTTGGTCATTGAGTCTTTTCAATGACCTTCTTCCCTTTTTTTTTCCAAAATAGCAAAAATGGGAATTTTTTGTTTCACAACGTTATAAAATGTTTATTTGTTCGCATATGAAATGGGGTGCCAGAAAGCTCCGATTTAGAATGCGTATGAATTGAGATAGAGAGTACAAGTGGGCCCGCCTTTGAGCGGCCGAGAAGAGTCGGCTTGCGAATAACAACAGCGATGAGAAAATGATTATATGCTAAACTATAATTATTACATTTATAAATATATGTTACATTTATATTGATTGAATTTAGGCCGTGGCTGCCGCCTGACCCGACAAGCCATTTAAGACTTCAATAATCTGTTAGGGTAGTGAAATGCTATTTAATCTTGGGGTCCATTGTAACTCTTTTCCCGTTTGCAGGCAAACCATTAAGGGAGCCCTTATCTGAGAAAAGTTCTCTACCAATACAAATTCGATGTGCCAAGGAACCTGCGCAATTACCGGACGTCGAAACCTTAATTTCTCGGATAGCTTCAACTTTCGAGGGATCCGTTCTGAGAGCTCCATCGCCAATTACATATTCTAAATATTGTAAGTATTTAAAATAGAACTTTGACTTCTGCAACGCGATCGTCAAATGCGGTTCCCGTTAACATTCTTCTACCGGTGTTAACAGAACAGAGTGTTCCTCAAAGGTTCTCGAGATCATCCAGGTAGACGAACACTCGGTCCCGGAGCTTTTGTGGGATGACTCTATCCAACAGCCTGCACAGTCTTTGCGCCGAAAATGGCATCGTCCGAAACCAATAGAGTGGTCATCCAGGTGGTTAAGGCCGTATACGAACGACTTTTTTCATTCATATCCACCTATCAAAATATGTGCTTCGAATCGAGGCTGAGGATGGACACTGTAGCGGGTACGCATCCTTCACCGTCAACGCATTTAGCTTCCGTGCGTCCAGACACAGCCTTTTCTTTCAGGGATTTTGTACCAAAGTCTCCCGGTGGAACAACCGGACTTTCGTTCAGCTCTATGACTCGGAGTCTCGACCTTTCGTCCACTTCGGCAAACAATAGTTGCTGTTTGGCCGGGGACACTGGAAAAAATGTATCCTTAATTGGCACTGATCACTCCCCGTGCTCCATTTTGATGAGTCCTAACCCTTGCTGCTCATATGATCAGAAACCTTCCTTTATCTTATCCAGGTGTTTCTCGTCGGTAAGGATATGCGATTCCACTGGTTTCCCTTTACTGTGGAACTCAGACTCCAAGTTCTATGGCAATTCGACATCCCCCCCCACCTCTGGCGCGATGTGGAACCTCATTCAAAATTCTACTCTTAGGTACCGTGGAGGTGCCGTGTTTACCGCTGCCCTCCCTTCCCTGCACCAACACTGAACATCTTATGGATCTGCATATTATTACGATTAATATTAAGCACGAATTAATCTAACACCTAACCAAGGCACCTTGGGACGAATGCAAATAAATAATACGATAATTAAGCCGTATTAATTAATACGCCATAGGGATTCAGTCACTAATTTCTCCAACTTTGAAAACCTAAAGGCCACCCAGGAAGGGTGACTAATTGGATGTAAAGTACTCCAAGTCTTCAATTTCGCCGGATTCTAACAAAGATTAGGGCATCGATGTAATTTCTAGTTGCATCCGAATCCACTAACAGACTTTGCACTTTCTGTAACTATTTCCTTAACTGTAATTTCCTTAATACTCCGTTTTTCCTGTACGTGTCTTCTTCCTTCTGTTCTTTAATAATTTTTTTACTCTGAATTTGAGCTTGAAAATTGAAAGTTTGCGCTGCGCGTCTTAAAATATAAAATAAATTAAAACATTAAAAAACATTATTTGGTTTGTGATTTGTGCGTGAAATATAATCATCTAGTAAAGAATATATAGAAAAAAAATTATAAATTTAATATGGAAAGAAAAATGAAAAGTGAGTGAAAGTGTAGAAGTTGGAGGAAGTGAAAACGTTAAATGAAAGAAATGGGTATTCGGACCCCCGTTCTTTTGTGGCAGTGAGATGCGAGCTTTAGAGGAAGCGAGCCGTTTAAGATCCATAGATGTGCGGTGTTGCCCCAAGAAAGGGTGGTCCCCATCCGGACACGATGCCATAGTGTCTAACCGATTGTTGTGCGATTTTCATTATTTTTGTTTGTTTGTTCATAATATTCACGTAAAATAGTTTTTTTTTGTAATCTAGGTTTCACAAGAATTTATTTTAATGCCCGTGCAGAGGGTATTATAATTTAGGTCAAAAGTGTGGAACACAGTGAAGGAGACACCTCCGACCCTATAAAGTATAGATATTGATCAGTATCACCTCCTGAGTCGATATAAGCATGTCCGTCGGTCCGTCTGTCTGTTTCTACGCAAACTAGTCTCTCAGTTTTAAAACTATCGACTTCAAACTTTGCACACAACCTTCTATCCTTTGCAGGCAGTATATAAGTCGGAACGGCCGGGATCGGTCAACTATATCCTATAGCTGTCATTTAACTGATTACTCGGAAATGCCATAGCTTTGTTGTTTTTAATATTAGAAAATATTTAATATATTTAATAATATTTAAAAATTTTGCTATGGATTCCTCTTTTGGCAGACTTATTCGATCTGCCAAATTTCATAAGGATCGGCTGACTATATAAGTTCCGATATATATCTAATAAAATAAGCTGCCACTTAACTGCAAGGGTATATCAACTTCGGCTTCGCCCGAAGTTAGCTTTCCATTTTTGTTTTTTTGTAAGACTGCCTCCGGGATTGTCCCGAGGGTCCCCATCCTTGCGAAAATAGCCGATATTGCTAACCAGCATACTGGGAAATCTCGATGAAACGATAGGCACACCAATTATAAGTGGAAGGCTGAGCTGGAATGGTGATAGGTGAATATGTTGTTTACTGTGCGAAAAACTATGCAAAGAGATCGGCCATTACATGTGTTCACATATCAGTTTTCAAAGCAGAGAAGGAAAATATACATGGTGGGCCAAGCAGCCACCAACAAAACCATTTAAAATAATCAGCATTTATTCGATTCTGTCTGATTCCAAGCTTAGTGTGCGCTTTGTTGTTATTTGTAATGCATGTACATCGGCAGTGATTTGGAAGTCTAAAAGTGATTCTAATGCCTAGTTGCTTGGAAAATAATCCCCCTCCTACTCTGTTGTTCAGCTTGGAGCCATCAGTATAGAAGCATATTGTGTTCTCAGGGCCTGGGATTGTGTCTCCCCATACCTCTCTGTTAGGAATGATGGCTTGGAAAGGTGTTTGTGGATACTCCCTTGGAATGCAGTAGTTTGTACTACTGAGAGGGAATGAGAGGGTCGTTAAGCAGAATGGTGGAGTGACCCTTATTAAAGTGGCTCCATTGCTGGGTTTTCCTTAGCCTGATTGCTGATACTTTCTCTTGTTCTATTCCAGCTAGTCCTGGATTTGGTATGCTGAGTATGGCAGTTCAGGGCTTCGTTTGGGGTGGATCGTAGTGCTCCGCTGATGCATAGTGCAGCTGCTCGCTGGATTTTTTTTAGCTTCTTAAGTAGCTTCTTAGCTTCCTATCCAAAATTAGTCCTAGGTATTTGGCGCTGTTGCTAAGGGAGAGCGTTTGGTTATTTAGTCTTTTGGGGTCGTATGCGATGGCTTGCCCGTTTCTGCTTGTCCATTCGGCTAGGGTAGCAATTTTTCTTTTATAAAATCGCAGAGCGTCTGTGGGTATTTGCCTGCATATGCCACTATCCTGCAGCCTCCCAATTCCATTTGGCTGAAAATCTTAAGTGTAGTCCTATGACTCTTACTAGCAGGAAGGATGATAGACTTATTAGTCTGAAATCTTTTGGAGTCGTATGCGATGGCTTGCCCGCTTTGGATATGAAGACGATTGTTCGGCACTTCCGGGGTGCAGCCTGGAAAGAGGGTTTCTAGGAGTAGCCTAGAGTTGTGGCTGATTGGGATAGAACTTTCCTAAGCCTTGCAGCTTCGGCTGTGTTTTTGATGTCGATGTGTTTTCGAGTTGCATGAGGAGCGCTTCGCTTTACGGATGAACTTTTTATAAGAGGCTAAAGAGACCTTGTATTCTGTCCAGAGTGTTTCCTCACTTCCAGCTTTAGCCCTATTGAACAGGGCTTTGCTTGCTGTTTGGGGGGTTTCTAGTTTTGTAGACCACCAGGGTGGCCTATTTCGCTTGCTTGGTTTGGTTTTTGGACATGCTCTTCTGAGGGCATTTTTGCAGGCTTGAGTGAATTGCGCCAGTGTCAAGACCTTCCACGGTTTGAGGATAGTCAGGTGGCACAGGTGCCATGGTGTTTGAGAGGGTTTGGTCGTAATTGACCCAGTTGGTTTTTTCATGCTTTCGAAAAACTACTGGTTCTGGGTTTTCAAATTTACGGGATGTCTCTATATACCTGTGGTCGGAGAAAGATTATTTTTCTAGGACCTTCCACAGAGATACGTGGCTAAGTATCAGTTTCGATACAAGCGTGAGGTCAATGGATTCCCTGCGATTTGCTATAATAAAGGTGGGGTCATCTCCCTTGTTGCAAAGGAAGAGGTTTGTCTTGAGAATAAAGTTAAAAAGAGACTCACCGCGGTCGTTAGTCTTGGAGCTCGCCCATTGTGAGTGTGAGCTTTGGAGGACTTTTTCTGCTATGGCAGATTCTACCCGTCTCCACATATCCCTTGGAACTTTGCCGTCGGGGTTACCCCTGTCGATAACCCCTAGTAGGATGCGTCTTTTCGCAATCTCTGCAAAGGACCGTTTTGGCTGTGTGCGGAACCGTTTTGCCATTGGTCGTCCCGGCACATCCAGGGATCTCTCCCTCTTGGGATGTGGTTTTGGCTCCTGTCTCGGAGCTGGGGGTGTCGGCATCTTGCCATATTGTGGAAGGACTCCTTGGGCCCATTCCACCTTTTTGAGTCACTCTGCGGAAATCTTTTCCGATTTGACTACGCAGAATCTGCCCAGCCGTTCGCTCCGAGTTTGGGACGGGGTCCATCCGGACCCTATCTAGCTTGCTTGGTCGGACGGGTGGGCTCACTCCCCATCTGCACCATTGAAAAATAAAAATCAAATTAAAAATGTGTCATATTACATTTATGCGAACTTTTTCTTTATTCAATTATATACAATAATAAAAATCACGATCCAGATTCCGAAGTGAACAGACGTGCCTTCCGTGCGCTCCGTGTGTAAAATCGTTTCCGGCCGAACTACGCATCTAAGAAAGTCGTGCTGTGTTGGATCGCGTGCGCGAGCTTCGGCTCCACCGAACAGACATATTTTTGTGGCAGCCACATTGACAATACGCTGTTTAATTGCGTTTTTTTTATATGAATAAAATTTTGACAAGTGCCGTAAAGACGAGAAAAAAAAAAAAGTGTGACCAGAGGCCAAAGTCTTGAAAATACATCTAGCAGAGTCCGGTTCGGTATATCGATATATCGATATATTTATCGGTTCATTTTATACCGTTTCAACCAAGTATCGAATCAACTTTAACTCGATATCTTATCGATAACTTTGGTAGTTTGGCGAATTTCGAGACTCATTTTAAAACTCAAATTCGCGCCCAAGCCCAAGGATGGACTGGCAAGGATTGCCCAGTTCATCTACTCAACCGCCAAGAAAAAGAGGCAGCGGTAGAATTGCCAGTACTGACTCCAATGACTCCTGCGAGCCTTGGGATATCAGAAGGAAGACAGCCAAAAAGAAGTCGGATGACGAAAAACCCAGCACCAGCGCGGCAGCTAGAGCCGCTATTTTGACCAAGCTCAAGCTCAAAGGTAATTCCTTTGCCCTTCTCTCGGACAACGATGAGCTTTCGGACTCCGAAGCTGAAATAGAAACTCCTCCAACGGCTTCAAAGACCGACGCTCCCAAGAAGACCCCCAAGGAAATAAAGCCGCCTCCGATTTTTATACCAGACGTGACCAACATTAAAGCCTTTTCTAAAGCCATCTACGACGTCCTCGGCGATAACGTTGACGTCACTTTTAAGACCAGCATGAACAACACCACAAGGGTTATGACTCCGAACAAGGAGACATACACTAAATTGAAGCAATTCCTAAGTGAAAACAACAAGCGATACCACACTTTTCAGCCCAGAGACGAACGCGCCTACCGAGTAGTCGTAAAAGGCCTTCACTTCTCCACTGTCCCGGACGACATTAAGGAGGGCTTCAGCTTCCACGGGCACAACGTCAGGGACATACACAATCCCACACAAAAAGGAACGAAGAAGCCGTTGAACCTCTTCTTCGTTAACCTCGAGCCTGCGAAAAATAATAAAGAAGTCTTCCAAATTAAACGGCTATGCAGCACCGTTGTCACCGTCGAGCCGCCAATCAAATTCAATGACGTGCCTCAATGCTATCGTTGCCAGGCGTTCGGCCACACTCAGCGCTACTGCCAAATGGAACACCGATGCGTCAAGTGCGGAGATCGCCACCCCACCGCTGAGTGCACTAAGGCCTCTAGCGAACCAGCCCTTTGCCTCCACTGCAATGGGCCTCACACAGCCTCATACAAAGGTTGTCCAACCTATAAAAGGGCCAAAGGCGCGTTCGCCCCAAAGCCGACAGTACCACGAGTCCAGCAACCTCATTTCAGCAAGGTCAACCCAAATATAAGCTATGCCAGCGCTGCCAAAAGCGGAGTTCCACAGATGGACTTCAATGCCAATCCCGACTCTAGTCCTACAGGCAATCTGATGGACGCCTTAATGGCCAGAATGGAATCAATGTTTGAGCGCATGATGGAGAAGGTCATGAGCCAAATGACTAAAATGATGGCCACCATCTGCAGCTCCCTATGCAAACGGGACTAGATGTCACAGTTTGGAACGCCAACGGTCTGGTCAATTCCAGGCCAGAAGTCGAACTCTACTGTAGGACCAATCATGTAGGACCGACGTTCTCCTAATTTCGGAAACGCACTTTACCACCCGATCATATTTAAAAATCAGAGGATACGACATCATTGCCGCCAACCACCCCAACGGCAGAGGTCGTGGGGGCGCCGCTATTCTGATCCGAAGCAGTATAAAATATGAGGCCCTTCCTGCCATCACAGAAGACTGGGTCCAATGCGCCCAAATTCAGGTCACCACCACCAACGGAGACATCACCATTGCTGCTACCTACTGCCCACCCAGACACAACGTTAGCGTCGAGGACTTTGGTTTGCTCCTTGATTGTCTTGGTCCCAAATTCATCATTGGCGGGGACTTCAATGCCAAACACCCCTGGTGGGGCTCTAGGATCAGGAACCCGAAAGGCACTGCACTGTACAGGCAAATACAGTCCAGAAATCTGAGTTGTCACGCGACAGGGGCACCCACATACTGGCCCACGGATCCACATAAGATCCCAGACGTGCTGGACTTCGTAATCTCAGGAGGACTGGATTCTGCTGGAATCCAAACCAGAGAAGTGGTCGATCTCATTTCGGACCACAGCGCTTTCGCCGTATCACTCTACAGCCCTGCCCTGCTCAGGTCAGCCCGTAAAAGGCTAATTTTTAAAGCAACAGATATTGGCAAGTACCAATCTCACCTAAACACCTTCACCGACCCCAGCCTGCCTCTTGACTCTCCTCATGACATCGAAACGGCCGTGGAAACAATGACCGCTTACATCCAACAAGCAGCCTCAGTAGCTGCACCAAGACCCTCCAACCGCCCAAGAGCTAGCGACAGAGATATTCACTTCTGGAGCCCGGAAGTCGAAGAGCTCAAGCTCGAAAAGCGGCGACTCCGGAGAGTATGGATGCTTTCAAGGAACCCCAGAGATAAAACCGCCCTTAACAGAGCGTCCAAACTTCTGTCGGATACGCTGGCGAGGGTAAGGAAGGAAGCTTTCGACGGGTTCGTTGAGCAACTCGAGCCAGGTGACCCTCAGCACAACCTATGGCGGGTCACAAAAAGCATCAGACGGCCCCTGAAAAGGATCCCACCCGTAAAAAGAACCGACGGCATCTGGTGCAGATCTGAGACTGACAGGGCCAATGCCTTCGCCGAACACCTAGAAGAGGTCTTTACGCCCCACAATCGTTGCTCAACTGAGGACGCAGCGGAAACCGCGCGGCTACTAGCTGAGCCTCTCCAGGATGCCGACCCGATTCGTCCAGTCACTACTGAAGAAACAGCCGAGCTTATCTCCATCATGAGCAACACCAAGGCCCCGGGTGATGATGGTATCAATGCAATTGCATTAAAGCTTCTACCACCTCCAAGCATCCAGCTAATCACCAGAATCTACAATAGATGCTTGGAAATAGGATACTTTCCGTCTTCATGGAAACGTGCCCAAGTAGTCATGATACCTAAGCCTGGTAAACCTGAAGCCAACCTCGCATCATACCGCCCAATAAGTTTGCTTCCAATGCTCTCCAAAATACTCGAAAGAGTGTTTTTGAATAGGGCATTGCCTGTACTGGACGAGGCTGGACTGATCCCTGATCACCAGTTTGGCTTCAGACGGCGACACGGAACACCTGAGCAGTGCCATAGGGTCGTGCAGTACATTCTGGACGCCTTTGAAACCAAAAAGTACTGCATGGCCGTCATGCTGGACGTCAAGCAAGCCTTCGACCGGGTCTGGCATCCCGGACTCCTCTACAAACTCAAGACAGCCCTCCCCCGACCATACTTCCTATTCTTGAAGTCATTTTTGGAAGACCGTAAATTTGCGGTAAGATGCGGCGAAGCCATCTCACAGCTCAGAGTGGTTCACGCCGGAGTGCCCCAAGGCAGCGTTCTTGGTCCACTGCTCTACAATTTATACACGGCTGACCTCCCCGTTCTACAGAACCGGGACCTGATGGCTGCAACTTATGCAGATGACACCGCATTTTTGACCGTTTCGGACAGCGCCATAGAGGCTGCCGCCGTCATGCAAACACAGCTCGACCTGCTCAACAGATGGCAAACGCGGTGGAATATTGAAGTTAGCAATGAGAAGTCCACCACCACCACATTCTCCCTCCGGCCAGGCAACTGCCCTACAGTCTACCTAAACGGCTTCCCAATCCCGCAGGTGGACACTCCCAATTACCTGGGGTTCACACTTGATAGGAGGCTCACCTGGAGGCCGCACCTACAGAAGAAACGTAAGCAGGCCTGCGAAAGACTTCGTTCCTTCTACTGGCTTATGGGCAAACGATCGAAGCTCCGAACGTCTTCGAAGCTTCTTGTGTACAAGGCCATAATACGTCCAATCTGGACATATGGCATCCAACTCTGGGGCACTGCTAAGCCATCGAATGTACAAATCATTCAAAGGTTTGAAAATAGAGCTCTGAGGATCGCCACTGGGGCTCACCCCTTCCACGACAACCACACCATCCACGAGGTCCTGGAGTTCCCATGGGTGAGAGATGAAATCAAGAAAAGCAGCGAGCGCTACATACAGAGGCTGCACGACCACCCAAATCGGACGGCCATCGCCTTGCTGGACAACTCAGAGCAGCCCAGAAGATTAAAAAGGAAGCACCCAATAGACCTCGCCTGTACTTAACATAGATGTAACAGATTTATACTAAACTAGAATAACGGCCTTGTGCTCCTACATTTATAGCTCCACATTCTACATTTTGTTAATATACCCTAATGTACCCTAGTCTAGAATTACTTAGTTCAACATGTATTGCTAATGATGAGTGAAGTCGATGTAAAACAATTTAATGGTTGTCCGCAACGGACAGTTTTAAATAAAAATATGTACCCTGCTAAAAAAAAAAAAAAAAAAATATACAATAATGAATAAGGAAAACATATAGCTCTCCGAAATTCATTAAACTCAAAATTCAAGGAACCGCTTAAATAATCTAAATGGATTGGGTTAGGTTAACAGAAAAGCTAAAGTTGATATACCTTTGGTAACTGGAAGTGGCAGCTTATATTAGAAGATATATATCGGAATGAAATTATGCAGATCGGATTACTTTGCCCTAAGTAGAATTCATAGAAAGTCCCATCCTTCTAACTTAAAAAACAACAAAGCTATGGCATTTCCGATCAATCAGTTATATGGCACCTATAAGATATAGTTGACCGATCCCGGCCGTTCCCACTTATATACTGCCAGCAAAGGAAAAGATGTGTGCAAAGTTGGAAGTCGAAAGCTTTAAAGCTGGGATACTAGAGATGTCTCCTTCACTATAGCCTATAGTAATAGTTAGCAAAAAGCAATAGGTAAAAACTGACCGAGTAACCCAGCTACAACGGCGCCCGATCAAACCTGATGCAGCAATGTCAGCAATACTGATCAGGTCGATCAAGAACCAGCAGAAGTGAGAAATACAACGATTAAGCAATCTGAGTCAGCAGACTCAGAGGTAGGTGACGCTTCACTAACCTTGATGGGGGGCACGTCCGTAACTTTGACCTCCCTCAACGGTTCTTATATCTATGTTAGCATCGTATACAAGTATATGTATTTAGTATCGTAAGGTTCTGTAGCATCAAATATAAGATAGGTGTTTTGAGAATAAAGATAGTTGCGAAACCAGAGTTAATCTTCTCGTTACTCAGTGCCAAGTGCGGTACTTAAAATTTCGAAAACTTCGAGTGTTGCTCCCGTGAAACGAACCACAAGTAGGAATCACTCCTACGTAGCGTCTCTGAGTGTTGCTCCGGTGAAACGGACCGTCAGTAGGACCAATACGTTACGTAGCTTCCGTGTGTTGCTCCAGACTCAAGGACCGCCGGAAATTCTCTCACCCTTACCTAACGCCTCTGAGTGTTACGTAGCCTCCGTGTGCTGCACCCGACCCAAGGACCACCGGAGATCCTCTCAACAATACGTAGTACCTCTGAGTGTTGCTCCCGTGAATCGGACAGACAGTAGGACTAATACGCTACGTAGCCTCCGGGTGTTGCTATCAACTGCAGGAGGGATTACTATCCAACCTACCACCACCACAGCTGCAGACAACCAACTGGACCTCAGCTCATCGCTTCCCCTAGCGAGCTCATCCTGATCACAGCAAGCGACTGTTCAACCCGAGCAGACCCATGTACAGGTAATTCAGTCAGATTATCTATAAGATTTTTGACTACGACTCCGGGACCTCCCAATACTCCCGAGGACGAACAAGTTAAATGGCAACTATAGGATATAGTCGACCGATCGGGACGTTCCCCGATTCGGCCTGCAAATAAAAGAAGGATGTGTCCAAAATGCCAAGAGTAATACACCCTTGTATTTATGTTGTAGCTTATTATTAGATATATATCAGATCGTATATAGTTGGCCGATCCTTATAACAATTTCACTATCGAATAAATTTTCTAATAAAAATGTTGGAAACAGCACCAAGCATCTTTAACTTGTAACTGATTGATCGGAAGTGCTATAACTTTGGTGTTTTTAAAGGTAGAAATATGGGACTTTCTATGGATTTCATTTAGAGCAAACTAATCCGATATGCCAATCTGCTTATTTCATAAGGATCGGCCGACAATATTTTAGAGCTGTCATATAACTCAACGATCGGAAATTATTAAACTTGCTATTTTGAAAGATGCTTGGGGATAATTCCATTTTTATTATCAAATTTACATTTGTGATTTTGAAATTCTTATAAGAATCGGCCAACTATGTTATATACGATCTGATATATATCTAATACTATAAGCTGCCACTTAACTACAAGGGTATATCAACTTCGGCTCCGCCTGAAGTTACCTTTTCCTGCTTTTTTTTATAGATTCTGCTTTTTTTGCTAAAATAATAAAAAGACACCACTGATCTCCAAAAGAGAGGATAGAAACACAAAAGTACGGGGACCAGTGGGCTGCCTATATGGATGGCTCGAATTTAAATGACTAGGTGAGAAACAGTTTCTATTGCGAGCTGTGTTTTAGCGATCAAACTCACAGACCGCTATAGCTTCTTCCAGGCGAAAATTCTAGCCTAAATGGAAGCATAAAAGTCCCCAACACTTATTGGCGTCTTCTGAGACTGTCAAGCTACTCTCAGAGCAATAGGCTCCTCGTTCAAATCCAGGACTGTAAATGACTGTCGCAGATCTCTAAACGAGATGGCGAAGCAGCTTGACCTCCACCTCATATGGGTATCCGGACATAGAGACCACGAGGGTCCATGAGGAGGGCACAATCAATTCAGAGAAAGAATCAGTAGGCATCTCTTAGCAACATGCAGGGATTACTTCGACCTGGTTCGAACTCTAAGGAATTGGAGCAATCTACATATCTTTATGAACTCGACCATGATCTATGTCACTCCCCGGTCCTAGGACGAAGCCGACTCTTCTCTTTTTGGACAGACCTAACAGATCTCACTTACATCCCTCCACGGAGACTAGTAGCCTTCATCCGAAAAAAACGGATAGAACCACGAGCCGCCACCAGTAAGACCAAACGGATCCAACTGTAGCTTGAAATGGAACGATCTGGATTCTTGTGGTACCAGAAAGAACCTTAGCGGGTTTAGTAAGTGCGAGTGGCTCTGGCCACCTAAACGTAAAAAATCCATTAGTCTTCCGTAAGCATGCAGCCCCTCATTTACCTCGCGACTCCAGGCATGGAAAAAGAAACAACCTTCAAATTTCCTTCCGTTAATTAGCACATGTTGGGCTGATAGTCCGTACTGTAAGAAGCTACAACAGCCTCAATTTTCACAGAGTATGTGCTATGGTCCTACCTATCCAATAACACTTGGCAAGGTAGGAGGGCTCCAGATCGACCACAAACGACTACATTGGCAGTTGGCAAGAGCACTGGCTCAGCATTGCGATACTGGGTCACGACAGTGACCCGGGATGATTGAGCGGGATGGTGGGTTCGCGACGGAAACTGCATTGATGGGAGCTGAGATTCGTGTAGGTGAAGCATTGGTAGAACTGGAAAACTTCCCGCGATGGTGCAACAGCAAATGATGACGGCGATTGCACGCTGAGCATCCACGAGCGAAATGGCCAACCTCTAGGCACACAAAACAGCGAGTTAGCCGCCGCACTTCGTCGTACCGTTCCTCAATTGGCAAAGCAATGAACATAGGACAAGCTGGCAAGGGGTGAGCCACAACACCGCACAGGGTGCACAAGGCAGGACTAGTAGCAACCATGCACGAAGATCGGTTGGTATGCGATCCACATTGGCTCGTCCGGTTTGCTGGTGGCTGCGTAGGCAACGAAAACTCCACGCTTTCAAGCGTCCGGCACCTTTGCTCCAAGAATTGATCCATAGATTCCCAAGCTGGTAGGCTGTCATCACGGCTTCCTGCGAGAGAGTCTTCCCAATTGGCCCTTGTGGCAGGATCCACCTTTTGGAAGAAGATCTGAATGGGGAGGCATCCTTGAATTTCGGCTGGTGTTCCGGAGCTCATGAGGGCCCGCATATGACCATTGAAACGGTCGGATAACTTCCGAAGCGTTGCAACGGATTCTGGCTCATCCACCCTTAGCTGCAAGATCTCGTTGATGTGAGCCTGGAATATTAAACGGCGATTACTAAATCTGTTGCGCAAAAGATCAAGGGCAACATCATCATAGCAGGCCTGTATGGAGGGGGTGAAATACCAGCACCACTAGTACCATCCAACAGTGTAGAGTGCGCAGCAACTCTAATGGAGCGCTTGGCAACTTTACCTGGATGTCAACATGCACGTCCGTGGCTAGCTGCGAGAATTTCCAATATAGATCGCTTCCGATCTCTCTATAGTTGAGCTCCTCCAGTTCCTCCTGCAGCGTAGTGAATCGCTCGCGCAGGCGCTTTTTCATTGACTCGAAGGTTAGAATGGATGAGTCGTCGGACCGCACCGCTGCCTTTACCTTCTGATGCAGGACCTCCATTTCCTGACACGTTACCTATGCTTGCTTCCGCAGCATCTTCTCCCTGCTTGAAACGGCAGATCCAGTAGCTTCAGCTCCAGACTCCATTATGCAATCACGCGAAATTTTATGAAAGAAAAACCAACAGATATCGCGGCACTTATTAACGCTGATAACAACAACCAAATGCGGGATGTAATCATGTCGGGGTCACCAAATGTTACGCTATTAATAGTTTTTAATAGCGGCCGAATAAAAACACGATTTGTCTGTATTTTTATTTCGAGGGTTCAATTTAACCCAATACTCAGCTGATCAAAACAAATGCCGAAAACCAAGTGACAAAAGCTTGCGCAGAAGCTTTACACAAGCTCCCAAAGTGCATACGCTACAAAGAACAACAAAGCGCATGCGACACTGGGAGACAGACAGACAAGAAGAGGTTGATAACAAACAATTATGTCAAATGTTTTCTTCTGGTGGCTGCTTGGCCCATCAGCATAAATTCCAGCCTCGTCCTCCATGGTATCACTTATGCCATTCCGTGGCTTACTACGCTAGCCTATGACACATATGAGATTAACATTTGGGTTAATATTAATGCCAAAAAAGGCCTTTAAAAGAGTGGAAGACAATTAAAAATTTATATATTCCTACTCTGGGCTCGTCAACCAACGGGTACAACAGGGAGAGAAACGCGCAAGTCTTCACAGCCATAACTGTGATCACCGCTGGTAGTGTGACTATACCCTCCACGTGATGGCGTCTGGTAACAGGTCATGTTTTTGCCGCGGGCGCTGGCGAATCGTAGTCGGGCGGAGAAAAGAACACTCCCTTCCTCAAATAACCCCAATCCAAGGTGGAACAGCATATGCCGAGGGATGCATGTCCAGGGGGGTGCACGGTCGTTAATATGCAGACTCTGGGGGACCAACCGACCCCTCAGTTTTAATTAGGCTTATCATGATAATTAGGCTTATCTTCCCCCTACACGTGGGTCCAAAATATGAACAACAACAAACCAAACAAAAAAAGTGGATAACGGAACTCCCTAAGAAAGTCCGAAAATGGGGTCAAGGATCCGTCGATCTCGAAGGCAGATAGAGGCCAGGGAGATGCTGGTATGGCGAAGTTCCTATAAAGATAGGAGGAGAGCGGCCTTCATTTTGATGACGGCGGACCCATCGGCGGAATCCAACCTCGACCAGGCTGAGACTATAAAGTGGGCAAGGGAAATCCTGCCTGACTTCTAGCCAGCAAAGGCGGGCAATAGGTTGGATCCCAAGAAGCCGACAGGAGTAGGCGCCTCTGCCAAAGAGATCACACAAAGTCCCTCATATCTTAATGTCCCTGACACTCCTGCAGATAAATCTCCATCACAGTAAGAAGGCATCCGCCGCCCTCCTGCTCCATCTCGCAGAGAGTGGATCCCAGCTGACGTGGCCCTCATCCAGGAACCCTGGATCCATGGAGACAGAAATCTTGGTTTGGGGGCGTCGGAGTTCAGGCTTTGCACAGCCGATGTAACAGGTAAAAAGGGAGCTTGCATTCTTCCAAAAAAGAACCTTAACATTTTCTTGCTAACAAATTTCAGCAACGAACATCATGTAGCCTCAGCTATAGAAGGCCCAGGCGGCCCTCTTACAATATGCTCGGCGTATATGGGCCACGATCACATAGGACCTCCCCCGCACTTGCTACTCAGGCGGCTTGTGGAAGATAACGAAAGGAGAAAGATCATCTTACTAATACGATGCGACGACAACGCTCATCACCTTCAGTGGGGTAGCACTGACACAATTGAGAGGGGTGAGTCAATCTTTGATTTTATCCTCAGCTCTAAGGATAAAGAGGGGGGGGGGGTGGGGGGGGTGCTTAACGCCATGGTAGAAAAGCTTACTGTGGCAAGCGCCAAGGCGTACCTTAGAGCCTGCTTCAAAAGAAGAATAGGTAGCAGCAGATCGAAGATGCCTCTATGGTGCACCTCGGCGTTAGCTCCCTTCAAGAAAAATGAACGTAGGGCCATCTCCAACTAACCATCAACCCAGGTGACATCTCAGGCTCACAGCATGCCTACAGGAAGAGCCGATCGACAGAGACAGCCCTGGACGAGATCACTATGATCTCCGAGCGAGCGATCAATCTTAATGAATATGCACTAATTGCATTTCTGGACATAGAAGGGGCCTTTAACAACATCCTGCCATGTTCAATAATCGATGCACTGACGGGACTTCGAATAGACGACCGATCAGTTCACCTAATACGGCAGATCCTGGTCAACAGGAGTGTCGAGGCGACACTTGGAGGTTCGTCAATTTGAAGATACGTCAAGAGGGGCACCCCGCAAGGAGGTGTACCCGTTCAAGTCAGAGCTCGTTCTGTTTACAAAGAAGTACAAAATACAGAATCTTAGGCTTCCTAAGCTCCTAGGGAAACTCTAACTCTTAGTAGTAGTGCGAAGTACCTAGGCATCACATTAGACAGGAAACTGGATTGGAAGCTGAACAGCGCAGATAGGAGTAATAAAGCGGCAATACCTGCCGCAAGGCGGTAGACCTGAAATTGGGAATGTCCCCGGAGATAGTCAGATGGAGACTTATCGCTCTCAGCAGACCAGACTGTAGCCTAGCGGTAATAGCTATTACTGGGCACTGGCTGATAGGCGAACACACGGCTCGGCTTGCAGTGCCCCACAAAGACTACTGCAGGAGTTGCAGGAATGAAGAGGAGGAAAGGTCTGTCACGCACCTTCTATGCCACCTAACCTTCTATGCACCTTCTATGCAGCAGACTTAAACACTTAATAAAGGTATAATCCATATAGATTCTTCTCTTTATCTTAAAGATAACGGACGAATTTTGTCCCCGTTGCGTTCATATTAATCTTTCTATTTTATAAATAAAGAAACTGGTGATTATTGATATTTATTGATATTTTTATAATCCAATTTTTGTACATTTATATATCCGTATCGCTTCGTGTGTGCTGTGGTATATCTGGAGGTAAAATAATAAATTTATCAATTTTCTTCCAAAGATAGCTCAGCTCTGCTTCTTTATTTTTCTGTGTTGCTTCTTTTATTTGCAGATTCTTATCTCTATTCCTATCACATTTACTAACTCATTTCATCATCCCAGCCTACCATCCACTGTTGGCTCTGTGAAAACGTTGTACAGGCTAAGTGTGCCGGGTTCACGGCCTCAGTTTGGGAAGCCATTTCGCGTAGGCCTGGTCTCCACTTTTGCTGTGACGGCTGTTTTGCTGTTCAGGACGAAATAAGGTCGTTCATGAGACAGACTAAAAGCGGATTTCAAGAGTAGATCAGATGTTTTCGCAAAAGCAATCACATACTCTGTGCTCTCATTTCACAGTTTAGTAATCTTCAACTGCTAAATGAGTCTCCAAAGCGTAAGACATCTGCTGTTAATAATCTTCATCCTGTTCTGCCGAAAATTATGCAGCTGCTTAATCTCAGGTCCAGCCCTTGGGCTTCCGAATATCTAGTAGAAATGAGCAATTGACCGATATATCTTCTGTGGCATCGCTTCAAGTGATTCCACCTGACCCAATAATTCAAACCCCCTTAAGAGTCACAGAACAGGGAGACGCGAGAAAGGGAGGAGGAGTGTTAATTTCTGTAGACTCCAGTCGCTTCTGAAGAGGTAAAATCATAAGAGTTTGGTGATATAGAATTTCTTTGCATTCAAATCATTTTGTCCGGTCAATCTTTATACATTACCTGCTCTTACATACCACCTTCGTCCGAACCGCCCACATACTGGTAACACTTGTTCGCTATTCGTTTCGTGAGAAAGGGATACGATTTATCTTCTGTCTAATTGTACCAGAGCTCTGTTATGACTTTAATATCCCAGAAATCATGTGGTCTAATTCTGATAATTCACCATCTTGCATAAATGCACCATGACTTCCCCGTGGGCATGTTTGCCACGTCTCTCGGTTAAATTATCCTAGAATTATCCGTTAGAAATTCGTTAGGTCCGCTGCTGAACTTGTGTTTCGTTTCAGATCCTAATGGAATTACACTTTCCAGAACCCTATCTAATCCCAAGGACCCATATCATCCCACACTTGAGGTTTTAATCGAAACAAATACTTTAATTGACCTTTAGTGACCTACACGTAAATGTAATAAAGTTCGTTTCTTCCGTAAGGCTGACTTTAAGAAACTAAATAAGTTCGCTTTGGAATTTGATTGGTCCGATCTACTGGCATGTGAAGATATAACATTGCCTTACATAAATTTGATTGCACTTTAAATATATTTTTCGTATCTTGCATGCCGTGGAAATATCCCTCTGGTTCAACAAATCCGCCTGGGTATACAAGCCTATTAAATTTAGAGAACAAGTCTAGACTCTTTAATAAACATAATATTTCTGGCTGTACAATTAGTTATTCAAGATACTTAGTAGCTCGGTCCAATTTCTCCGTGCATAACGCAGAATGTTAAAAGAGTTATATTCGCCACTGCCTGATTCAGTTTACTCAGGATCCGAAGCAGTTTTTTAACTTTGAAAACACAAAGCACAAATATGTATCATTTCCTTGCTTACGCAAAGGAACTGAGGAATTTAACAAATGTAATTTGAGAACTCATATGCGTACACTGATCAGCCAATGGCTGATCTCTTTGCATAGTTTTTTCAAACAACCTAGTAACCGAGCATCATTCCATCTTAGCCTTACACTAATAATTTCCAATCAGACAACCTTATTTTTTGCCCATCTTTTGATTATAGTGGTGTGTTATCAGATCAGCCAGGTCCCGATGGAGTACCAGGTTCTGTCCTGAAGAACTGCGCCGACGTACTGTACAAAGTTCTTCTGAAACTCTTTAATTTATTTCTGGAAACTTCGATCTTTCCCCTCATGTAGAAGGAATCATACATTATTCCTCTGCATAAAAAAGGGAAAAAACCCGACGCAGCCAATAAAGGAGGCATCTCCAAATTGTCGGCAATTTCAAAGTTTTTTGAAAAACTTTTCACTCCACATTTGCAACACCTATGTAACTCAATGATATCTCCGTGCCATCATGGATTCATGAAGCGCCGCTCCACCACCACCAACTTATTGGAGCTAACATCTTTTGTCATGGATGGGCTTCTGAAATGGGTTACAAACAGACTTAATTTACCCAGACTTTCGTAAAGCATTTGACTCTGTTAACGATTCGCTTCTTATAAGTAAACTCAGTCTTTTAAGATTCCCAACTGATCTCCTGATTTGGATTTCGAGCTACTATCTGAAAGAACCCAACGTGTCGTTTTTAAAGATGTTACCTCGCGTTTAGTCCGCGTCACATCTGTGGTGCCCCAAGAAAGCCATCTTGGACCATTACTTTTTACATTGTTTATTAACGATTTGCCACTTGCCTTAACTGATTCACTCGTACATATGTACGGTAATGACGTTAAGCTTTGTTGTCAAAACTTCCTAATATTCGCCCTTAGAGGACTTAATCTGTAAAAAAAAACTTCCTAATATTCGCCCTTAGAGGACTTAATTGATCAATTAAGTCAACTTACCATCACTAACTAACAGTAGAACGATGCTGGGTGTCATGTTTCTATTAAATCTTATTAATGGTAATGTAGACAGCCAGCATTTACTAACACGCCTAAATTTTAACGTTCCTAGTAGAAGAACTAGAAACTTTCGTCGCGCGAAAAAAAACACAGAAACCAAAAGTTAAGGATAGTGTAAGTTCTCAGGAAGCGAGAATGGTGAGGATCGAATTACAGTCACAGATGATATCATATTAGAGAAAATAAAGTCTAAAGATCTGCCAAGAGAGTTATGGATGGGGTTTATTAAGAAAAGAGCAATTTCAATTAAATCATCGATAAAGTCGTTGTGACAACTGGAAAGCAGGTTGAAATCACCCATAATTAGGATAATATCAGAGTCATTGACTAACGATAAGACAAACTAACTAGACTCAAGGTGGTGAAAATATACAGTATCATCAACCAATGTATACCTCCAGGAACAGGACAAGAAAATATGAGACGGACCAGCAGAAATTTTTACCGCAATGAACTCAATTACGAACTGATTCGGGCAAGGGATTAATTCAGCTGAGTATTCATTACTGACAGGAATGAGAACAACGCCTGCGAAAGATGGCCCATCCATTCGAAACAGAGTGAACTTGGGAACAAAAATTTCATAATCAGAGAAAGAGGAATTAAGCCATGTTTCAGTAAGCGCAATAGCATAAAAATAAAAAGTAAAGTAAAGTAAATATGGCTTTACGCGGCTCTAAGGGAAGGCCCAGATGATTCTGGGCGCCACACCAGTGAGAGGCCTTGGAGACGGTACAACAGGAGCAGCCTGTAATTTTCCAACGATGGAGGTTCCAAGATGATAGGTGGAGCAAGCCCCATTGACGATTCTATTGCCTGACTTGGTGAACGGATCGCTTCCACAGGAACATCAGTAGGCGATGATAATGTATTTTGTGTTAAAAATTTAATCAGAATGAATCGCATGAGATTCTGCATGAAAAGCAGGGATACCCAATAAATTGACCGCCCGCACGTTGTTATTTGGAATCTTTCTCCTCGGAGATTCGCTTAATAACTTGTGACCAAGAAATTGTGTCTTAAGCGTAAGGAAGTGCTCATTTAAGTGCAGAAAATTGCTTACGGACATCTAGAAAACCATCTCTCGCCTGCTTCATAAAGGTCCGCATCTCTGTCTCAATCTCTCTACAGGCAATACCAGACCATGTCAGGTCAATGTTCTTTGTGATAAGATCACTTATCCGTCCGTTGGCAGTTATTGCAAAGCCAGCAGGACAGATAAGAGTCACTCCAAACTCGCATTTTTAGCAGTGCAAATTAGACTCATTACTGACGTGGATTCGACCACTATAGTGAGAGCGAGAGAAGCTCTTTGGTAGACAGGCACTATCTAATCAGGCACGTCAAAGAGAGGACGTAACAAAACAGATATGCGAGTGAGGCTGGACGCCGTGACAAATGAACCGGGATAAACAAAGATGAAACGGGTTACGCGTACAGGGAGTGAACTCAGGAAGGGAATATATTTATAAATATTCTCAAAACGCGGCAGAAATAATATGGATGAGTAATTGTGTATATAAGAAGTGTATGGTTCAGTGAACTTTATGGGTCAAATATACTTCGAAAATGATTCAATATATTTTAGCTTATCACGAAATAGTGGAAGCTTATATCAAAGATCAAATCTGATGAGCAATCTGATGAGAGCAATAGAAGTAACACGTCCGGATACGGCGAAGTCAGACTAAAGAATGAATTGGGAGCTAAACTTCGGTTTTAGTTTCATAACTATAAAGGTATATAAATCGGACTCGAACGATGGAGCAAATCCAGCCACTATTCAAACTGGCCTCAGGGATAAAGGCTTGTAACCCCGAAGACGGCTGTTATACCGATGCGCCGGTACTTCGCAGGATGGCTGCGAGTCGAATCATCGACGAAGATCTCTCCGACGACGAAGAGGCCGAGATTACAATGGTGGAGGGGATACTGTCAGACGTCCTTACAGATTTTGGCAGCATCTGCTGCGCTTCTGCTCCATCTGGATGAGGATGGAGCCGATATGGGCCTAGTCCAAGGACCATGGATATCAGGAGGAAGGGTTTCTGGTCTACCGATCAGGGAGTACAAGCTACTAGTAGCTAACTCTGAAGGTTAAATTAAAGCCTGCATTTTAGCTAAAAAGCACAGCATATTTTTGCGAATTACAACGCGGCAGCCACTGTTGAGTTTCAGATGACTCCCTTCCTGGTACTGTCGTCCTATATGGCCTATGAGAGACCGAAACCCCCAGACGATCTAGTGGAAAAGCTACTTCAAGACAGCGAAAAGCTCAACATAGGCCTCATAATAAGACGTGACTTCAACGCTCACAATGGGCTAGCTCCAACACAAATGCGGTCATTTGCGGTGAGTCTCTTTTTAATTATATTTTAAGGTCAATTCTTTTCCTGTGCAATAGGGAAAATGACCCCACCGTTACTATTGCGAATATGAAAACAATTGATCAGACGCTAGTATCGATCCAGGTACGCAGTCATGTAATTCTCTGAAGGTAATTCCAAGAGAAACTCTCATATATGGCTACTGAATTAAAAAAACCTACACTCTCTTCTCTTATACTAACGTTACCAGACATTGTAATTACTAACATTATGGGCAACTCTGTACATTCACAAATATATATAGAGACTTTAATAAAGGCAGTTCGGAACCACGCTTCAAAATGAATGCACAGGTCTCTACCTTATGGACATAACATTTTAGCGACGACGATAAAACGATTGATTTTCATCAAGATGCCGACAGATAATAGCTTATTACAACAATCCTAGCTCAACAGCAGGAATTTACAACTATATTGGAGCAGAAACGGAACTGCATGCAAGAAATACTAAGCAAAAATGCCGCAGCAAGTGTGTGATTCGGTACGCGCGGGTGAATCTATATGCCCTCCGTTTCACATATTTGACAAAGATGTGAGTCAAATCTCGAACAATTATAACAACATTTTAATGCATAATCGCTCAGTGCAGATCTGAAACAAAAAGCTTACTTCCTTTCGTGGTGCGGTGTATCAATAATTGAACTTCTAAAAAATATTTTGGGAAGTTGCAATTTGGACAAATTTACATACAAGCAACTCACAGACAAGCTCACGTAGCATTTTACAACCAAACGTCGTATTGTTGCAGCTCGCTACGAGTTCTTCAAAAGAGAGATGAAACATTGACAATCACATAGAGAGTGGATAGCCGACATTCGCGGGATCGCTCGTGAATGCAAGTTTGTGTGCAACGAAGAAGGTTGTTTGTCAAACTATGTAGATGAAATGATTCGCGATCAAATCATAGTACTTACGCCGTATGAAGCAGTTCGTGCATCTGCTCTTCAAAAGACGCAACCAACTCTTGAAGATGTGCTCATAATAGCAGAAACCTACGAGACAACAACAAAAACCGTAGCAACGCTAAAAGAAAAGATAAACATGTACCCCTTAATGGAATTAATAGTTATCCAAAAGAAGCGCCAGTAACGAAATCAAACAAAAACGCATTAAAATCGTGCTCTGGCTGTGGTCATTCTCATCCAAGAGAAAAGTGCGGCGATGCCGTATGCTACAAGTGTGGTAGAAAGGGACATATAACCGTATGTATGTATGTCAAAGCAAGACAAAAGTAATTGGCGAAATCAAGACCAAGTTAAAAAGCAAGGTAAAAACGAAGCAAACGATATAGAAATGATTGAAGCAGTGTACAGTGTAACAGGCTTAATAAAAAATGAAAGGTACAAAAAAGTCATTGATCTGGAAATATTGAACAAAGGGGTTACATTTCAGAACACTCAGCAGCAACCGCATCCATAATAAACTCAAACACATACGCGCTCATAAATAAGCCAGTATTACAAATGTGTTCGCGAGTGTTGTACGCGTTTGGGCGGACACCAATACTATTAATATTGAAAAAGAAATTATACTAATAGTGGCAAACGTGGAAAATTCGAACAATCTTTTTGGTCTGGATTTACTAAAAACATTCGGTTTTGATATAATGCCAGTATCGAACATTAATGAGGTGCACAGTGTCAATGTGACTGACATACACAACAAATATAAGCACGTTTTTGAGCCCGCAATGGGAGAGATAAAAGACTTCAAAGCCAGTGTGATTTTAAAATCGACAGCAACACCAAAGTTTTATAAATGTCGCAAAATTCCTTTTGCACAAATAGAAAAATGTAAGGCAGAGGGAGACAGATTAGTCCAAGCAGGGATTTGGAAACCGGTGAAGTTTAGCAACTGGGCATCCCAAATTGTTCTCGTACCTAAGCCAGGTGGAGCAATTCGAATTTGTGGTGACTTTAAGCAAGGAGTCAACGCACAAATTGACATCGAGCAGTACCTGTTGCCCACAAGAGAGGCTCTATTCCACATCATTCGACATGACAAGCAGTTCAGCAAAATAGACCTTAAAGAGGCCTATCTACAAATGGAATTGGATGATACGTCCAAACATATTATGGTCGTGAAAACACCGCTGTGCCTTTTTCAATATCAACGTCTTTCATATGGAATAGCCAGCGCTCCGGCGATCTTTCAAAGATACCTAGAACAACTCCTGAAAGGATTAGAACTATCTTGATGACATCATCATCTCAGCACCGACTAGGGCAGAAAATTTGAAAAGACTCGATCAAGTTCTTGGTATTCTTCAAGAAAACTGTATTAGATGCAAAATGGAGAAATGCTTTTTTCCTCAAGGATGAAATCGAATATTTGGGAAAAATCAAAGGTGTTCTTTCAGATACTTCAGGACTAGAAGCCGTAAAACGACTTAAGCCTTTTGAGAATTTGCAACAATTGGAAGCGTTTGTGGGTAAAGTAAACTACTATTGCAATTTTATCCCAAATTATTCACAGTTAGCAGCACCCTTGAACCAACTTCGCAGAAAAAATTTAGCATTAATATTTGGGCCCAATTATTTAGATAAGCACCATGTAAAATACAGTAAGATCAGTACAGTACAAAGAAATATTTTCCACAAGCACCTAAGCACCGATGCAATTCTCTGACAAGTCATGCATTTCTTGTCAGTAGGACGGTAGGATGGCCTGAAAAACTTCAACCGAGCCAGGAAGCTTTATTGCCATTTTTCAATCGAAGCTTTGCGATTACCAATCACAGATATGAATCGTGTAATAATTCCATCTGAACTTCGCGGCCATATTCTGAAACTCCTGCATGAAGGGCATTGGGGCATCGTCCGTATGAAGCAGTTAGCCAGGCAACATGTTTGGTGGCCTACCATTGATCAAGATATCAAAAATCTTGTAAACTCTTGCGTTAACTACAAATGCAATAATCCTTGGAAGCGTATTCACATTGATTTTGCTGGCCCCATATTTGACGCCATGTGGCTAATCTGCGTATACGCCTTTTTTCAATTTCCATTTGCTGTTTAAATGTCGTGTACAAAAACCAGCAATGCAGTTGCGGCACTATTATCAATTTTCGTAATTGAGGGATATCCAAAGACAATGGTTAGTGACAA